>BMAW01019888.1:407996-484010 GCA_019974015.1 Nephila pilipes
ATTAGTCATTTGCAATGAAAGTTATTAGTCATTTGCAATGAAAGTTATTAGTCATTTGCTTTGAGAGGACGAGCGTTATCATCCACTAACAGGAAATAAACTCTCCGGAAAGACCAGACATAAGATGGCAGAATTTCGTCCCTACTGGACACAGAGTGAACGTATCTTTCGAAAACAAGTAAAGCTATGCGACTTTAAAGTGAAGAGAGATTCCGATCTTAGAATGAAGATGGCAGCACACATCAATAAAAGTCAGGAAATGTGGTTGCGTATTTTTTGACAGGTACTCACCAAAATTTCAGCCATTTTGGACAAGAAGTTTTTGTTTGATAATCATTTGAGCGAGTCGATGTAAGTATTTTTGTGATTCTAAATTGTGTGAAAATGTAAAAGATTGAGCTGCCATTAAGCATTTGTTTGTGAAAGGCAATACGCCTAAGCAATTCAAAGATGGTTTGGATGCTGAGTACGAGGACTCTGCACCATCATTTACCGCCATGAAATTTTGGGCAGCTGAATTTAAACGTAGCTGTGCCAGCTTAGGAGACGATGAACATTCGGGACGTCCAAAAACTGCAACCACTGACAATAACATCGCTAAAGCTCCCTAAATGGAGCGAGATGACCGTCGAATTAAAGTGAATCAGATACCAGAGGCTATGAATATGCCCAAAGAACGTGTTTGTCTCATATTGAATGAAGATAAGAGGCATGAGATAGCTGTCCGTGCTTTGGAGCCCGCGTTTGCTCACGTTAGATCAAAAACGTTTTCGAATGAACATTTCCAACACTCTGTTGCGCGGTTATGGCGCAATAAATCAGAGTTTTCGAGCCAATTAATTACTGTAGAGGAAACTTGTAACACCATTTAAGCCCGAAGCAAAAATATAGTCAAAACAGAGGACTGCTTAGGGGGAATCGGATCTATAAAGAGCAAAAACTGTTTTTGCGGCTGGGAAAGAGATGGCGAGTGTTTTTATTTGGGGGTTAGTTATATTAATTGATTATATTCAAACGGAAATAACCATTACAGGAGCATACTACCCATCATTACTTGATAAGCTTAAGGCAGAAATTGTGTAAAAAAAAGCTACATTTGCTGAAAACAAAATTCTGTTTCACCAAGACAATTCGCAGTCTCACACTTAAGCGGTTCCCATGATGAAATTCCATTAATTACGATATAAACTGCTTGACCACCCTCCTTACTCACTATATCTAACCCAAGTAACATTTTTTGCTCCCTAATCTAAAGATTACACTTAGATGACCGGAACTTTCATTAAATGAGGATGCAATCATTCGTAAAAAATTATTTTGTAGAGGAAGAAGCCTAGCACTATTTGGTCAGTTTAAAGGGATAAGAGCATCGCTGGGGGAAGTGTGCAGACTTACAAGGAAACTATGTTGAAAAATAAAAATAAATTTAAATAAAAAATGTCTTGCATTTTTGTTAAGCTGGAAACTATATTCAGTCTACCTTCATACTAACCCCCACCTCCAAACAGCCTCCAATGGAAATTTATTTGTGGCGAATTGCTGGGTGATACCGTGCTCAGCAGATGGAATTGACAGTGGCCAACACTCTGCAAACTGAATCGTGTTTTATCAGTAAATAGAACACTAAACCAGCCCACCTCTCCCTAGCAGCGATGATCTCTGCACAAGTTCAAATGAGTTACCCGGCGATCAGAGCTTAGAGGTAGGGTGTTATTCTCAAGTCTTTTGGAATACAGTCCGGCCGCAGCGAATCTATGAAAAATGGTTTCTCTCGAAACGCTTCTCCCAGAGGCTTCAGAAAGCAACGAAGGCAATTACCTCAAACTTCATGTCTTGTGTCACCTCCGTAGTAAAGCAAATAGTGGTGGTCCCTTTCAGTTGTGCAACATAGTCGACTTGTGTAGTTGTCCCTTGACACGGAAGGGGTCTCATTTAATTGCTGGAATGGCTTTGATACTTTTCTTAGGAATAAATTAACCACTCCCTTGCGACATGGTCTTGAAAGTACTTCACATCGAAACTCCCACTAACTTCTAGTGCATTAAGTCGTGTATGTGACATGCGTAATGTAGATTTTATGTGACGGACAGCTTCTCGCAATCGCTAATGACGATTAAATTTCTATGTTATTATGTAGACTACTTTATTTGCATATAATTAACATTCATCTGTCAGATATACAGATTTCTCTTCAGTACCATATTGCGTATGTTATTTTGCAAACATTGAGCGAATTTTATCAAATTATATCCATTGATCTGTCTGCATAAAATTACAAAATATGTACTTTAGACCTTAATTTTAAAAATGTGTGTTTATGTAATTAGCATCTTAGATACGGAGGAAATATTATACTCCAACTGAGTATTTTTCAAAATGTAACTATTAATAAATAAGGTATAACATAATTCCAAGTTAATCATTTGTGAGTCTGCGATAAGTTGGTCGACTGAAATATACAGAGTGCTTAAAATTAAATTGATACTACTCAGAGACACTTATCTCCGTTTGTACTGAACGGGGATAAATGAAACCTCAAATATGGGGTATGTAAATCAGTAACAGAGAATTATTATGGAAAAAAATATATTTGAAATGTTTGCAAATAGAGGCTGCTGTGTGACAAATCCATATGAAAATAATCATGAACAATAATTATGCTACAAAATCAATAGTCAGCCGTAGAAAGTGCCGAAGTAGCAAGTTGTATGTCACGCAACAATTGAAACTATTTATCATTATGCACGTCTTGATTATGCTTTGCATTTCCAGGTAAGAATACAAGTAGTTGAGCCCTCGTCATCACATATTTCATGGACATGCGAGGCTTATTTTCACTTAGACATTTGAATGAACACACAGAATTGTGCATGTAGATTGCATCAGCCATTTCTGTCCTGCGCAACAGCAACTCTTACATTAACAACATGTAATTTCCAGACGTGAATTAACGGCGAGTTTTATTCTGAGCTCTTGCTTCTTAGAAAAAGTTTCAACGAATAGTTTAATTTGAGGTACAATGCTAAGTGAATGCTACAGCAAACTTCTGGAAGAATAGGTTGTCTAGATATTAAGACAACAAGTCTGAAGAGCACACTTTTAAATCAAGACGAAATAACTGCTCATACAGCAAAACGTTTGAAAACTGTGACTTGAACGATTTTTCCTGAAGAACGTGTCATCTCGCTTTCCTTTCGTGATACAAGACAACCAAAATGGACAATCTGGTCACCAAAATCACTGAATCTGAATCTTTCTAACTTTTGGTTGTAAAGTTTCCGTAAAAATTCCGTATTGCAAGGGCATGTAAATAATGAAGCAGAGCCATGGACATGTCAGCAGCATCTCTCATGCTTCCATCATTCAGTCAGAAATGTTGAATGTGGACGTTGATGCCACGATAGTATACTTTTACTATGTTGACTGACTGTGCATTCAGGCATGAATGCAACAAGTAAAATTTATGTTTTCTTTTCACTCTTTTTTCATGATTAATATGATTGCAGCAGCTTCTAACGAGAAAAATTATTATTAATATTTTTCATCTAAATCTCGGCCCGGTGATATAATATTGTATATGTAAAGTTTAATTCCGGATCATTTTAATCATCCTTTCTCTCTCTCTCTCTCTCTCTCTCTCTCTATATATATATATATATATATATATATGGAATTAAATTTATTATATTTATCCATGAAGATTTTATACATATTCTTATATAGCTTTGGATTATATAATAGAACAAATAATTAAAGAAAAGCAGAATCAGAGCTTCATTATCTTTAAAAGTAATAAATTTACTATTTTCTTATGACTTATTTGATTATTTCGGAAAAAGAACTTCTTTCTTAAAAAGTGAGCTTGTTTATTCTTATTTTAAAGGTAAATGGGAAATGAATCTCTCAAATATAGTTATATTACTCCAAGACATTTTTTTTTTTCAGAAAATGATTTTAACTTTATTATCAGTTCTGGATATGCTTTTTAAACTAGTTTAGTTTTTTAATATAGGATAAAATAACTTTAAAAATTTTCAGAAAAAAAATCATGTTTTTATTTATAAAACGCGCTTAAACTTCAGACAATTTATTGAGTTCTGCTATTGCGTGGTTTTAACTTAAAAGTAACCTACATCTCGCTTGCTAATTCATAACTAACACTAATAAAAGTGGAGAAAATTTTTTTCAACAGGTCCACATAGATAATTGAAAAGCTAAAATTATAATTATCAAGCAAATAGAAGACGGAAAGATTTAAAACTAGATAGAGTTGTAAAATTGCTGCAAAAGTGTCAGCAGATATTCTATGCCTGGGTTGGCTATTGTTCTAAGCCCAATTTGGAACTTAATTTATTCCAGTTTTGTTTACGATATTCAGTAAAATTTTTGTACGTATTCATTGTAACTATTTTGTTATTATTATTATCACTGAATAAATTTTCCCCTCAAGTTTTCTTAGTTTTTAAGAGCATATTCATATTTTAGCAAGCACCAAAATACTAGAAATTTTTTTTTTCAAAATATTACGAAGAGCTATAGCAACCCAGTGGTTAAGGTCTCGAACTCGTGACTAGTGTTATTATTCATCAGTTATAAGTTAGGATCTATTTAAAAAATCGCCTTGTAGAGATGCTATTACTGGTTAAACTTACCGAGGCTCAAAGTAATCATTTTTACATGTTGTGAAAATTAGTAGAATGTGGTGCTAATTCAGGTATCATTTTTTCGCTTGACCCTGACTAAAACTTACGAGATCCGATTCCAAAAGCTATTATGCTATTTCTCAGTGCGATGTTAGTAAACAATCAGTACAACATGTACAAATAAAATAAAACATTACAAAAGTAATACAATATAATTAGATGGCTGAGTTCTTGCTCTCTATCGCTTACTGAAGAAGGAATTCAGCTTAATAAATTTTAGAAAGCAATTTAGTATCAAATTGATATTCTGTACTCTTATTGAAATTACTTAAACACAGTTTACAGAGATGATAAGAGCTTTGAATACAATAGGATAAAATATGCATTATAAAAATAACAATAATTTAAGATATTAATCGTTTCAAGATTATATTCTAATATTGTGTATCATGTTTAATAATAATTTAATATAAAATTTATATTCGAAATTATTTTTGGTCAAGATGAGGAATTCTGAATTAAGATTATTCGCAATGTAATGAGAATTGCTTACTTTTCCTACAGAATTGAATATAAATTAATATTTTCTTAAAAATAATCAATATAATGTTTTGAAATGTATAAATATAATGCAGAAGGTTACAAAAAATTTTAAGTACTGTATCTGAAGTCTTATTCTAAGTTTTTTTTTTTTTTTTTTTTTTTTCATTTCAATTTTGCGTTTCCTCTAATTAACAAGAATACTTCTCCATGTCGCTAATTACTACTTCACTATTCAACTTATGAATATCATTATTTGATTTGAGTTAACTGGATAATTATAAGATTTTAATTAGCAAAAAAAACCTTTTCAATTAAAAAACATTTTGCTAAAATCATTACATTGAAATTTTGTCTATATAAGTTACGAACCATTAATTAGTTCTCAGTCAAAATTAGAGAAAGTCTTGAACATTTTTTTATATTTGTTTGTAGCTATACTTTTAATTAATACGATCGAACCCTGAAACATCATAATCTGCGTTTCAAAGGAAAACTCTTGCAATAAACTAATTTATAACATATACAGAAATAATTTGAAATTATTATCTTGAAATAGAATTACTAATTGGATATAGATATCATAGACAAAGCAAACACGATTCCAAAACTTGATTTCAGTCGTCTTGACATTTCTTTTGCCATTATCATCAAATTAAGTTTCCAATACTGAGGAACGTAAACTCTAGCCCCATCTAGGGCTTCTACATTAACTACAATCGGAATTCCATAAAACATATGAAAATTATAGGACGGGGATTCGTCTTATTTTTTTCTCATCTTCACTGCTATAATTCATTGAAAATATATCTGCTAAGGACATTATAATATTCTCAGAAATATTGTAGACATGGAACAAGGTGTGATAGTTCGAATGTGCGAAAACGCTGATTATATTTAGCAATAAGACACCACTTGGACCCTCCGGAAGTGACATCACAAAGATGTT
The DNA here is from genome assembly GCA_019974015.1 of Nephila pilipes. Taxonomy (NCBI): domain Eukaryota; kingdom Metazoa; phylum Arthropoda; class Arachnida; order Araneae; family Nephilidae; genus Nephila; species Nephila pilipes. The sequence continues at coordinate 414,129 of BMAW01019888.1, forward strand.
GATAAAAACAGTTGCAATATAGTTGACAAAATGTACATTTTGAAACGCTGAGGGCGAAAATTAAAGAATCTCAACTAAATGTGCATCACACCCAACCTGCTCTAACAGTGCCATTATTAAGAAAAGTTATGCTCAAATTTCTCTTTTTAGAAAACTATTTTAAACCTCTCCTTCTAACACCATAAAAGCCCTCTGGAGTGGTAACGAGGCCTATTTTTACGCTTGCTTGCAGATTATATTAGTAGTAGGCTTTGTGATGGGTCCTGCTTTAGTTATTGAGCAAATGACCCTCTTATTTGTAATTTGAATAAATCTAGCTAAACGACATATATTCTATCTACCACATATATTACGCTTCATAACATGTTGTCTTAAGTCTATTTTCAAATATGACAATGTCTGCATGGTTCGCGGATATTTCTGGTTTATTTCTTCATTCTGTTCAATTTCTTCCTAGTTTATCATTGTTATCGTTATCAATGCCCCTCTATTTATTGAAAACTTGAAATAATATTAAGGATTTAATATGGAAACATCTGTATCTATTTTTAGCAGAATTAAGAATTTTTATTGTTTATTGTACTATGATACATACAAAGACTTTAGAACTGTAGTTATTTCATTTTTGCATTTTCTCCCAGTTTTCATATCTAAATTTTATCATAATATTAAATAATTTATTAATGGTTTTTGAAGAACAGGGAGAAAACAACTGAGTGTTTTTGCTTTCTTTTCCTTCAATTTAATGTTTCATAAAAAAAGGAGACTTAATTTATAATCCAATACACTCCATGTTAGAATTCTAGAATGATAAATACGTAAAACAATATTTTTTTTAAACTTTTAAAATAATAACACTTCGTGTTTTTTTTTTTTTTTTTTTTATTTAACAAATTTTCTCCTGGAGATTTTGTGAGACTTCTACTGCCTTGTCCATCCACAGTGGCAAGGAGGAAGGTCATTCACTTACACCTCATCAACAAAAACACATCCTCAAGAAAACATGTTCTTTGTGGAATATAAAAAAAGGAGAAGGAGGCAGAAAAACATCTAACACTTTAAAAGAAACACTACCATGAAAGTTATGCTAGTTTGTGAAACTTATTATAAGAGAAATAAATTTGCCTGTAAATAATTTTCAGATGTTATATTGTTAAAGGTTCCAAAATGAGCTTAACTGTTTTTGACTCTTTTTAGATAATTATTAACTCACGCTCGGCCACACAGGTATATTTTGATGCATTTTATCAAAATTATCTTGTATAAAATTTAAAACATGAAAAGTGAAAAACAGAAAGTGAAAAAAAAAATTACAAATATTAACATAATCTAATTTAGAACCCATTTCTTATTGTAATTGCTTGCATGTTGGTAGAAAAAGTGAATTCAGTACCCTATTAACTAATATCCAATGAATTAATGGAGGTTTCCACCCATTAAATCTACAACGTCAAACAATCTGAAGGTATTTACAACAAAACTTTTATTCATTCTACAGTAATCATTATAGTAGAATGTTCCATTCGAAAATGCACAACTGACCCCATTATTTTAAATAATGTTAAGTAAAGATGTATCTCATTGTTCAAATTCGCTTTTTACCGAAAGATTTAAGTTAAATTTAAAAGCATTTAATTCTGATGATCAAATTTTAATATCAATATCCATTTAATACTGCAAATACTAAAGTTTCTTACTGAAACTTTTTCAAGAAGGTATTTAATTAGAGTTCATTAACCCATTATCAAAAACAGATACAATATTTGTATTTTCAATATACAAAGTACTCTTCTCCAGTTCCAATAACGTCTTGTATTCAAAAGTTATCAATAATCTTTATTATTTTTAGTTTATATACCCTTTATATAAGATAAGATATGTGAGTCTTCTAATACAAGTAATTCTCATGATATGTTTTTTCATAACAAAAGTAAGCGATGAGATTCGCTATGTAAAATGTATTAGGCACGCATCCAAACTGCAATTCTGGAACAAGATATTTCTCCTCCGCTGAGCTAATAAAACCACATTTTAGGCATCAGCATGGGCACATAAAAGAAGTTAGTATCAGCATAAGTAACAGTACACAACAGCCATAAAATAGTTATTACAGAATGCCTATACGTTAAATAGGATCAACATGCTCGTTTTACACGCTACACTTTCTTTCTCTTCTGAGCAGAAATTATGAGCAAGAAATATTTCTGGTCTTACAGAGTATCAAAGTTATGATAAGGTTCGCAGAGCTTCGGAATAATTTCCGGAATAGGATAGATTTAAAGGATGGGAAAAAACTATTAAATGTATAAAATTATGAATAAATATTTTTAAAGGACCATATTAGTATATCGCATTTATATAAATATATATATTTCCCTTTTTTTAAAAAATGTTACATAAAAATAAATAGTATTAAAGATTAATATTCATGTAAGTTCCTGTCATAAAATTTAATAAAACAATCAGAGATTATAAAAAGTACTTACACAAATAAAGAGAAAGATATATTTGATCTAAACACATACACTATTTGTAAATTAGCGGCAACATCAATAAAAAACAAAAATAAGAGTATCATACAGGAGGTAGAGTGATTATTTACTCGTATTAATAACGATAAATATTATTTTTCTGCTTTATCTCACGTATTCTATTCAGGGATGAAGACTTTTGGTACAAACGTTTGCACTGAACTTAACCTTCTTACAATAAAGGGTCTAATTACCACATTACAAAATTTATTTCGCGATAACTGCCATGTTTTTTAATTATCACATCTTATATATTTGATGTATTCCACAAATCTATCAATTCATTTAGTTTATATATATATATATATTTATATATATGGGTGTGTATAACATTTTCAGACATCAAAATTTGTTTTTTAACTATATAAGAAAATGAAAATTTATCTGATTGAGTCTAATCAACCCATATCACTACTATACACAGAAATACATGTAAAATTAAATTTAGTAATTTTGGATTGTCTGCAATTCAAACAATGCTTGATATATGCCTCGCGATAAAAATGTTTTTCTCGTTATTTCGTTTCGGCCAAAATGATAATAATAAACCGGTAATCTTTTTTTATAACTATGAACCTTAAGGTCAAACTTTTAAATAATGAATAAAAACAAGATTTAACTTCTCTCTGAGTATTATATTTAAGCTTAAGCTGAAGTAGGTACTATTGATAAATTAGCTCCCCATTATACATATCAAAGATTAATTGGAAGGTATTATATATGTGCTTATTCTACAGTACTACAAACCTGAATGTAATAAAAGTGTTTTTTGTTTTTTATGTATGTGCATTCTTCTTTCAACCAAATCAAGCTATATGAAAGATGCATTTTTTTCTAAACTAATGAGGAAAACATCTTATTAAACCTCAGAGAAGCATTAGAATGGGGTGGAAATATCACAATAACCACACACAAAAAATTGGCTGTTGCAGCATGTGAAAAAACCAGAAAATATGAGATAACCTAAAAGGGAAGGTACAAAGAATGATATCTAAAAATTTGAAAAATGTAAAAGAAGTGTCCTTCATGATTAACTTTACTTTATCAAAATCATATAAATATGCATTGTAAGCATTGTTTGTCCTTAAAAATGTATCAATAAAAAAGGATGCAAGGCTTAATAAATGTATGCTACTTCTCGATCACTTAAATAATTAAAACCGCTTTTACTAACAAGAGATTAGGCAGTTAGAAGGATAGGAAAGCAAGGGAAAGAAAAGAGACGGAAAGAGCTATGAAAAATGCATGAAATGTGGGTGCTGTCTATTTAAGTTAACAAAAAATAGAGGAAATAATGCTGTAGAAAAATATTTTTATAATGTAGAATAAATGTATAGCAGGCTTAACTTTTTTTCCAATTGGGTACGAAGATTAAACGTATCTAGTATGCACTTAAAAAGCAGTTTCGTCGTACCATGAAAGGCCTTCTCAAAAGCGGGAAATTTCTATATCAGTCTTTTTATTAGTCTCGTGATCGCGCAAGAATAACAACAAACGAATTGCGGAAAAATGTTTAGAACATGTCAGAAAGCAGAAATATATGTAAATAGATATTGAAAACAATTATGAACTGAATTTATGAAATTTCTCGAATTAGAGACTTTCAGTATTAAGGTAAATTATAAATGTTCGATGCTAGAACAAACCTCTCAAAATACTGAGCATTTTTCGTTTATCACAAACAGAAAACTTTTCATGGCAGAAAGATTCTCAGTGAGGTACATGGAGCTATCCTAGAACAATTGTTTATATGATCTCGGAGGAAAAAAATTCAGTTATGAGATATGGTTTCGATGCATTATTTAGTATTTTCTTCATTCACATCCTCAACACCATGCATGAAATGTGTGTATGTATGTATGTGTGTGTGTGTGCCGACCATTTTCCGATTCGAAAATTGATTCGCAACTTCTTAAATGCACGATATAAAAATACAAATGCAAAAATTAGGAAATAATGCATTTACTGAAATGTTTGTGCCGATCGTTTGTATGAAGGAGAAGCAGACTCACTCTTGTGGGTAGCTTACTGAGGCCTCATACCTCTAAAGACCGACTGTCAGGACTCAGAGTCCTCAAGATAACATAGATGTAGAAAGAAGGATATCAGTCAAATCGTTAACCTCGTCATTTTATACAAATTCAAAATTCCGACATTTCATTTCGGTCTGAATAAAACAAACGCTTAACCCTTTCTCTACCGAAGGGAGAAAAAAAGTTCTTCTCTGGGCCCGCGGTTTCTTACCGCGGATAGTCACGCTGTACCCAGACGATTTTAGATTTTAAGCCTAATTCCTGAAAAAAATTCCTCTAAAATCGGCTATTCATTAAAATATTTTGGTATTTACATATATTGTTTAAAATGTATTAAACGAACGCATACGAAAGAAAAAAAGATTTAATCAAAAATTCTATGTTTTCACATAAAATAATTACATAAAAATCATATATTTTAAGAAAATACCAAATATATTTACATTTGTTACATAAATTTCATGGTGTAATGATGATGTACCGTTACATGGAACATATAGATATAAAAAATATATCTTATTTTGCTGTATGGTATATTTTTTTTAAAAAAAAATTCAATGCATAGTCCGTCACATGCCTTACATACATATTTTGACGCTTCCCGCAATATTTTGAGCAAAGGGCACATCCTCTTCGTCCTTTTTTTTTTCTACTTTAATCTCTATGAACAGATTTGGATTATCTTCGCTAACATAATTGTCAGATTCATTCATTAGTTCGCAAATCTCAGTATCCGATAAATACTTTATTTTCGCTATGACTGTCGCTACAAATAAAAACCGACCGAATGAAATGAACAGCTAAGAGCATCTACTACGAAAAGCCCTAACCCCCATAAAAGGCCATAAATTCTCCTTCGAACTTCTAAGAAGCAAGCAAGAAAGAAAAAAGCAAACGGAAAGCAAGTGCACCCTTTAAATCATGTCATTCTATTCAAAATGCCGCACCACAATAGATGCTTTTAACAATTACCCCCTTCCTGGTAGCCAGAAGTAAATTCCAAGCCCATATCACCAAGGTCAACACTCCAAATAACCTATCTACATAGATTTCGCGATATTGTAACGCCATATAGTAACATTAAAAAAATCAAGTAAAACGTTCGCATCAAGCGTATCTCTATTGATAAGTTGGGCCGTAGAAGACACTCACGGAGTGTATCAAATGTGATACGCTGGGAGCGAACGGGTTAATAAACAAAAAATTCCCATGAACTACTAATTGCGTTAGTTGCAACTATTAAATGAACGAAGGAAAGTAATTTTAGGTATATTCTATCATCTCTTTATGTTTATACAAGGCATTTTTCTGTTATTTTCCATGAAAACTATTATATATGAGTTTTGATGTACAAATATATTTAAATTTTAGACAATAACATAAAGTTTGATGTAGAAGTTGATTTTACACCATATATGTATACTTAGAAACAGAAACCTATATAAATGGACAATCCTTTTCTGTAATTCTTTTCTGATGGAAAGTAATTTCTTTGAAATTTCTATTTCAAAGATGTTTTGTAATTTATTTGTTGATTATATAGCTTTCAGTTATCAAAACCTATTAATATTTTTCTTTGGTGTTTTGTTTAAAAAGAATTCTATACTATTCTTATTGATAAGGTATAAAAATTTTCAAAACAATTGCATTGGAACTTCAATTCTCTTTTTCACAATATATTTCTGAGTAATTCTGCTATAGCATAAAAAAAATTTATTATTATGTTTCTAAACAACATATTCCTCAAAAAATGTCATATTCCGAGACAGTATATTACAAACGATGTTTTCTTTTTTTTTTATGAATTGTATTAGACATTTTCTTATCCATTTCACACAAAAATTGTATTTATGTAAATCATTATAAATTTTCTTCATTTCTTGAAACAATACTAAGAAAATTAACCAGAATCATATTACGAAAAGGATGTATATAATAAGATTTCTTGCACATTCCATCGAGAGAATTTCTTACACTTTTCTAAAACTGGTGCATAGTATTCTTCTACTTCATTTAAAAAACTAATCCATATGTTTTATAAAATTCGTTCTGTGTCTAGAATGAAGCAAAACCATTTTGCTGAGTTTTAGAGCTTAATAAAAAAAATATTTCATTTTTTTACTCAATAATCCATCAGAAAGCTATTTCGGGAAATCAATACTTCAGCCATTAGCGGGACCTTCAGAAATCCCGATCAATAGAGTGATAGGCTTATTAAACTTACTTTTCCGCATTAAAGACTAACGCTTTCTGCAGATATTAATCAAGTAACTGTCTATTACTTTAAAGTGAATGTAGAATGTAAGTAAAAAACATCATATTGATCTCTAGTAATTAATTAGATAAAAGAAAAAGTACTTCAGACTCTTAAATGCATGTCGTAGTAACAAATCTCGCTTTCATTTTTTCTGTGTATCCTTTACGATAATCAATTGAATTCGAAATCGAAAAATCGAATCATTTCTTAGAAATATTATTCGAACTACGGCATTAAACACACATCATGGATAAAGTTCTAAGTATTTTTGCTTTTCTAAAACTGTTTTTCGTTCAATTCCAAATAAACCTGATGAGTGTTTTTTTCTGTGTTTTTAGAGGTAATGTTCTTAAAACGTTTGACTTCTATTTTTTTCGATAAAAAAGTAACCGGTTAATTGAAAAAAGAACTTTGTTGGTAACTTTCTTGAAAAAAAATTAGTATATATAATATATATATATATATATATATATATATATATATATATATATATGGGGCGTGTGTGTACGAGGGATAGTCAGAAATTTAGTTAACTCTTAGTAAAAAGATATTTTGTTGATACTTTGCGGTAAACTTGCACATATTTATTAGCAGCGTGTGGCGTAATGGCGTTGAAGTGGCAGTTTTTGTTTGTTTCCTATCAGTCGTGAATATGTATCGGCAGCTGCATGTAGCGTGCAAGAGACTTGATGAGACTTGCCTGCACCATTTCTCATCCCAATTGCAACGCAGCTCCCTCGATGGGAAACATTACACTTCCCCGATTCTGAAAAAGCGAGAAAGGTGATGCGGTAAATCTGCGGGATAAGTGATACGACGCTGTTTTTAGATGGAGAAGAGCATTGGATACCAAATTCATGCTTAAGAATGCCACGATTAATGATTATGAAAATTAATTAAGGTTTGACGGTTGAGTAAACTTTCCAATGTCATTTGTTCCTACATGACAGTGTGAGAGCCCAGGCAGAAAAAAAAACTAACGTGCAACGTGCTGAGCAAGTGTAAAAAGGAGGTTTAGAACATTCCCTTTATAGCTCAGAAGTTTGCTCCTTAACAATCACATTTCCGACTCTAGGAGAACTTTAGTAAACGAAAATTGCAAAGTAGAAAAGTTAAATTGCATTTTCACTGCTAAGCGAGTTTGAGAGTGATCTAATTATTGGTATAAAAACCGCAGGCTGGTCATCGCGCTGTGTTGCTTTCTATGTTGATCGTTCGGAGTGTACCGTCAAATTTAGTTGGGAGCAGTGGAGACGATATGGTAACTACGTGCGGAGGACCGAGTCTGGAACGACCGGAAAGGTGAGGGAATCGTGTGGCAAGGGTTCGTGGATATCGCAATAATTGGTTCCATGATACGATCAGATGTAGGGCTACCAATTGTTCCACAAACCATCTCCTGACGCCTTGCGGAAGTGAATCTGTTATCTTATTCATGCGCTGCCTTTAACATTGAAGTATCGTCGACTCTGTCTACAGTCGTGACAAACCAGAGCCACTTGGAATGTCATAGATATACAAAATGTAATTTTAGTGATGAACCTTGTTCGCTTGGAGGACAGATGATAACTGCACACAGGTGTAAAGGGCGCCCTGGAGAACAGTACAATTCCGCCAACTCTGTGGCACAAAACACTGCCTGCAGAGCAGACGTAATGATGGGGGAGGACATAATCTATGATATCTGGTCCACTCCTATTGTGATATGTGGAATCTTAACATACCAGCAATATCTTGATGACATTATTCGACCCCATGGGAGACCTTTCCTAAATGGTCTTTCAAGGGCAATTTTTAACTAAGGTAACACTTGTCAACGTACAGCTTGCGTAGCTCAGGATATATATATATATATATATATATATAACTTATATTTTTTTACCGAAAAATTTCTTCATAAAACTTATTTCATTAATATCTTTATATATATATATATATATATATATATATATATATATATATATATATATTTATATACATATAAAAATAAGGAATATTTAATGATTAATGAAATAAGTTTTATGAAGAAATTTTTTTTTCGGCATTAGGTAATAAAAATTTTTAAAACACAAAGAAAATAAGATATGCAAAAAACCTGACAATATCAGATAATAATTAGTAAGGTAATCTTTAACTTTACAACATCTTCCTAAGGAGTTGAATTAACTGTTTAAGTTCAACACTGTTATAAAATGACAACAAGATTTATTGCTTATATTAATTGGGTTTTATTGCGGATTGGTTTCTCACACTCAAGTTTTTTTAGTCTATTCCATAGGTTTTCGCTGTTATAATATATGGGTTATTTCCAGGCCAATCCAGTGGAGGAATGTTTTTATCTTAAAAACAGCTTTCGCACAGTCTCCACATGGCAAGGAATTGAATTCTGTTGAAACGTCTTACTTGATAGTCTTGCTAAACATCATTTGTGGAAGGCTTCAGTTTGGTCTCAAGTATTTCCTTCACGCAGATATACACACATTTCACATAAAAGTTTTCAGTAAAATGGTCAAAAATAGCTTAACAATAAAATAATAACAAAAAATTATTCCAAATATAGCATGTATGCATTTTCTTTTTTTCTTTGTCAAAATAATAAATTGTCTCGATCTCTAAGCCCTTTTATAACTTTGGTTTAATACTATTATCAAAAGTAAGTTCATAAGTTGTAAAATGCCTCATTAATATCAGTTAAGATTTTCTAGTATATCTAGGAATTTTTATCAATAGGACAAAATGAATTATTTCTTTAAATTATGTAGTAAGCAAGTAAATAAAATAAATGTTACATTTTGAATTATATATTATTCTTATTTTAAAAAGTGTTACAAATTTAATTTGTTTTCATTTCTTTAATATCAAACATTTCATTTTAATGGATAAATACATTATTATTACATAATTAACTGGTTCGCTTGTATTTCAATAGAATTTACATTTGATAGCTACCAGTTTTGGATGCAAATTGTTTTTCTTTGTAAACAGAAAACTGGTATGAATTTTAAATTTTTTTTTTTCCAAAACTTTTTTTTTCCATTTAAAAGGAAATAACTGGCCTTACCGCAGCCAATTTTTAAGAAAAAGTTAAAACTTATTTTCGTCAATCTTGAACTTAACTTTGAAATGAAAGATATAACACTAAAAAGTTTTAATGCTGAATTCTTCTCTATTAGTAAAAAAGGTATCTGTTCACTCAAGAAATAAAACAACGCGGTCCAGTTCTACATATTTTAATCCAAATGTAATGAAAAATTTCAAATAATCTTGCTAACAAACTCATTAACTCTATCTGACTGTATGCTATGTAAATGATATTTTTAAGTAATATCCCCTATCTATAGTTTCAATTAGTACCTTCCTTGTATTTTAAAACTGTTTTCATATGCATTTTAGTTTATTTTTATTATTAATAGAAGTAAAAGTTCATAAGTTATTTATTGGAATATAGATTTCAATTCATTTAACACGCTCTTTTTCCTTTCTAATTTTCCATTCATATTTATTCTTTTTCCAATTTTCAATCATAGAAGTATGTTAGGTAGATTTATCCTGGATAAAAATATACATCATATACTCTACCACAGGGAAAATATTTTAAGGAGTACTTTTGTTATTAATTTTAAACTATCTCAAATTCTTTATTTTTTGTTTAGATATTTTAATATTCCATCCGAAAATGGAACACATCTCTTCTCTTAGTTACTAAAATATTAAAAATTATTTCCAATGTTATCTGAGACTGTTGATTGTTAGATGCAATAAATGAAGTATATTTCCATTTTTTTCAAGTCTATTTATTATTAAAATTTCAATCAGAATATACAATATTTTGTACGTCAAGTCATAACTTGTACTATGATAATCTGATTTTATATAGTAATAAGATTTGTAACAAATTTTAAAATATTACTTAATAAAAACGTTTTACTTACATTAAGTAGTAGTATATTGAATTACACGCTTAATAACAATTTTTTCTACTTTATTTAATAATACAAATAAGACAATGCTTAGAAATATAATTAAGCAAAATTATTTACCATTTAATGCAGCTTTCATTTTTTTAAGGTTTATTGAAAATTGACTTTGAAACTCTTCGATTTTAATATAAACCTACCTATAAAAGGATCACAAAATGTGTACGAACAAAATAATTTTAGTTCTATTTATGCAAAAATACCTGAAAATATACTCGAAATTGTACAATTTTTGCAAGAATATCTTAAAGAGTTTTAAAGATATCTGGTACGAAATAATAAAAAATTTCATTTTGAGAAAATGAGCATTCGAGTTTTCCGTGCAATAAAATTGATCAGAAATAAGCATGTACATTTTTTTAATAAATCGGGAAAAACTAAAATCGTTTCATAAAATTAGTTTTAAGATATTAAAAAATATCTAACGTTTAACGTGTTTTTCAGAAAATCGGGGGAAAAAATTAAGTTTTAGGCATCGCGTGCTAGACCTTTTAAAAAGATATTCTTAGTTTTATCGGCAAATCTTTTTCAACCAATGTTTCTCAACCCTTTTTTTTACAATGCCCTCATAAGCCTTTTAAAAAAAAAATCTTATTTCTTTCCTATACACGCACACACACACATATATATATATATATATATGAATTTCGAATCGCTCCCTTAAAAATCAAATTTCCCCCTTTTGGGCCGTAGGCCCCAAGTTGAGAAACACTGTTTTAGACTCTTACTTGTTCAATATAAACAATGTAGAACTATGCTTGGCAATAGCTAGTACTAATATTACAAATTTAAATTTTGATCACTATTGATGTGAAAGGACTAACAGGAAAGGTTGATCTTTTTATACTTCATAAAGCAAAGTGGTGGATTTTCATTCAACTTAACATTTCATTTTTAATCTAAGTGATTGATTGATTAGTGTTCCTGGTACTTACGAAATGCAAAACGCAAGGAAACGCGCTTTACATTAATATTTTATCTACTTCTAATCAACTTCCAAAATGTTAGGAATACATATGTATGTGTGAGTTCAATAAAATATTTTCTTTGATTTAAGAAGTCTCAATTTTTAGATATGTTGTTTCATCAATTTCATAGTTAAGTTTTATTGGAGCCAAACATTCGAAAGCATAATACGCACAGGAGGAAATTAATCAACTGCAATACAGAAGAAGAAAAAAAAACAGGATAAACAAACGACATTATTTTACCTTTTTAAAAAATACGATAAACCGTAAGACTTGTACGAAAAATGGTGAATCAACTGAACTTTTCAAAAATAAAAATATCAAAAATTGTATTCAAGTATTAATTAAAAATAATATTATGCAAATAATACTAGTTCGGCAAATGGAAACGTAATGATAAATTTACGTTTTCTAGAGATATGTCTGAAGCAAAAATTTAAAATAGAGGAGACGTTAAGCAAACTAAAATAAATTCAGTTTTAATTTTTTTTTATCTAACTTAAAATATTTGAACTTTCTTGAACAAACCCATATCAATTCAATAATTGCTCTCCGATAGTTATATATCAGTTTCATACAGAAACTGTAACTTGTAACCGTAAGACAATTCATTTCAGAATGGTTATCTATAATATAAATAGAGATGATTGTAAGATTATAAATAGATCACATTTATTTCAATCTTAATTATTACTATTTATTAAACTTTTTAATGTACTAATGTGCGTGCATGTGAGTTTGTGCGTGTGATTATGATTGTACTTATTTGAATATTTAAAAAGTGATGAATCGTACATTGTTAATTTTATAAATGTTAAAGGAATATATTGCATATGTAAAACAAATTTCTTACCTAAACGTAACTATACAATTCGTCTTAAAGTAAGTAAAATATCAAATTTTAAATAATTTTTAGTAAAATATTCATGATTTATTCAATAGTTAAAGGAATATGTATATACAAAATATTATCCAAAACTAAACTTTTAATCTAATGTTAATTTACAAATCAAATTTTTTCAAATAAAATCAACTTTCTTTAATTTTTAATCTCAAATTTGCTTCAAACATTTTCTGTCTTCTTTTATAAACAATTTTTATCGAATGCGTTCGAGTTTTTTCATAGAATAATTTCAAAGTAGAACAAATTATTATAATAAGTAGATAATTCTAGCAAAAAAATTGGTTTTTTTCCACTGAAACTTTGAAAAATTTGAATTTATTTTGTATGTGTGATCTTTTTGTTTACACTACTTTTCAATTTAACGCATAAATGAATTTCCTGTCAAGCTCACATAACTATGCATAACAAGAATAATTTATCGGATCATAATATAAAAATGCTTGCAACTTTACAAAACATACATTTATGGCCCAAAGGTTTCGAAAATATAGCAAAAGAAATTATGCCAAATCCCTTGTATAGAAAATAAGTTTTATTTGCTACTGGCTGATGTATGTAATATTATGAGGGTATCAAAAGATGCTGAAAATGACTCCACAAATGTAGAACATAAATTTTAATAGCTCTCTGAACAGGTTCTTTGCATCGAAATTTACTATAAACTCGTTTTAATTTCTACTATCAAAGTTAAAATATTCATTTAGGAGAATATTTATTATAAAGTCTTTTTTTTATCTACAATTCTTAATTTTGTTGTAATATGGATACATTTGATACTTCATGCAAAATTTTATTTCTTCGAGATATATCAATTGTGTGTTTTATTAATACTCTACTGAGGTGTAGTATTCTTTTTGATGGTTATAGTTAGTACTTTTATAATTCATTGCACATATTTAACGAAAAATACCTCTCAAAGCCTTATTTTCTTTAAGTAAGTACAATATTTATGACTTCAAGATGCCCAAGCGATTTTTCTTCTATTTTCGACAATTTTCCTTATCATTATATTTATTTTCCCCTCCTTTTTTCTTCTTTCTTTACATTTACAGAGTTTAATCTAGATCTTGGATACACATTTTATTTCATAAATTACGAGTTTTTGGGTTACCTTGGCTAAAATGGGCTTTGCACCATTAAAGCCAACAAATTATAAGAAAGAAATCTGATGTATCTAATTATTTGTCACTAAGAATTACGAATTGATATTTTCATCAAAACTCATGAAACTCTGGTTAAGAATTTATATTTTAATTCATCTTATAGCATAAAATATTACATCGAGATAAGAGAACATGAATAGCAGGGTTTCATACTTCGGAAAATATTACCATTATATTGAGTGAAGAAGAAGTGCATCTCATAATTTTCTTTCACTCAGTGTATTATCATTACACTAAGTTTCTCTACCAGCCGATAGCTTTCAGGTGTAGTACAATATAGAAATAAAGAACATTATTTATACTTGCAATATAGAAGAAATTATCAGCAGCAGCAGAGGCAAATTTTTCATTCTAACTGCTTAAATATATAACTTTAGTAAAATGACATTTTATTTCCTTCTCATATGTTTTTCTTGATTGTTTTCATGTTTTTAATTTTTTTCTTATTTTCAGTGCATTAGATGTCATACATACATATTTTTCTTAAAAATATTTGTCGTAGAAATATGGTTCTTTGGTGGAGAAGAAACAAGACAGGAAGAGCGAAATATGAGAGCTTGTCAAGCAAATTACGAGTACATTGTTAACACTTAGAATCTTACTTCTTATTATTTGCACAGTTTATAATTCTTTCTTTACGTTTCTTTAGATTAAGCATATTCAAACAATATAAAAGAACTTCATTTCGCAATTCACTCTTGAAAAATAAACTCAATCAGAAAATATTTTTCTCAGACCAAAAGATATTAAAAATTAAAAAAATTTTCATCTGTACTCTATGCTGCATGGGGACATATAAATTTTAAATGAACCTTTAACATATGCTTATTTCTTATATTTTTGAAGATCAATTGTTCATGGATAAAGGTAGATAAAATAAATGGCTTGTGGTGTAAGTTGTAAAAAAATTAAAAGGAAGCTAAAAAATATCTCGAAGCAATTTATTCAGATACTAAACTGACTTCAAAATTTATAGCTCCATGAAACCTGAATTGTTTTCATGAGTAAGTCTATAATACTTCCTTCATCCAATATTCATAAGTTTTTCACAATAACTTAACTTTCTCACATGAATTTGAAAGTTCACCGGATGCTAAAGTCGCATCTAACCTGTAAATGCCTAGTTCAGGCTGCAAGGGTTGCCGAAAAAGTATTTGACAAACTTCAAATGTCATTGGTGAGTTGCTTTGTCGCCAAAATTACTTCAAGTTGGGAATTTCATTAAAGATGTACGTGAAGTCCAAGTGACAATTTAGAACGCAACTTTTCGTGTTTACCTGCTATGTTACTTACCAAAAAGAGAGGTCTTTAAATTTCAAAACATATAAAAGTTGTATTTTTCCCTTTTTATGACTTTAATTAATTTTTTTTTAAAAATACGATGCAATATACGACATACGTTTTAGAATATTTTCCAATACTTAATACTGAAATTTATACTCTATTTGTCACACTAAGAATACTTCAAAAAAGAAAATAAAACAAACATCGAATATTTTTTATCTTAATTATTTTCAAAACTTGTTACAGCATTGTAAATGTTCTCTTAATAACTATTTCTCAGAAAAGTCTTATTTTTAAGCAACACCAAATTGACACTTTAAATAAAGTGCTAATATAATATCATTCATAATAAAACCTTAAAATATGCAATGTGTGTGTTAATTAAAATTAAAACGAAATTTTTATAGATTTAACTCCACACATACACATTTTTAAGATTCTACAAGATCAATTGTTACTATTCAGCTAGTAGTTCTTATTTTGAATAAAAATATTGTTTTAAATAACACATTTTAAAATTCGCTAAATATTAAAAATTATTTGAATTTATTAATTTCAATAGAAGGTTATTAGTGATACTTTCTTTTAGAGTTAATATTTAAATACAAACTGAGAAGAATTTCTTCATCATCTTGCAATCATTTATCTTAGGCTTTCTGATCCTCATTGAAATCAACATTGTAAACAGTTATACTTTTCTCTTTGTATCATATTAAGGCAATATAATTATTGTATGGAATCCAAACTTCGCTGGAAAAAGATAAGAAACATTAGATAAACGATTGATTCTGGGGAGTGAAGGAGGGAGGAAGAGAGAGAACAATATGCCATTTTTTGCTGGTTACTTTAAATTCCTAACTAATCTATTCCTTGAAACGGAAAAATGTTCGGACATTGATTTGGAGCTCCGTCGTCATGGGAATAGTGCCAGTTTGGTAACACATTACGCACTAGACATTCTATAATGCTTAGAAATCTATTCTTTTTTTTCCTCCGTGACTCAAATCGGTCAAACTAAATACGTAGATTTTACCGATGTGTGTCGGGAAAATTAAACTATTCTGTCTCCATTTAACAAGCAATCAGTATACCCTAATCAAATGCGCATAACTGTCACGTGCGACTTAATACATGAAAGAAACTCAACGGAACTGTAATATTAGAAAATAATGATTTAATTTGCATGAGTCGATAAATAGCACTGAAATAAATGGAACTGGAAACAGAGGTTTAATAATCTTAAAAATTAAGAATCGAATATAGTTTTAATACGCTCAAAATTCAAGCAAAAATTTAATATTTATTTAGAATAGGGACCTCTTTTTATGAGACGAATTATTTAAATGTTTGCCTTAAATTATTGTCGTTATAGAATCACAAAAATGTTACTGACAATTATGCTCATAGTTTTGAACCCAGTTACGTGACAAGGATGACTCTTGAAAAGATGAGATCAGTGAGACATAATTTCTATTTTAATGCACATCGGACTCTATTATTACACATGACTGGCCTTTAATAAAATCAGAACTCGAACATGTTACTCAGTTTGTATGTTGAAAGTCATCAAGATAGCAGTTTTAATCACTATGATACAACGGATCGGTATAACAGTAACAACTGAAGAAAAATTAGAATTGTTTGAAATGTTAGAAAGTTCCCTCAAATAATTTTTTAAAACATTTCTTTTGGGTTTTTAAATTCGAAATATGTTGAATAAATTATGATAGTCATGTTTTTCTTATAAAAATGGGAAAACCTGTAAACATGTAGAAACATAAAGAAAATAACAAGACATGTAGATTTAAAAACTTTCTATCTGGTTGTTCAAAAGAAAATAAAAAATAGCAAAAGTTTAATTAGTGTTTAATGACTTTAAACGTATAAAATTTAGATTTTAAATCAATTTTAACTTATAAGACAAATACTCATTCCAGCAAAACTATTTTATTATAGATCAATATCAGAAAAATAATGTTAACATTTTCAATACGAGTTAAAAAAAAATGTCAAAAACCTTTTTTTTTTTCTGATATAATATTGAACCAAATATTAAAAAAAACAATAGTAAAAGTCTTTGAAATATTTTCAGTTATTATTATAGGCTGTGTACTATAAAAAGAAATTATTAGAAAGTTATATGTTTCGAAATGCATCTTATAGTTTGTTTATGATAAGCAGAACGCATTTAAGTATTTTATTTACAATCTTTAATATTCATATTGTTGAAAAAAAGAGCGATCAATAAAATTTGGTCAATAATAGTGTTATTTGAAATTATGTTCTTTTACTTTTCTTAAAAAAATTTAATGTTAATTTATTTAGGAAAAAATTCAGAATATTTTAATTAAATGCATATTTAACTATATGTATCTATTATCCATTGTAAAATAGTATTTTTGTGTACAAGGGAAACTAACGAAAGAACATTTGCATACTATTGTAACATTAAGAGTATTTTGTTTAGGGAAATACCATTGATAGTTATGTCATGCGAGTCAGCCATTCTGAAAAATTTCATTATCATAAATTATTTATCTTTGTTGAACAAAATGTCAAATCTTCAGCTCTATAAGAATGTTTTAATGCTTCCACTAGCTTCTTTAACGACTCATTTTATATTCACCGTACGATAATCTACACATTTATAATACAATTTGTTAGATGGCATTTTCAAGTTACTTAAAATCTTTTAAAATATGTATAATTACAAAAAAATGAGCTATTTAAAATAAATATTGTTGTTCAAATATGCAGTCTGCTAATATTTTAATAAAAGTAATATCTAATATATTTTCAAGCAACATACATTTATATATACATAATTATTGACAAAAAACAAATTTTAACAAAATTTAAAATTCAGACTCCAGAATTCCTTTCGTACACAGATTTATTTTTGGAGATTCAATTTTCCCAATAGAGTTTTGAAAACAAATATTTAAAATAGTTTTTACTATATTTCCTTATCCACATATCCTTAACGTTTACCATACAAATTTAATGTTTCTTTAAAGATTGAATCAAGTGAAATTCAGTAATTTTGTCAATGATAGCGCTTGAAAAGAATATCAATACAGAAATGCTAGAAAATAATATAGCAAAATTTTTAAAAATACTTATTCAGAATCGATTAGAATTTTGAATCAATAAATGTAACTTTCTCCCGATACATAAAATATGTTCTCTATCTTTAGATGTACTTCGATAGAGTATTTCTTTGTAACACAAGGGAAAAGACTAATTACCTATTGATTTTTCTCCCTGTTCAAAAAAAATCATTTTATCTTATACTAAAATATCTCATTATATTTTAGAAGAAAGAGAAAAAAGTGAAAGAATGGCACTTTTCGAGTAATCCAATTATTTTGGGAAATACTATACATGTAACACAAAATTATTGCGGCAAAAAAATTAAATTAAAATACTTGTTCATTTACATTTCTTAATTAAGATGTCAATTTCATCTGTGTGAAGTATTAACCATGCTTAATAAAACCTTTAAAGTTTATGTGAATGTAGAATTTTTTTTATTTCTGAGTGTATTGAGAAATAAATGCATTTCAAAATATTATGGAGCTTCAACAATAATTAAAATAAATTAAATTATTTCAATTTTCTATGCAAGAATTTTTAAAATTTATTAAGATTATAAATTCTATTTTATGTTTATGAAGTTTAGTTAAGAGTTATTGTTTATTCATTTATTGTGATAATATACAGGCATTCTTAATGCATATTCAGTAGTTATAATTACGGAAAAAGCAGAATACAGTTTTAAAAACACGCGATATATGAGGGGGATAGTAAAGTTTTCCTTACTACTAAAAATAACCGATATACCCGAATAAAATTTAATCTGCATATTAATTGATTCATATGTTCATAATGATGTAATTAGCAAATATTAATGTAGGTTTGCTTGGTTTCAGGAAGTCGTCGATTGAAACAATCCCCAGTACGGTGAAGATTGAGTTTAATCTGCTGAGTTCTACAACAAGGTCAAGAAAAGCTACAAGAAATGTATAATTCTGGATGGAGACTATTTAGAGAAGATTTAAGAATAATAAATAAAAATTAAGGTTCTATATTGATTGCTTTTCGTAATCATTAAAACTTTGTGATACTGTGGCTTCTTCAATCTGCAGCTTGCTGAAACCATGCAAATCAACATTAATAGCTGTAATTTACAGCATTACGCACATAAGGGTAAATTTTTATATTGAACATATTTTATCCAGATATCTCGTTAATTTTTAGAAATAATTAAAACATAACGATACTCCTTCGTATATATAAAATATTTTTTTTTAAAAATTATTTTAAAAATATTTTAGCTTAAGAAATAAAATATTTATTCAGATCAAAGTCAATTCTTCCATTTGAAACAGGATTTATTATCATAGTTAAGCGACATAGCCAAAGGCAGATCTTCAGAGCGACACTTGTCAACAAGTGGGTCACGTTTTAAAGGTTTATTTTTACGGAAAATCCTCGTGGGAAATAATTCGGGGTTATGTAATATGGATCAAAATATATGCTTTTCGTGTTAAGAATTAGTATAATAAAGAATTATCTCCAATATTGTTCTTATAAAATAAATAGGATTCGGAATAACGAAATCATTCATGCGCCTACTGATGGGTTGCTTTTCTTTTTAAATATTATTACACCTAAAAAAAGCAAATATTTAAGACTAATTTTCCATTTATAAGTAACAAATTAAATGGAATCGAATATTTCTTATTGTATTAGTAAAGCGTCACTGAATTTTAATCCTATATTCTAGAACAATAAATAATAGACTATGTGAAAGATTTACCCTAGCAGAAATGAAGCAATCATAAAAATGACAATTTCTTCTTGTTATTTCATTTTGAATAACAAGAAGATGAAATTAAAGCTAGAGAATGGAGATTAATTTCATCATCATGTCTTTCTAAAGTTAGAAATTATACAATCTTACATCTCATTTTTACTGGCAGTGGAAAAGATCGAAGAAAAGAGTAAAATAAAATAATAATAATTCAGAGAGAAATATAAAACAGAAAAACGAAACAAGTTTCATTCTCTTCTTAATATGACTCCCAATTAATAAATAACTGAACATTTCTGGATACTTATAAAAAGATCACGCTGCAATTATTGTTATGGTACTGTTGCCAATTATCTTAGAAATCGTGATATGAATCCTAACTCTTATGCTATAATTTATGTTCATTTGTGCAGGAATTTCCCAATACGCTAACGCAGCGCTACCTAGCATGTGAGATCTCAAAATACAAGGACACAAAAATGCGTGTTCATCTCTTTTTAAATTTTACTTAATTAATATACTTATTTATCCTCTTAAAATGAGTGTGGTTCATTGAAACGTACCGAGGCCAACCCCACACCGGGGCTCTCGTCGACGAACCCGAATGAAAAGACAACGTAATTAAAATATAAAAAGCAAAATGAAGGACACGACGCGAATTGACTAATGGATTCTGACAAATTTACTGACGATGGAAAATATGGACTAACAATTACAAGTACCGTCTGTACTACTTAACTAAGTATAGGCGCCATGAAGAATATTATACAAGATTGAAGAGTCGTTTCTTTCTTTCTCATAGTTGAATGAACAGCAAAAAAAATAATAATTGCAAAAACTTTTGTCGAAGGTCAGGCAAACAATTTTTTGTAAACACATCATATAGTCTTACGACATGGCTTCCGTTTAAAATTGCTTTATCAGAAGAAATTGTCATCAATGAAATGCATCTGAAATTCCTTTACAAATATATAAAGGCATATTATGTCAAAATGAATCACTTTCTGAATATTTTATTGCAATTAGAGAACACGCAAGTACTCCTATGTACCTATTGATGATTCGTCACTATTTAAATACTGTACTATCGGCAAAAAAGGATTACCCATCAAACAAAGCTATTTTATATGGTATTAAATCTATTTCAGAATTTAAAGAGATAATTCTTTTTTATGAAAAAATAGTAAATAGTAGAAACAAAAATCCTTTCCCATGTTACATACAAGATGTGGCTATTGAACGAAACAGACGTCGCAAAACATTTTATTTTCATATCATACATATTTACCTATTATCACCTTCAGTATACACCTCTTCTTTATCCCTGCAACACTCCGTGGAAATCTTGTTGAAACATTGTTGAATGTCTTCTGGTGGCTCCTTAAGAATATAGGCCACTTTCACTTTCACAGCTTCAACAGACTTAAATCTTGTTCCTTTTAATGCAGATTTCATCTTAGGAAATCGATAGAAGTCACATGGCAAAAGATCCGTTGAATAAGGTGGATGGTCTAACACTAGGATGCTGTGCTTGGCTCGAGACCTCTTGACAAACAATGGGGAATGGTTTGTCCTTCCATAATTAGGGGTCGTTTCTTCTTTATTCTTTCACGGAGTTCACCAAGAACTGTTGTAATTTTTGTTAATATTTTAACCTTCAGGAAACCAGTGAATGTATACAATCCCATGAATATAGAAAAAAAAAACAATCATCATTGTTTTGAATTTTGATTTACTCATTCGAGCTTTTTTGGCTCTCGGTGAAGATGGGTTCTTCCAATGCATGAATTGGAGCTTCGTTTCAGGAACATAAGTTAAAAAAAAACCATGATTTGTCACACGTTATTATTCTTTCCAATAAGTTTGGGTCATTTTCGATGATTTCCAATGTGTCAGTACAAATATTTTTTCAAGCTTCTTATTGTTCAAACGTAAGAATTTTAGGCACCATTTTGGCACACACTTTTTGTATGTTGAACTTATTACGTAAAATTTGCCATACGGATTATTTGGCAATTTCTACAATCTCAGCAATCGCATGAATACTTAAACGATGGTTAAGTCGAACCAGGTTACCGATTGTTTTTAATATTGTCACCCGTTTTTGACGTAGAAGGGCGACCTGGGCGTGCATCATCTTCTACGTTTTCTCGGCCATCTTGAAAACTCTTAAACCACTCAAAAACACGTGCATGAGTTGAAATTTCATTCCCATACACTTCTTTTAATAAATGATATATTTAAGTAGCGTGTTTTCAAGCCTCATGTGAAATTTCACAATGCGTTGCTGTATTGTTACACTTATCATTTTTCCCCCGGGGGGGAATGACTCTAATTTCAACGAAGGCTACGGCTAAATGGATTTGTTTACACAAGCGAAAGACACTGTATTAGAAAACGAAGGCTTCAAGCTTATAACCTGTTGGTCGCTGGCGTTTAGCGCATGTGTTCTTCTTCTATAGCAGAGTTAGTCTCGTTATTTAATATCGACACTTCGTATCATCATGTTTCCCTTGAATTGAGGGAAGGATACGATATGAACACAAGACATAATTTTATTAGTCTTGAAATCCAAAACGATTATCCATATACACTCAGGAACTTTGAAAATAATGACCCAAGAAGGGAGCTTCGTATTGAAATGAAATTTCCATCGGGCGTTCCCTTTTTAGGGCACTATTATTATTCGTACTCCATTCAACGAAGTTCAGAAGGTTATAAATTCGACGTTCAAACGAAGTATTCAAACAACTCCTTTCAAATTGCTGTCTGGTACCAAAATGGATTCGCCACAATATCTCAATATCACACATTTGCTTAGTGAAGATTTCCAAACTGATTTCGTTAACAAGTTTGATGAGTTAAGGAATCAAGCAAAGAAAGCAACAAATCTAGAAAGTCCAATATGAAAATAGAAGATATTAAAACTCTCGGTAAAAAAAAAACCCACTAACTACTTTCCAACACTATAGTCTTGTAGCCATCAAATGTGCTCAGCTGGGACCTAGATTCAAAATAAAACGAAATAATTTAAGTCCATACAAAATAAAGAAAATAATACCAAACAATACTTGCAATATTCAAAAATGTCTTTTTTTTTGAAGGATTAGTAAAAAATGGTACTTGTGAAGAGTATCTGGGGATTAATGACTATAACTAATGAAATGACATTTTTGTCTGAATACTAAGACATTATATTGCTCTTTTTCCTAAAAAACTTTTTATCTTTTAAGAGTGGATTTTATCCTTTTGCATTACTTGTATTTCTTGCTTATTAATTTTTTTCACTTTTTCAGATATTACGTAGTAATTTATATTTTAAATTTTTATAATAGTTCATATATATATATATATACTCTCAACCATCTTTTAAGTAAGTTCTTATTTTAATTTTGTTATTACTTTCTTAATGTCTTTTATTTTGATACTACCGTTACTGGATCACATGAGGTCAGGTGATACTGTCTTTTGGGTCGATGTGTGAATTGTCCCGCTGTGCTACAGTAGTGCATGTAAGAGTCTGTCCCGCTGTACTCAGTTTAGCATGTAAGATTTTGAGATGCAAGCAGGCAGGCATTCGTGTTAGACTTTTTTTAAATTTTCAATTAATTAATAAATGTAATTTTACTCTTAAAATGATCATGATTCATTAAAACATATCGATGCTAACTTCCACATATGTAATTATCTTCAACAAAGTAATTAATTTTATCTAAACACGGTAATTTCTTTTAATACTTTGAATACAACAGCATCATTTGTATCTTATTTCAAATG
Source organism: Nephila pilipes (assembly GCA_019974015.1). Classification (NCBI taxonomy): domain Eukaryota; kingdom Metazoa; phylum Arthropoda; class Arachnida; order Araneae; family Nephilidae; genus Nephila; species Nephila pilipes. Next base: position 437,839 of record BMAW01019888.1, read on the forward strand.
ATATATAGATATTTAGTCTTTTATGTTTTCTTCTGAAAGAAGAAAGTAGGAATTTGTTCGCTTGAGTTTGTTGTTTGGGTAAGGAAATGCCAACTAAGGTGTCGTCCTCGTCGCTTTACTGAAATTCAAAATTACGAGGTCAGTCGCCAATAGCCCTAGAATAGTTTTCAAGAACAATGTTTATGAAATCAATCAATTTTTTGAAAGAATCTTTATAAATATATGCTACTTATTATTCAAAACACACAACACTTTTAATATTTAATGCACTCCTAATATGCTCACTTTTAACTGTTTTGTGTTTAATAGTAACTAGTTAAAAATAAAATGCTATGATTTTTTTTATTTCTTAACAGCTTGTGGATGCTACCATTTTCCTAAAGTATTGCGTGCATTTTGGTAATTTTCGTTTTCCATATGCTTTATTTTAACTACCTTGTTCTCTAGAACTTTCGAAGCTTATCGATCTGTTTGAAACTGGGGAAATCATTTTTTTTTCTTTTTAATTCAAGAATGTTAATGAAGATACATTTACAGAGATGAATATTTTAACAAATACTAAACATTTTAGAACAGAACCACAGAAAAAGGTTAACAACCTGCAAATAATCTGTTCCCTTTATCATGATACACATGATCATGATAATTAAATATATTTCTGTTTCCTAATATACCCCAGACTGTTCTAAGAAAGAAACTATCAAATGCATCTGTATAATATTCAAAAATGGATGTCATTAGTACAAAGAATTCATTTTCATAGGTGAAAAAAAGGAAATTCATAAAGAGAATGCATTATTTGAGAAGGGAAATGCCTTTTAAAAATGTTGTTAATCTCATGCATTGAAATCTTCAAGATATTCACATTCTTAAATATTAAGTTTTAAAATGTTTAACAGGTGTTGTTATATTGATTCCACATTTTACTTAATGAATTTTTGAGAATTACTTCTCCTAATTAACTGCAATTTTTTTTTATTAAGTGTCTCTGGAATTACACGAGCTATTGATTTTGGACATTGTAATCTGAAGCCATCGCCTATTCATGAGGATGGCTTCTGAACAAGTACATTACTCTTGGAACTTTGGTTCTACTCTCCTTATGTATTTGGAAATCCAGTTCTTTTGAACATTTATTAATGCCCATTACTCTACATGTGAATCTTTGGTAGTATCAAACTCAAACAAGCAACACGACTAAAAAATCGTCGTCTGAACTATTGGTTACTGCAACTATTACTAAGCTGTAGGATTTGCCATAAGAACTATATTACTCATGACTTTGAGATATATTCAGTAATTCAATTTTACAAATTTCATGTCCACAAAGTATGAGAGACAAATCATGTGTATGACTCCTGATTCTGAAGAGATTGACATGTTTTTATTTCAAACTAAGCTGTATATCAATACTTACCAATAGTATTATATAAAAACTTGGTGAAAGATGTAACAGTTCAAGAATCTTCTTCATTACTTAGTGATGGTTCGAAGTTACATATTAGGCTCAACATAATTAGATTTCTAAAAGTTTTAAATAGACATTATTATTCAAACTAAATACATCAATAACTATTCTGATGTTTAAGACATTTAAATAGTTAATTATCCATTGTGATTGAAATTTTTTCAGAATACATCTTTTGGAAACATACACATTTTGAAAAAAATTCGCCACTTTCTTAAAGTTTTCATTGTACATTGGAAACTTGAACCTATCTAAAATAAATTTCAATGTAAAATGCTTTTTTAAAATCATTTGTGTATGTCTAACTAATTCTTTAACTCAGTATAATCGACAGGTCATAAAAAATTACAGGGATTTTAAGACATTATTCTTAAGTATTATGCACATAGATGTACCACACACAGAGATTTGTACGTTAAATAGTAATGATGAAAAAATTTGGAAAAAAGGAAGAAAAACTTTGAAGCCAATACGTAACTTGGAAAAAAATGTTTTCGAAAGAAGTGCAATACAATAGCATTAAAAATAAAATTGCGAAAATGAGCTTCTTCTTCACATATCATATAATATCGTCTAAATTTATTAACTGAATGGCAGTGATTAACATTACGCTTAGAAGTAACACGAGGGCAACTAGCGACGGACCTCGTATTTTGAACCATGGTAAAGTGACGAGGAGACAAAACAGTCTGAAATGTTTCATCAAATCGGTATCCATCCCTAACTCCTGTGGCCTGTATGGTTTTTCCGTCCATACATCTGACACATAAAACCTCATGAAATTCCTTAGCGTAATGCCCTAAAACCTAATGCCCTCTCCCAGCCAATGAGAATTTCAACTCTAGCTCTTAGTTGAACTCGGAGAGTGGATCTTCCCCCCTGACTTGGAAATAAGCCGCTGCCCCTTGATTGGACGAGATAGTCTATTCCGATCTCCCCCAAAATAACACTAAAACCTGAAACCTCAAGCATTTTCAACTAATTTCCAGAACTTAAATTTATTTCAGATTAAATTTTTAAAACTTATTTCACTTAAATTTATAATTTACACTGATATTGTTTCGGTACTCGGAAGAAAAGCGTAGTGGGACTCCAAAATTTTCCATCCTGACCGGAGATAAAAATTCATGAGGCTAAGTGCCCCAAATGAAATATCAACGTAGAGGACGACACTTGAAATGAAACCTCCTTCTCCTAACTTCCACCCCCTCCCCATGCGAGAACTTTGAATCCCGAGAGATTTAATGAGCATTTGCAATGCAACACGATGGGTCCAGAGGTATTAGGACTCGCACCCGCATTTCGAGTGAAACAAGTTGTTCATAAACTGTGCATGACTACTCGGCTTTCGGTGCCGCATCTGCGTCGAAATAATTATTAATGAATGGAATAAAACGATACCGAAAAACATTTAAGAAACTTTAAACATAATTTAACTTAGAATAGATATATCAGCGAGAGAGCAAATTTTTATTACTTTTGAATTGAAAAAAAGTACATTGGTATTTTTGGAGAATCATAAAAACAATTAATATGATGCGATAATTTATTTCATATGTTATAACATAAGCCTATACAAAGTTTAAGTGAATTCAATTGAAAATAAAAAATAAAAAGATAAACGTTTTCTCCAAGCACTTAAGTTGCCTGAAACATATTTCAATGGAACCCAAAGATTTCTGTGGAATTCATAATTTAGGACTTTAACCTCTGTGAATCATTTACAGTATCCGTTTGGTTCAATTTCTGAAACAGCTGATAATAATAGGTTAATACATAAGGATGTGTTATATTTTCATTTTAAGGCAGCAATAATTAGGTTAAAATATATTCAAGTTAATAATTTATCGTTTGCTTTAATTTTAATATCTGAAAGAAATATTATAGTCTACTTTAATATTTGGTCGTTTGCTTTAATTTTAATACTTAGTTTTATAATTTGATTCTTATTGCATAATCATTTGAATTATCCTTATTGCTGTAAAATGTCGGCATTGTTTTTGTTCTGGAGAAGTGTTTTTGTTACATAATTATCTATCGAATTACAATTTCAGTTCTTACTTTTTGAAGGATATTAAAATTATAAATATTTTTAAAGTGATTGGTACCGTTAGGCAAATCTATGTGTATATCTAAATTCCAGAACGAGATTAAATAAACTGCTTCATCAGTTGAAGAGTGATGAACTATTTACTGGTGTCCGTTTATTGGTAAAGTGCATTGAAAGCTAAGTTATTCGGCGATTGATTTTTGATGAGCTTTAACAACAGAGACTTATTCGTTTGTTTTAAAGGTTGATACCTTCTAGCACGAATAGGACAGTATAGCAAACAGCGTATTTCAATTGTTGAAAGTGTTAAATCGTTAGATCTGAATTAAATTAAATTGTATAACCTTAGCAGACAAGTATTTGCACTCTCTCAATCCCAAACATTTAATGAATTGCAACTGTAGTTAAGGCATACATTGGCGTTACTCTTCAATTAAAGTGTCAAATAACCAGACTGAAAGCCATCCAGAAATGACATTCAGTTTATAATACAGCAAAAGTGAACAAAGTAATATAGTAATTCTTAAAAAAAATTATCATTACATTATTTCATTCCTGTTAAGGTTTTTCGGCATTTAATTAGTTTTCAGATAAACGAAGTATGTAAATAAAACAAAATATATCTTCAAATATGTTTACAAGAGACAATGTAGATATGTCTACAAATGTTTAAACTATTTCTCGTGTTTCTTAATGTACGACTAAAAACAGTTTCATTTCTAATTTTTATATCACTTTTTTGCACTTAAGAGACAATGACTTCATTTAAATAATCTTTATAATAAAATATTTCATTTCTTGCATTTCTATTAGCTATTAATATGTTTAAAACAATAAATTATTTTATGCCATTGCATCTTAAAGAGAAGAGTGTCTGAAAGCTTCAGAGTTTTTAACCTGGTTTTGTTCGCATAAATTAATGCTTTTGATTTAAAAAAAATCGTCAAGCTCCTGAAATTGATTAAATGAGTATTACATATTTAAACAAAATAGAAAAGCAATGTTTGAATAATAAGTAATACATTTATACACACACACATTTGATAATTAGCTCAGTAAATGTGGTGCATAAATTATTTTCTTATGCAACTTCAGTTACAAAAGAACATTTGACGATAGAGTGTAACTTTATCCATATTATATGAATCATGATCATTTTTAAGCTAAAAATAAATACTATTAAGACAACAGAATGTAATTAAAGCTATGAAAAATCATGTAAATATCTTCAAATGAATATGTGTTTTTTCTTAAAGAAATTATTAGTTATAAGAAAATTATATAAGCAAATATCAGTGTTTCGAATATTTTCTGACAAACCTGACTCATCTTGCAAAAATATTGCAAAGCATTTCATATTAATAAGTATGTTGTCTTATCTGGAAGTGTAAAATTTTGTCATATTTTGAATGTTTTAAACAACTATATTAAATATATTATATATTGTTTCAACAGTTGAACATTGAATATTTCATTTTTATTTCAAACTATCGCTGAGATGCCAAAACTCTTTTTTGGGTAATTCTTTCAAAATTTAGAGAATAAATCAGAGAATGAAAATGTTTTCATAATTTTATCTGATTCTCGCATAAAGACTAATAAGCTTAAAATTATCTAAAATACCTTGTAAAATAAAATAAGCTGCATATTCTAAAACTGTAACAACATCAAAACTTTTTAAAGCATTATTCAAATACGTGAGTATCTAGAAATCACGTTTCCTCTTTTTCAACACGAACACATGCTTATCATGAATGGATAATATTGTTTACCAGAGTAAATTTAACAAAAACTGTTTCACGTGAACTAACATCCACTGTTTCGAAAACTTTCTTTTTAATAATTTATTCTAGATTATTATCTTGAATGTGCTATGAAGGTTAAAATAAAGTTGAGGGGAAAACATGAGAAATTTTGAAAATTGGAGTTAAGTGAACCGGTCGATAAGATAGCTTGTTGAAATTTCACGGTCAGAAGAATTATAAAGTACAAAAACGTAACTTACCAATTTTATTTTGTTCAACATTTGTAAGGCAATGTTTCGTACATCATTTCACAAGTACTATAAACATTAAATATTCACCTAGTCTTAAACCAAGCGAAAAAATAACTTTTTTTTATGTTAAGATATAAAAAAAGGGATCGAAGTATGTTTTATCCTGAAAATAGATGACTCAAAAACAGAACCCAAACATAAGTTAACAGTATTCCTACCATATTGAGGAATTTATTCTGAATATAATCAAGTAGAAAGCATTTAATGTAAAAAGCAAAACAAATGCGTTGATTATCTATATTAATAAAATGAACAATTTGCTATTTTTATCAGTGGCGTAGCGAAAAGATTAGAATACGCAGGACAATGAAATTCAATACAAATAATCTATGAACAGGAATAATGTGCACCACGGAACTATTTTTTGAAATTCAACGATTTATTTAAAAATTTAAGTTTAATTTTTAAAATTACGATTTTTTTTTAAAAATTAAGTTTACGCACGCTCTGATCGAAAATAAAAGGTGTCGTTATATTGACGGCATCGCCGAAAAACTAGGAAATACATGAGCATGAAATTTGGAACAAAGAATCTTTGAATACTGATAGTTGGCACCACGAAGCCATTTTTTTAAAATTCTACTTTCATTTTATTAATTTTTAATTTAAATTTCATGTACTCCATGCTGTATCTTCTCCAGACAAATCATTTGAATTAGAATTGTTAAAAAAGTTTGTTATTTCTAAAATAATTTCTACAATTCCTGGAATTATTTGTAAAATAATTTTAACTGCTTTTCGAATAAATTCTCCTCTCAAAAGAATATTATTTAAAAATGTATGAAAAAAATTCTTTTTTTTTTTTTTTTTTTTGCTTTTTGTTTGGCTGCAGTTTTCTGTGTTACAACGGCCTTAAATACAAGCTTTGAATTACTGCTTTTTGAAAATTGTAAAAATTATTATAACTCTTTATTTGGACATTTTTGTATTTCATATTGCCTGTTTACTTTATTTCTGTCATTCTTATTAATTAGCCATCCAAGAGGCTTTTGTTTTAGTTGGATATAATATTTAATTTAATAATTTATCGTTTGCTTTAATTTTAATTACACATAGCTCAAATATATTCAATGTAGTAATTTATCGTTTCTTTCAGTTTTAATATCAGAAAAGTTTACCATTCTCCATTTCTCGATATTTCATCGTTTACTTTAATTCTTACATTTGACAGAAAATTTAATTTTAATTATGAAAAAAGCGCACCTTAGGTAACTAAATGTGTTCTTTGCAAAACTTTGCATAGAACATTTTTAGTTTTTTCTATATTGTTATTTTTACTGGTCAAATTTATATTCCAAGTGTTGATTCCTGCTATGCCTCCTTTCTCTTTGAGTTGTAATTGAAATATCTTATTTGCCATTTTTAGTGAATTATATTGTCTCATATAATTATATTTATATCAGGATAAAATCCTAATTTGACGAATTTTTAAAATAGCGCCAAAATGACAACAAAAGCTGGTTTTTCAAAATCTGATTTTAGTAAAAACTGCTAAAAACATATTTTCCTGACTCGAAGAAAAACTTGCAGGGTTACCAACAATAAAAACGAATGGTAATGAATTTAGTGATAAATCGCCCCGAAAAAAATTTCCACGTCAAGTGGCCCCTTCAAACTAAGAATCAATCCTCTAAATGTTCTAAATGATAAATTTTTTTTATCTGTTTTAGTAAATTAGGCACTTTTTCATTTTGCCGGTATAAATCTCGCCAAGCAGACTTTATTGGCGACAACACACAGTAAGCACATATTCCGTTTGGGGCCGGTTGTATAATTTTTGGCGACATTATCGTTTTCGCAGGTAAAATGGAAAAGTACCGTAAATTGTAATTGAGATTTCTGATTTGTCAATTTTAGTCACTGTACTGCCTGAGTTACTCACACACTTACAGTTCAAAGGAGCCTGATTTGTGTATTGCCTTAGTTTATCATACTTTCTATTTCAATTCTAAGTTACTACTTGAATTTCTCTTTGCCAATTATTTAACCATCTGCAATATCACTTCTTTACTTTTCATTTTTGTTCACAATGAGAGTTAAAATGCTGTTTAGTCCTATCTCTTGACATGATTTTAAAAATCGCCAAAGTAGCGAATTTTTCTGCAAGCCGTACATACCTCGACGAGCCATTTGTGATGTTCCACGTTTGGCGAATTATTGCTAAAAATCTTGCTTTCTCCAAGTGGTTGCCTGTTGATTAATTTGTCTCATTTTCAATATTTCTGCTTTATGAAAATTGACCTTGTCTTCTTTCAGATATATATTCTTAAATTTAGAGCTAAATTTTTATATTTTATATTTCGTGTTCGTCAGAAATTTGCTTCGTAAGAACTAACCTTATTTTCTTTCTGTTATCAGCTAGCAGTTATAATTTGGGTACTTCCCCCCCCCCCTGTGGAAACCAGACAAAAACCACCAATCTTAAATGTTGACTCATTTATCACCAAGCTTAAATATCGGCATGAAAAAATATATGATTATCTTAAACTTTGATTTTATTACATTTTTATCACCAAATACCTACTGCTCGGCAATAAATACCAATTTTTAAGCTTTGAAAATTTTGCCTGGTATCCACCTAAATCAAAAGTAGCTGTTTCCGGTTTATTTGCCTGCGTCAATTATTTAAGCTAAAAAGCACCTATTTATGGACTTTATTTTCCAACAAAATGGAAATTTTTCTGTTGCATTTTTTTTAATTCTATGCTTTATTCTATAAATCAATTCATTTTTGTTATAGGAACTATTTTGATAACATTAAAATCATTGAAAGTTAATTTATTCATTAATGATTCGTGAAGAAATTGTACCTAAATATATTTATCTCAGTGGAGATCATGTGTATTTTAAATCTAGCCTTCACACAATAAATATATTTATATTAAAAGAACTGGAGCTAAGTACACCTTCATTAAAATGTAAGGAAAAATACATGCATTTATTACCAAACTAGATTTCATAAATATTTTTGTTCAAGAAAAACATAAGTATTCGTTTCTGTTCGCAAGTGTAACATATTTTTGATGAAGTATTATTACTCATTAAAAAAAATATTTTATACTTATTAGCTGAATTATTAACTTTTAAAATTAAATTTGTGTGAAGAAATTACATGTAACGTTCAGTATTACTGAATTATAATTTCTTTTAGGCTTTATGGAACGTTTAATAATTAGTTACAACTTTATTCAAAAAATTAATTGTTATTTTATGAATTAAATATTTAAAATTATAAAAGTTTAAGAAATCTATATATAAACAGCAATTTATAAATCTGACGATGCAAATTATAATTATTCAATAACAAAAAGCTGATTTTTAATCCTTATATTTATTTGTATCACTTCTTATCTATAGTTCTAATCATTTCAAAAACTTACTTCAAGGCTCTGTTGCTTCTTTCTTTATATTTTTTTCCTGTAAATTTCTAACTATTTTCCTTTTGACCTGTTTTGGCTCCTTCCTCCATTCACGGAATTATCCGATGACTAGAGAAAGCCCCTCCTAGTATAATTTGATTTGCTAGAAGAGAAGTTTGTCTTTCCAATACAGCTTACGAGTATAAGGTATGGTTTAAATGGTTTCCAGCATTTTCAGCTTTCTAGTGTACCAGTTTATTTCTTATACTGACGACTATTACTTACAAATTAAAGTTTTTAGATAAGAATTCCGTTACAAAATTAGAGATATCTGTAGAATTATATATTTAAATACTTATATTTTATCAAAATTATATTGATTCGCTTAAAAATAATAATTTTTTCAGAAGTATGTACAAATTGATTATTTTATTTGTCATATTCAAGATAAATATACAAGGTATGTCTATTAAATATCGAAACTGATGTTGTAAAACATTTTATTTGAATTTCGTACATATTTCCTTATTATCACTTCCAATATATACCCCACTTCTATCTTTACAACGCTCCAAGCGAATCTTCCATCGTTCGAAACAGTGCTAGATGTCTTCTTAACTCAGTTCCTCTAAGATGCGTACCACTTTCTCTTTCACAGCTTCAACAGACTCAAATCTTGTTCCTTTCAATGCAGATTTCACCTTAAGAAACATATAGAAGCCACATGGCAAAAGATCCGGCGAATAAGGAGGGTGGTCTAACACTGGGATGATGTACTTGACCTAGAATCCTATTGACAGGCAATACGGAATGACTTGTCCTTCCATAATTCACAGCGTTTTTCCTTATTCTTTCACGGGGTTCAGCAATAACCTAAAGATTGTAATGTTTCTTAATAGTTTAACCTTCAGGAACCTACTGAAGGTGTACAATCCCAGAAATATTGAGAAAAAAAACAGCCATCAATGCTTTGAATTTTAATTTACTTATTTGAGCTTTTATGGCTCTCGGTGAAGATGGGTTCTTCGAGTGCATGAATTAGTGCTTCGTTTCAGGATCATAAGGGAGGAAAACACAATTCGTTATACGATATTATCCTTTCCAATAAGTTTGGGGTATTTTCAATGGCTTTCAAAATGTCAGCACAAACATTTTTGCGAGCTTCTTGTTATTCAAAGGTGAGAATTTTAGGCACCATTTTGGCACACAATTTTTGCATGTTAAAATTGTTACGTAAAATGTTCCATACGGATTCTTTGGCAATTCTTACAGTTTCAGTAATCGCACGAATACCTAACCGACTGTCCTGTCGAAAAAGATTACCGATTTTTTTCGATATTGTCACTTGTTTTTGACGTAGAAGGGTGACCTGGGCGTGCATCATCTTCTACGTCTTCTCGGCCCTCTTGAAAACGCTTAAACCACTCAAAAACACGTGCATGTGATTAACATTCAGTGCCATTCACTTTTTTCAATAAATTATAAGTTTCATTCGGGCTTCTTTCCCAAGTTTCATGCGAAATTTTACAATTCGTTGCTGTATTGTTACACTTATCATTTTTCCGGCGAAACAAAAAAAAATGACTGTAATTTCAATGAATGCTACGGCTAAATGGATTTGTTTACAGAAGCGAAATATACTGTATTCGAAAGGAAAGTCTTCAAACCAAACAGCTGGCGTTTGGCGCAAACGTACTTCTGCAGCAGCGTCTATCTCGTTATTTCATTTCCACACCTCGTATGAATGTGCTTCATACGAGGAAATATGAATTATAATACTTCAGGGTGATAATTATATATCTTTCAGAAATCCGAATGATCGATTATATGTATTCTATTTATAAGGGCGAATATATTTTCGAACATTTGATGACATATTCTAGAAGGAATAGTTATCATCTATGTGCACTAAAACCATCTGTGGCCGTGGTAGTTTACTAGTCATGGTTGCTAATTTGCGCTAGTGTTGTTTTCGTCAACAAGTGGATTCCGAGCCATGCATTCCTCCCCTGAAGACCCGCCTTGTATTAGGGCGGATGCACGCTAAATCTGTCGAGTTCCCAAGTCTTCCCGTGGACTTGGTGTGGAAAAAAGGAGAGCGAAGTGCCAGTGTTGAGTTGTGAGTTGTTGTCCATGTGACTTGACCGATGTTCAAAACTATGAAGTCAATCCCCAATAGTCCCCGTGTTGCTTCCACGTGCGATGTCAATGATCGATTAATCAAGAAGCACTAAAACCACTCTTGCCGTTTCTATTTTCTTATACTTTAGGTATGAGGTCATAGAAACAGCAAGTGAAATATTTAAAAGTTTAATATTAGAAATATTATCAGTTATAATGGATCGATTAAGGTTTTTATATTAGAATGTTAAAAAAAGAGCAATGTTTTATCTATTAAAAGCAAAATTACAAAATGGTCATGATTTATATCTACAGAAATTTTAAAAAAGCATGAAATAAGTCAATGTCTTCTGCACTGATTTCCCGCATTTTTAAGTAATCAGAAGTTTAAAATAAAATATTTAAAAAAGTATGTAAAGAACGTACAATTGTACGTAAGGTTTTCTCAATTTAATTCAATTTTTTGGATTTTATTTTTAAATTTTTTTCATTTTAAATTTTTGGTTTTACAACTATTTTTAATGATATACAAGGTGTGACTATTAAATAACGACGCGAGACGTGATACATTTTTAATATCAAATTTCACATACTTCAGCCAATGAGACCATCTTCGCCATTTTTGGAAGAGAATCACCGAAAGCAACTCAACGTCTTAATTTTTGCTTGATTTTCGGTGCATAATGATAAATCCACTGATGATGACAATTTGACGCAAAATGACGTTCACAACTCTACACGGTAGCAATGAAATTTTGATTTGAAAGCAAATGATTACTGAATCAAAATTAGTTTATAAATCAATGTCCAATTTGTTTCTGCTCCGTTGAATAGATGTCAGCACCCAATGTAACAACAATTTACCTTAATGATGTCATTTGTCTTCAAATACAAATACTTATAAGGCTCACATTTATATTTAATGTAATCATTTCTATATTCAAAAAAATTGTAAAGCAATGACTGACTGCTGTCATTAGAATTCGATATATTTCGATTTACTTGCGATTGCATAAGATATGTTTGTGTTTTTATGTTAAATGAAAGTTAGTTCTGTCAACATCGTCTCATCCTTCTAAGAATAAAAAAAAAACATTCCCTATTATAACCTCTTATATTTAGCAGACAGGTTTTTTAAAAGAACGCCTAAAATTCTTTCGCAGAAGCTTAAAATTTACTAGCTAGTTAGTAATAAAAGAAGCCATTTTTTGTTGAAAACTTCCGAAGAAGTAGCAGGCGAATCTAATTGATTTAATTACAAAAAAATATGAAAAAAGTATCATCGTACGCCTACACCTCGCCCAGGTAATTTTATTTTGATGAAAATTTCATACTGTTTCGTAAAAAATAACATTCTGTTGACAAAAATAATTTTAATATCTCTTTAGTCAAAAGCATCACAAACTGGTTCGAATCATTTGGCTCAACCACGCTTCTCGCCAAGAAGAGCAGTGATTAAACAGCAACAAAAATGTCAACAAATTTGGTATTATTTTGAGTCCTTCCAAAGTGAAATCGCTTAGACATTTAACGGTAGCTCAATTGTTAAAAGGTCAAATTTAACGGTCAGCGTTCGGAGTTGTCGCAAGTGTTAAATTGTTAAACGCCGTATTGCAAATGCCTATGGCTTACTGCAACAATCGCCGAATCCAACCACACTATGGGAAATTGTGACCACTGATCGCACTGTATGCGTATCATAAACCGAAGCTGGGTACACCAACATGCTCTTCCAGATTGACCATGCCACACGCTACGAGATTTCAACGCATCTCTCGCCGCGTGTACAATGATCTATACTATCTATCACAACATGACACTTCGGTATGGGCTACCGAGTATTTATCAGATTGAAGAACTGCGTTTACTGATAGCGGTTTTTGCAAAAATGTGAAATCACGCAATCAATGATACCACCCTATTCTCCACAAACTAATAGCATCGTTGAACGTACTAAGGAAATGATTGCGACTAACTTTGAAAAAAATGATTGACAAGAATCCAGAGAAACGGGACTCATTAGCCAGATGCTTTACTGGCAATTAACACCACAAAATAGAAAATCCCCATTTTATTTCCTTCATGGATATGAGTCACGTCTTCCCTGTGAACTTCTTATTGGAAGCTTCATAAGTCACATGCCACGTGAGGATCACCTTTTAAAATTGACCAGGGACGAATCCTCAAATTCTATATATGAAATGCATTTGGCGAATAAACGCAGATTTGATCTTCATCGCAGACCCCATTCGTTTAAATCAGGAGTTCTCATGTTATACGACTAGCCGAAACAAGTAACAAGAAACATAAACTCTCTCAAATTTTTAAAGGGCCATTTGTGATTGTTCGCCCAGTCGAGACCGTATGCTACGAGATCAAGTCTACAATTCCGCGCAACAGAGTTTTGAAAGTTGTCCATGTTCAACATCTTCGTCCTTATTTCAAACGAGATACACCAATCATCGGGGAAGATGATAGCTCGAAGGAAGAGAGCGAATCTGCTGTAGTAGGTTCTGCAGATGACCTTGAAGATAATTCTGACGAAACTGGACTCTTATCGCACCGATATAGTTTAGACTTGGGCAATAACTCATTGAACAAAACTTTTAAGCGCTTCAATTTAAAATTTCCTGACTTTCTAAATTTCGCATTGAGCGGGGCCGAATATATAAGGTTCCCGTTTATGTTTAATGTAATTATTTCTACATTTATAGCAATTGTGTGGAGAAAGCTGAGTGCTGTCATTAGAATTCGATAAATTTAGATTTGCTTACGATAGCATAAGATACGTACTGACATGTTAAATAAATGTGAGTATTTTCAAATTTGCATCTCCCTTCTAAGAATTAAAAAAAATATACTCTATTACTATCTCTTATATACCATTTGAACCAACTTTTGTAAATAATGAAAATAAAATATATTTATTTTCCATGGAATATGTTACAATTTTTCGCATCAAAATATATCAACATGAACATAAATAACTATGATGAAAATGGAACACGTGTTAGCATAAAAAAAAGTGTTTAGTACAGGAAAAAGAACTTTTGAAGAAAAATAAATTTTAACAGGTTGCGAAATAATTTTTTTTACTAAAATCACCTTTTCTTTCACAGTAGTTTTCTTAAATGCAATAATTTTGAGAAAAAAATATTTTAATTTGGAATTACTAATTTTCAAAATAGTTAAGATTTTAGATTTATTTCACTTGTTTTCTTTATAAGTTTATATTTCTGTTTTTTTTTTTTTTTTTTTTTTTTCTTTCTCTTTCCTCGATCATTGAATTTTTAATATTTTTCTTCAGATACCATGTTTATTCCTAGATATTTTATTTCGAACGTTCATTTTTCCTTTTTATCATTTTATTTTAAAAAAGTGGTCGTATTTAATGTGTAACATTAAATAAAATACCGAAGTAATGTTGAAAAACAGATTTCTGAATACAATAAATTCTTATAAATTAAGTGAAAGTACTTATCGTTTATCACTGTTAACGATCATAATGTTTCTTAAATAAAAACATTCCCATTAATTTCGAAAAAAAAAATTATGAATGCTTATGGATCATTCTCCCATATCCTTACCAATAGATCTTGTTTTTTTATTGACTGGATAACTTTATTTTGCTTCTGCGCTCCTTCTTTTGATACACATGACATACGCAGCGACTTTAAGTAAGAAATGAATTTCTGTTGTATTGAACCTCAAAATGATTTTTATGGCAGAATAATTTTTCTCTGCAACTCAACAAACACTGCTGTTTCCTGTTACGCGGTTCAGTAAATCATTCTTCCAGCCATTTCTTGGTTTATGCTACTTTTCTGAAGTATTTTTTGGTCTAACCCCATATCTTACTATTGTGTGTGCTTTCCTTTCAATAATTTTTCCATTATTCCTCTACGTTTTCAAATTGTGTTGGTTTGTTGAAGAATCATAGTGAAATACGTCATTATTCTTTGGAAGTGTGTTTTAGCTGTATTTAATACCTATTTAAATTTTTTTTAAAAAAAATTCTATAAGAGCATTTAAGTTAAAAATAGACTCCATACTTACAGGTAACATTCATTTTACTTTTACTTTTTTTCAGTTTAATACGAAAAATATTGAAACCGAATTTCTCTACGCTATTCTAAAATATAGATCTAAAAGTAAACGCCTTACTTTACATGCAATGCAAGATATTTAATAAACAAATGCGTGTGTATTAATCAAATCATTTCCAAGTGGTATAAATCCTATTTGAAGAGGCCATTTACCAAACTAAAAATCTTAACCTAAATGTTTCACCAATCTAAAATATTATAAATTCTCAGCATAACTTTCGGAATTCTTATAACTTTATTCATTTTTGTGAAATAACATTGACAATTTAACTGTTTAATTATAAATAAAATGAATATAGAAATAATCATATAATATGACGTTTATGAATTGCTATTTGATGTATTGCAGATTGTTCGCTAAGCCTTTATTTGTACAAGGTCACTTTTGCGATTTATAAGTTTTCAAATTATTTTTAATATTAATAGTATATTTTACCGATTTGTGTAAAGCATGTAAGCAAGAAAAAAGCTATAAACAAATACTGATAACAACTCAAAGACCAGAAAAAACTTTAATTACCATAAAATTCAAAATTCTTCAAATATTTGATTTATGTATGCTCATTTTAATTCAAAAAATTTAGATCTTGATTTCTCTTACCAAGTCTCATTTATCATTATTGCAGTATTTGTCTGTAAACAAATCATTGTTTCAGAATATTTTATCTAATGAAGGGTTCATGTGTGTTCTGTCATTGCTTCTTATACACTCCTTTATGTACTCAATGCTAAATAAATGGGGGGGGGAACACATATATCTCGATTTTGAAACATGGACGGGGAAATGCATATAAAGTAGGAGGACTACGACATGTAAACATCGAAGTATACATATCTAAATCATAAAATACAATTTTAAAACCCGCGATATGCCTAACTAATATATTATACAAAAGCTATCTGTTGTAAATTTCATCTTCCACACAGAAACGTAAGCATTTGTACTGATAGTCTATTAATATTCATAAGCTATGTATATAATTAGGAGTTTTGAATAGATATATAGCCGCAGACTTCACTTAGTAAATCAAGAATGATTATGAAGCATTTACTAGGACACGAACCAGTGTAAGTAGATAAATATTTTGAAACGCATATTTCTAAACATCGAATCATTAGAACATTAACGTATATAAAAGAAAGCATATTTTATGAAAACTAGAATTAGATCACAGAAAAAAATCACATACTTCTATGAATACGAACAATTATTGATTTTTAGAAATAAATAGAATTTTTTTTAAAAACAATATCCTCAATAGAAGATTTTTTTTAATGTCGTAAGAAACCTCATTTCAGCAGAATTCAATAATGAAGAATGTGATATGTAATATCACGTTTATAAACCTTGCATGTCAGAGGTTTTTTTTCCTGTGTTATGATTGTGTCACATAAGACATTTCACAATGAAGTTTCATAAATTAATACCTGTCTTACACATTTCATCCTTTTCCTTCTTTAAATCCTAGATTTGAATTGCAATAAAATGCAGAATCTAAAGCACACTTAGAAATAACTTACAATTTGTACTTTAATAAAAAATAATAAAATACATTTCTGACATCTTAATTTGCAATACTTTAACTCAGATTAAAATTATTTAATTCCGTGAGTGATTTTATAGTTCCATCAGACGCTTCAAATCCTTAATCTTCATCAAAAACTCGTAAAAGCTGACTTTTTTCGGAATGGAACAAACATGCCGAGTGAATAGGCAATTCTCTTTTCTTCCAGTAGTACATTCTGTCACGGAGAGGGAATCTTGAAAAGCACAAAAGTAGGCTCAAATATAAGGCTAGGAGTAATTATCCTTCTTTTTCATTGCGTTGAAAAGGTTTGATACATGGGAAGAATTAAGCTGTTCTTTTGAGGAGAATGTTGTTCGGATAAAAGCTACGCTGAAAGCAATAAAAGTAGGCTATGTTGTACATCTGGATTTCAGATAATGGTGAAGTACGGAGAATCATTTATATTAAGTAACTAAACTTTCATAAAAGCTGTTGAGTCAACCAAGTGAGTTGTGGTTAAGTTGGTACTTGAATAATTTTTAATAAATTACGAGTGGAAACGATAAGACAGTTTTAATTATTTTGCATTTTATTAATAATTTTTCCTTTTCTATAATCGAGGGTTAAACATCTTGTTCTCTATAATGTATAACTCTGAAAGCTTATTAATACGTATTCTTTAAAAAAAAATATCATTGAGCAAATAAATTAGTCAAGACCTTGAAATGTTTCAAAAAATTACAAAATCCTTAAGCAAAATAAATGTCAAAAGATCACATATTTTTAAATTGTAATTTAAGAAATTATGTTCAATTGGAAGTATTTGTAATGAAATAGTAAAGATAAAAATAAAAATTTATTAAATACTTCATTTCATTTGTTTAAATTATCCTAAATTTTACAACTTTTAATGTGCATGTGAATGTTTGATTGTTTTTTTTTTTTGTATTGATACTTAGTTATATTCAAAGTTAACTTCATATATTACGATATTAAACAAGTTTACGTAAGAAAAAATAAGTTTTGTTATTTTAATATATAAGAATAATTCATCTGAAATCTAATCAAAATTTTCTACTTAAAATGCTAACTTTTTTATTTTGGAATAGTTAATATTAAAAATTGTTTGAGTATAAATATTTTAATAATCGTCTTTACTCTTCAAGTGATTCGAATATTAAATATACAAAGAAAAAATTGCAATATTAATTACCAAAACATACTTTTAAAAATCATATAATTATAGTTTTGTGATCATATGAAAAACAAAAATGAATCAAACATATATCAAAGTAAATATTTTATTATAAAACTAGCTCAATAATTTTCTTTTAACTACTTACTTTTTTCTGCGAATGAGCTATGCACACTTTCCAAATGAGATTGTCTTTTACTCTAAGAAAGTAATTTAGCAAAGATATGGGAGGGGATAGAGCTTCAACTAATTCCGAGATAGTATAGAACATTTATGTACAAACATTACCATATTTTTATTTATATTTCTACTAAAATTTGACATCTTTGAAAAATGTTTTTGTTGAAGAATGCTTCAGTAACAAAGTGTAAGAATTCTCTACGATTTCAAAGACTCATACGAAATCTGTACTCATAATTCCTTCATTTATTTGAATGAAAACATTTTTAATACTTCAAACAACGACTTTTCTCCTTATTCCCACTCTATGAAATTTTCGAGAAAGTATTCTAAGATGATAAATCAACTTATTTTTACTTTAGAGTCAGCTAAAACTTATATTACCTCTCTTCCTCTCAGAACCTAATTTTGAATTTCAACTTGAGATCTCCCATAAATTTCTTCCAAACATTTTTCATTTTCCTCTTCAAAATTTCACATTTATTCGATACATTGCTTAATGTGAAAGTAGAACTATCGATAAGCTTTGATATTTTTATTGATTGGTCAAATAATAAACGACTCATTGGTATAAATAAAGGAAATGCAGTAACTAAGTAGGAGGTAAAAACAATAGATAAAAAAAATCTAAAAATGTTTACTTACATTGGAATAAATTTATTAGAATAGGAATTGTGATGATTTTGTAATGAAATGTAAAAAAAAAACTGTGTAAAAAACTGTAGAATTTTACTTATATCCAAGAAGTAAGTAAATGTTAAAAAATAAAACATATGATGTTGCGAATTTCAATCCGTGTCTACACAGCTTTAACTTGAAAATATATATAATGTCTTATAAATATAGAAAGTATTCTTGCAGTTGCAAGTGTTCCTATCTGATAGGAATTAGTTTCAAACTTGTATGCTAAAGAATTCCTATTCCATCTTTTAGTGTATTATCAATACCAAATTGAAAAAGTTGTTTATGTAAATGGATAATATAATACTTAGTTCGAAAACTTCCAGACTAAAAGTAAGAAATGAGAGGGCCATTGTAGTTTCCAAAAGTTAATTAAGGTGTCCTATAGAGTTCGTTGATGCTATTCCTATGCGCATAAAAATTGAATATTACAATGCATTTGATGTGAAAACAGATTATTTATCTCGAGCATATAAAGTCTAAGAAAAAGAAGGAAATGTAGTGCTAATAAGATGCCTTGATAATTAAGGTAATATGAATTCGGAGCGTAATTGTTTATAAAATATAAATCCTAGTAACATTCTTCTTTTTCTGGAATATAATGATAAAAATAGTTTCAGCGACTATTAAAGGTTTTTTTCAAGAAAAATTAAACAGATTTAAAAGAATAATTGCATGATCGCGTGCTATTGAAATGTTTTGTAAAAATAAAGAAATATATATATGTTTGTATCTCCAAAATTTAAAACTTAATAGTTTTTTTATTATTCTCTATGCAATTTGGGCTTCAGAATGCTTCTATTTCACGTTAGTAATTTCTTTATTATTCGTTTCTTAGCAGAAACCAGTAAATATATAACATAACTGGCATTAAATTGTGTATATTTTAGATATTTACTGAGACGCAACGAATTCCAAATTGCGTCTTATAAATGATAATACATAGAATATCCTATAAATTTGTAATAGATTTTCGCAAATGATTTTGTTCCTCCGATTTAAGAATTTATAGCAAAGAAGATTGTCTAATAACTAAACCGCTTGCGAAAAATCAAAATTTCACCGAAGTTTTAGAAAACTGTGAATGAATAAGAGCATGATTATAGAAAAGTATTTGTTACATATTACTAGTAAGAGAGATAATTATATTTATTTCAGGGAAAATAACTTACTTATGATCTTTTTAAGAAAGTAGTTCAAATGCAATTTGTTCGAAATTTAAGGTAAATACTAGGCTAGTGTTTTATTCGTAATCTGAATTTACCAAAAGCTATTGATAAATAGTATTTCATAAGATCATTTTAATGATTTCCAAATATTTAACATTCGTTTAAAGAATATCTTGATTCCCAAAATTTGTGAGTGAATGTATCAAGAAACCTCTTAAGTTTGTACTATAATTATTCATAATTTTTTGTTATTAATTAATTCAATAATACATACTCTTATTTCCAATAATTAGAATTTAATATCCAATTTAAATGCTTAGTGGTAAATAAATCATTTAAAAGGATATTTTAATTGCATTACTAGGTGCTTTATTCACATCAAGATAAGCATCGACAGGAAAAAACAATAATTAACATCCTATGCATTAACATTAAATTTGTTATAAAAGTATAAATATGCTACACATAACAAAATAAATATGTTAATCTCATGGCAACTTATGAGAAGATTTTATTCAGATGGTTGATAGCTACTACAAAACAAAATTATCTCGGTCAATTTAACCATTTTCAAACCCAGAATACTAAGTTTTAAAACCGACGTCGGTGGCCTGTTTCATTATTCATTCTCCCCACACCCCACTTTTCTGTAACTAGCACAGATATTTGGCACAGATATAGATACTCTGTTGAAAAGCAACTTCTTATTTTTTGGCACATTTCAGTGTAGCGTGCCTCTGAACTGGATATATTGCAACTCTTCAGGGTGGAGTATAATTTAGCTTTTCCTTCCGTTCTTGCTGCTCAACGGCTTGAAGAAAGAACGAGCTGGTTAAGTGGCTCAGAGCCAAATGTTGGTAATACAATTACCGATTCTAATTATCCGATTTCAACTAGAGTATGCTTAAAGAAAAGTGGCTCGGGTGCTAACTCTCCCAATCGTGGTTCGCGGTCTGCAATAGATAATCGTTTAGAATAATAAACTTGAAATTTCACTTACAGTTTAGAAATAAAATTCAAAAACATACGCAGTAGGAATTTCACTGTATGCTATTTCTTCTGTTGCTAGAGGAAATAAGTGCTTGTATCTCATGTTGCTATGAAAACCTTTAAAATTCAATGGCAGGAAAACTTAGAAATAATGGTTATTTTAGACTCGAAGTGTTTGTTATGAATAATAAAATCGTAATTTCGCTTGCCATCTGAAAAAGCGAACACTTTGAAAATATTTTTCTACCTCATTTTTACACTTTCTGTTCTGTTGCCAAAAACTCTATTTCGTTGCACATCATATGTTTTATTTATTAGATTTCCTTAGTAACCTTTCGTTTTCAATACTATGAAAATGTATGGGTAAGAGTCTATTGAACGCTTACTTTTATTACTTTTGAAGCATGTTAAAAAATATTTATTGGCTTAAAATGCCATAAGATGGGAGTATTGAACCAGTTTTTAAGTCAACATTGGTATCGGACTCGTTTCATAAATGAAACATTCGATCTAAACAAAAAAAATAAGGGTTCATAATTTTTTTGCTAATTAAATTATTTTTTAGAAAATCTTAAAATGAAAATATGAAATCTTGAGGAATTAATTATAGATATAATTAGCATAAAAGAACTAGATAGAAAAGTTCTTAACCAATATAATTCATTATTAAAAAAATATGAGCTTACGCACTTAAAACAAATATATATGAAAAGGAATATATAGCATTTTAATTATTGCACAGTTATGATAATTACAAATACAATGATAAATTTTTCCTAAATACTCCCTGAAGGAACATTTAAAAATTAACAATTGTTTATGAAAAAAAAAATTCACAATGTTACTTAAGCAAAAAAAAGCAAAAATTATATGTTATTCAGAACAAACTATTTTTATGTGTGTTTAAAATACTGTAACACGTAAATATTTCAGTGCTGTAATTTTTTTTCATGGAAATTATTTCTTGATGATTTTAAATCTCCTTGAGCATGCATTGTTTTTTGAAATTAAGCACTGATTCATCAAATCCCTATTATCTCAAAGCATATCAATCTAAGATATACTGATTATATCATTTTTCTCACTCATCAAAATAATGATTGTTAAATCAAAACCAATTGAGCCCTATCAATAAAAGAAAGTTTTTTAAGTCTTCATATCATACACGAATAAAAATAATTTTAAAAAATTAATAAAACTCAGTTTTCTCTGCCCCAAAACTTCACTCAGCTTATTCCAAAATTGATAATATAACATATGATTTTGAATAAATTATGCTACTTAACTGAGCACCATATCATGAAAATACCAAATGTTTATGAGCATGTTTTTAACGTACATGTGACTGAAAAAATAAAAACAAATATAATGCACGTGAAACCACAATAATACAAACAAATATGTAATAAATCTTATAAATATAGTATAAATGTACAAAACTTACTAAAATTCATGTCCAGAAATATATACAGAAGAATATGTATTTAAACAATTAAATGTACTGATTACAATAACTAATTTTGAAATTAAAATAATGTCCTAACACCAAATTTATTTTATACTACAATGAAATGGTAAAAACTGTTTGATATGAAAAGCCTTTGATGACAAATGCAATTATGTTTATAATATACATACATACATATATATATATATATATATATATGATACACATAAATATAGTTTTCTTTTTAGTACGTGATGTTGAATAATTTTCTATGTATTTAAACAGGTTAGAACTCTGGATAATTAATTATTAGAATAATTATTCGCCTTATATGCCTGTAGTTTCAGATAATTTTTAGAATCTTAAGCCCATGTAAGAAATTTCTCAAGAAATCTCCTGTGAATCCATTAAATCTAATGTTTATTTTGAAATTGTTGGAATAATTTTCTATCAGATATATTTCTTCATTCACAATTTATTTAAATAGATTGATTACTCAAAATAATGTGACAAGTGACAATATTTTAAGACATTTGCTCTGTAAATATATAATTCAAATTGAGAAAGTATATTTAATTGCCAGAAAGATTGTGAGGCCTTCTCTTTTTTATTATGTTATTTTGAGTAATTTTATTCTTTTCTATTAATTAACTTTTTTTAAAAAATTAACTTTTGATCCTTCTCTGAAGCTTACGCAAATAATGTACAAATATATGTGAGCTGCATCTTACGATTTTCGCATACGATATTCCTCTCTAAGGCAGACTTGATTAGAAATTAAGGATGACATTAGTTAGGATTCAGTTATGCGTCGAAGAAAATTTGTAATTAATTTATATTTAGGCTTATTCTGAATTGTGAAACATTAGGTTACGCCGAATCTAAACTTATAATTAGACATCGATTAAAGTGTAGAAGCAACTTGCCTCTCCCCTCAGTTGTGTTATATTCTGTTTCTCTTAATTAAGGGCTTAATTTTGTTAATCTTCTCAGGCGTAAAGTTGTAAATATGCTATGGTGAAATGAAAGAGCTAGGAGTTCGTAGTCTATTTGTGGGAATCAGATCAGATCTTGGAAATTAACTGTACAAACACACATCTGGAATTTGAAAGTTATGGAATAATTTTAATGAGTTGTCTTAAAATTTGTCTTTAGTATTTGTCTTTTAAATCTTAGTTTCTTAGAAAAGTTCAACTCCGTTTTACAAATATCCTAATTTCATTTAAAATAAGAAAAAAAAATTAATTTTCTAAAACTTAAAGTTTAAAAGCAATGCACAACTGTAATGTTTAATTCAATATATATATATATATATATATATATATATATATATATATATATATATATATTATATATATATATATATTATTATATATATATATATATAGCATTGTATTTTATTAACTCGTAATAATTACTTGAGTAGTCACAGAATATCACAAATAAAGTAGATCAAAAATATTTGTAATGTTTTGAATATTGTTTTTACTTCTTTAAAATATATAAAAATTTTGGGACTTCTCAGTTATTTTTATATGTATACTCATAGATGCATCTCTATTGTTTCGTGCTCGAATTTATAATTTTAAATTTATTTCAATTAAATGCTTAAACATAATTTCCCATCCGTAAGGCATATGGGCTATATTAAAATAAATTTTACGATTTTCTCGCACTCTTTTGAAGGTATTTTATCTAGAGTTTCTTGCAACCAGTGATGAAAAATCATGTAATAAATATTTCACTAATTAATTTTCACAATTGATATTATTTGATTTAGGCAGGAGTGTTTTTGCAACCCATCAATTTTTTCCTGAAAATTGTTACTTGAATCATTATGAACATTTTAAAAGATACAAAGTACAATATAAGATAATTAATTGTAATAATTTTGAAATATTTCCTGATTTTATTCTTATATAAAATTTTCGAACAAATGGACATATCAATCAGAAATCTCTATTTTACGAAATCTTTTCAAATGAGATTCTTAATGGTATTTATGTCACATTTATTACATTTATTGTTATTAAAGATACTTTTTCAAAATCTTTTTAAATTAATATGATGCAAAAATATCGAAGAAAATTTTCATATTCATTATTTGTTAGTGTCTAGAATGGAAATTAAAAATGAATGTGCGAATATGTTTTCTCATAGTTAAGGTAATAATTCTTGGTAAAAATTTTAAAAATAGTTAACTATATTAGATTATCATATATATATGGACTATAAGAAGTTGTTTTATCGGATTAGAAATGTTTCGCTAAATGTCTTGAATTTTTTCAGAGTTTGATAATATTCATATAAATTACTGAAATATAATTGGTAATTATTTTTTACACTTTTAGTGCAATACCATATTATGGATTTATTCAAAAGAATTTCGTAGTTTATTTTTCTGAAAGTCTATTACAAGACTGGAAAATGAAGGGGAAATGCTGCTTCGAATAGCATATTGTAAAATTGAATGCCCTGTTTAAAATAATTTAGATTTGTTTTACGAATCATTAGATATTCATCACTAAATATTCTGAAATAATTTACTTTTAATTAATAGTGAAATCTAGAATATAGGTGTTGACATTGAAATAGTTTATCTTTGAAATATTTTTAATAAACTGTTTTAATGTAAAGTTGAGCTCTTTTAAGTACTCTTTTAATACCAAGTAAAAAGGTCAATATATTAAGAGAAGAACTAAAATTATTTGGAATACATTGGCTTAAGATTATGAACTTTACTCAAAAGTTATCATTCTACTTTGGAAATGTAAATATATTAGTGCAATTTCATATGAATAAGATCATTTTTATTTCTTCTGTTATTGTGTTTTATAATTGTAAAGAAATTCACTTAAAGGAAATATGTACGATTTCGAAGCGCAAATAACTTCTATTATAAAATTAATGATATGAAAAAAAGAGATTTTTGTTAATGGATGTTAAATGAAACGTGAAAAGTCTGCTTTTCAGGCCAGTACTAAAAGCAAACGAAAATATTTTGAAGTCACCTTTAGTAAAATGTTTCGTTCAATCGTATAAAGAGTAAAAGTATGTTCATATTTATTATCAAATATCACTAACATACGTCACCAAAATCAATCAGTTCTGTCTTACAACTTATTTTATTGATTAATCATCAATCAGATTTCTTTCAAATTGCTATAAGATGGACGGAATTCATCGACCGCGAATAACCAATGTATTCTATAAAAAAAAGCTGATGATCCATCTAACCACTTAGCTTACATCGTCTTCCAAAATATTGAAAGCAATAAAAATGACAATCTCAGCAGGTCAAGAAATATGAAGTGGTGAATAAAAAAGATGGTCTCACTATTTCCTCAGTTGAAGGAATAGGCCAGAAAATACATTTTTCATCCTTTGCCTGTGGGTAATAACTTTACTTTCTTCGTCATTTCTTTATTTTTTTTCTTTCTTGCTTTGTATTTTCTTTCTTTCTATTTGAAACTTTAGCAAGTTGAGAGCGTCCGGTTTTCAGATATTCTCAGAAGTGGCTCAATTTTTTTTCGAAGAAAGGAAATTACGCCTTTTGAAATTGGCCTCTAACGTGTTATACGTACATAAAAAATATTAATAATTACTTCTTTTTCTGACATATTTAATTAAGGAGAAATGTACGTGAAATATGTGTATGAATTTTATATATTTTGTCAGTTTTTCTTCTTTAATACTAGGAGATTAATAATTAATCATATAAAGAATTAAAAATCGTGTAGATTTTTTAAGACTTCAAGACACATATATGTTTCATTTATTCAATAAGTATTATTAGTAGACATAATGATAATTCATACATATAAAAGTAAAGTTGTAAAAATGCAAATATTGTAACATATTATAGAAGGCACCACAGTTTGTCGCTAATTTTGTTTTTGGATATTATATCAAACAAATTTTGTACTTACTATTATTCGGTAAAGTAATTCTAAATGTTAAAATCGAAGCTTGCTTTCTTGGTCTGTTTATATGAAAGGAAATAAATTACTTGCATTACATTATGATTTGAATATTTTTTATTGTATATTGTTCAATTAAAGGTGATTAAACAATCTAACTTAAAGCAGTAGGTTAAAATTAAAAAATACCTACATCGATTTTCTGTAATTTGTTCCGTATTTTAAAGAAATCAAAATATTTTTAACTATACATTAATAAGACGTTATCAATGATGTATTGATGATTTTGAAATATCAAACAATTTAATCAATCATAATAAATTATGCTAGAAAAACAGGATTGTATAAGCTTTTACTTTATATTTAAATAAAAAAAAAGTTTTAAGACAACAACAATGTCTTTAGTGATCCCCCATTCCGAATTTTTAAGAAATTCTTCAAATACAAGCACTTAAATTTTATATTTCCATTTTTGTGAGGTAAATATTTCAGTTATAAATAATAATCTGATTTTAACTAATTTAAGAATTCTTAGCCCTGAGTAGTTGCGTTCATTTGCTGAGATCTAAAATTGCTAAATAGTTGAGATCTTTACTCACTATTATCAGTTTCACCAGATATATCAAAATTTGCTTTTGTTCCTGCTTTTTAATGCAGAGTAGTTGAATTATCTAAATGATTGAAACATTAATATACAAAATGACCCACAGAATTAAAAAAATTCAAAAACATATTTCTGAATGGAAGTTAAATAATTTTGAATTATGGAAAAATGAATTTAAAATAACACAATGCTTATTTTTCCCATATAATAAATAAGGAATTCTGAATTTTCTTTTTCAAAAAGTGGTTTCAGAAGTCCAATTGATGCAAATCCTATAAACATTGACCGTAAAAGGGGTTATATATATATATATATATATATATATATATATATATATATATATATAACATTTCTCGATATTCCGTTGGAATCAAATACGGCGCGATGGCTATATCTTCTGAGACCAGTATACCTTAACATTTTCAAAAAACTTTGAAACCCAATTTTTATCGAGCTTGGAATCTTTGCTTTTTCCTAAATCCCTAAGAGAAGACAACGCACTATAAGAAAAGGTATTTTTTTCT
This sequence comes from Nephila pilipes, assembly GCA_019974015.1. Taxonomy (NCBI): domain Eukaryota; kingdom Metazoa; phylum Arthropoda; class Arachnida; order Araneae; family Nephilidae; genus Nephila; species Nephila pilipes. The sequence goes on from BMAW01019888.1 coordinate 465,217, forward strand.
GCATCCAGGATCTTGTCACGTCAAGTGCTTTTTCAACAATCAGACAAACGTTCCTTTTGATAAAGAATCTGTTTTTCGGGAGAAAGATAGGGAACCTAAAGAATTGTCAGGTGTTTGAGAAAATCTGAATTTTTGAATTTATTCTGAAGAATATTTACCAATTTCTTACCTAGGATGTTTTGTTTCAATAATAATCGTACATTAAATTACTTTAATTTATAGCAAATTAAGAATAGGAATTCCAGTTTGACATTTTATAGAATAAAACTTAATTATTACGATTCAAACAGTTTATATTGGTTTATTATTCAATTTGAAGAATTAGATAATTAAAATTCATCGTAAGGTTTGTAATTAAATATGAAACATATGCTATTATTTCTAGTTAAGTTAGGAACTTAATGATTCATTTAAGATAGTATATATAGGTTTCGTTTACTTCAAGAATTATGTATTTAAATTTAACTATAATTTTCCTGCATCGAGGAACTTAATTTTATGTTATTATCCATAATTATTTGTCTTACGCCGTTCGTGCAGGGAAAGGTATTTCACAATTTACTTTATTCTTTATACATATAAAGTGATAACTTAATATATATGGTGATAACTTAATAGAAAAGAATGAAAAAAAAAAGTGTAATAATAAGTTGAATGATAAGCCTCTAGTTTTACCTAGAAATTTTAGAAGTACTTTGCTTAGGATTACATTAACATACAATCACCGAGGCTCTTTTTTAAAATAATCACGGAAAATAATACGTATCAGGAGAATTCAAAAGTAATTATGAAATACTTTTGTTACTTATCTTTTTATTGTAATTCTTATTTGTATATGAAAGATGTAATTTCGTTATAACTAATCTGCTACATAAGGATCCCGAAATTAAAAAGTAACTATACTGAACTTCATTGTTTTAAGTAATAACTGATTTATTGAGTATAATAACTGACTTATTTTAAAAGTATTAAACAGACTAAGAAATAAATAAGTGCAAGTACTATGATACGTTTTCAATTTATCATCTCATGTAGACTGACATTATATCAAAATATTGTGTTTCTATTCATTAGATAATTTTTCAAAAGTCAAATTCATTCCAGTTCTTGTGAATTAATCTTAAATGAAAAAAAAAGTGATTCTTGAATATTTTAGTATAATTAAGTCTAAATATAAAAAATAGAAATAGTGCAACTTTACTCTACAAATGTGAAAAAATTATGTAATTTAATGTTTTCATTCCGAGAGAAAAAAATGTTATTATATAGAAGGATTTCTATTCAGTGAAATATTTTTCTCCTACAAAAGATGAATTTTGTAGCATTACAATAGATTAATAATTATCACAAAAGGAGGCGCATTACATTTTTCACTCCATATATATATATATATATATATATATATATATATATATATCTGTGTGTGTGCGTCATTATCTGATAAAAGAACAGTTAAAATGAAATGTATATTCTTACTTACAGATAGAGTTATAAAGGATAAAAGGACATCCATATTATCGTACGCTTTAAATGATTAATTTACTTCGAAAGGATTGTAAAAGTGATTACTTAAGAATGAAACTTATTGTTTTATTTACATAGTAGTAATTATTTTATAACACTTAAATATCATGGAGAATAATGGAACGTTAAGTTTTTAGGTAATGTTTATTACAATAGCAATTTTTTTTATCTTTATACATGTATATACTAGTAACTCTTATTCTTATTTATGTACATACTTTGCAATTTTATAGTAAGTAACATCTTTAACTACATCGGGATATGATGTTCTTATAAAAATTAAATTACTTTACTTTCAGAACATCAGGTAAGACATACTTTTACAAATCTCATCACATTCAGTATGAAATCCTCCAATCATTAAAGTAATATTAGTATAATATTTATTATTCATTTTAATTCAAACTCATTTAAAATTCTTGCCATTTAAGAGGTGTCAAAGTATAACACATCTCTTTCATTTTTACAACTCTCATGTGTGAAGCCAATGTCGGAAATACAGTTGACTTGGATCTTATATATCCAGCTTTTCAGGTTTTCATTTTCACCCAAGTGGTGAATTAAAGGTTTTATGAAACAAAATAATTTTATATAAAAGAAGTTATTTTTCTGAATCAAAAGATTTAAACTATTTAACCTTCCAGTAACTAAACCAGCCCACTACTGATAACAAACTTAAAAGTTTTGTTGAAATATTTACTGTTTTGTTTTTATTTACTGTATATTTCGAGTAAATGGCTTATTGCAGCACTAAATTTTCTTTAACATTAACTTTAAATTGATTTCACATTCATTAACTGAACACTATCACGCTGAATTTTTTCACTTATACCAAGAAAGAATAACCCTAGGCTATCGAATTTTTGAAATTTAAACATTGCTAGGACATTCATTAACTATTGCTTAAATTTCCTTTAAAAATTTTCTTTCATATTTTGAAGTCTAAATATTATTCCCATTTATGTCCCCTAACATTAATTCTTAGCTGAATTTTGTAAACATTTTCATAATTCATCCGTTAAATTTGCGTAAAAGAAACAATATTGTAACTCAATACTATCCGAGTTAGTATTAAATATATATGTTGGCCTTATTATTCTGGCACTTTGGAAGGAATTTGGTTTGGTTTTATTAACGTCGCACCAGAAGCAGCATGAGGGCTACAGGCGACGGACCTCGTAATTTTGAGCCTCGGTCAAGGATGAGAACGCTTCCTGAGCTGGCACCCCTCTTCTAACTTCTACACCTTGCCAATAGGAGGCATTGGGCTCCGACAGATTTAACTTGCATCAGCTTCGGCTATAAGGCGGTTCTTTGGAGGCATCAAGGCTCGAACCCGCGACTTGACGAAAACCGCCAACCGAGAGTCCGGTTCCATGACCATTAGGCTAGAGCGCTACGGTAGGAATTTGGACTGATTGGTGAAATCTGAGAGAATTGTAAGCAAATTTTATATGTCTCAAAATAGGAAATGAGTGCATATTAAGTAAGTTTTCATTAAATAAATGTCTATTTCTTTATAATATTAATCCTTTTTCAGAAGGCTCTAAAAGTGAAGCTCTGAATTCTTTCATACGGCCCTTATTTTCTAATTATTTAAGTCGTGCTTCTCTTGCAATTTTATAAAATATTTGGCTATTATACAACTTGAAAGTTGTAAATTAAGATGGTTAAAACTTTATGCTATTTAAAAGGTATGTTTCTATATTAAAAAGTTTTGATATTCATTTTTTTACTGCTGTAGATATCGTTTAAACTAATAAAAAATTCAAAAGATAATTAAACTCATAAAAATAAGATATTTTCATCTCATAAATTTTATGATTAGTTTTACCAAAAACACGCTATATCCCAAAGTTAGGTAAAAGAATTTTTCCCCTCATCATTTTTCAACTTTGTAACACATTAACTCCATGTGTGACATTTATTTAAAATCATCAATCTTACCGATTCTACGTTAATATTTCGCTTCCCAACTATTATTTGAAATGTAACTTCAAAAGAAAAAAAATTCAGATAACGATGAATGTTTAGCAAGCATATTATATGTTTTAAATGAAACCATTACCGGTTTAGATTCTCATAAAACTTTTTCTGGAGTTTTAATGCTCGTATGATAAAAAGTTTTGTTCTTCAAACATCTACTCCCAGAGCACTTTGTTATCTGAAAGTTAATCTTCTTTTCTGGTAATGTAACTTATCATTTTCGTCTGAGAACAGTTTTTTATCGAAGAAATGCGGACTGGTGGAAAGTGAATCATCAAATTTATTTCATAATGATAAATATGTAACTCATTATGTTTAGTCTATTTCTGAGGATGAGCACTAAAAATTGTTCATTATTATGTATGTACTTTTAGTTTCAATTTACTTCACTTTACCAAGACATTATTAAATTAAAGAGTATTTTACCTTCTTTAACTTTTCTTTGGTACTTTTAATAACTTTTTCCATCGGAGCTTTCATCTACTTTTGAAAATAGTTTTCAGCAATTTTATTTTTGTAACAACATTTCGAGAAAATAAATTGTTTTATTTAAATACTACTTCCTTCCGAAACTAACTGCATTCAATAAATCAAAGAAATAGTACCTTATAGAATTAAGAATTTTTATATAATTATTTATTTTTTAACAAAATATATTTAAACGATGAGGAAAAAATTAAAATTGATCATAACATTTTTTGATGAATTTTTAATCTATCCATTGAATTAGATCAATTTGTAATAATTTCTTTAAATCCTTATAAAGCCTTACATTATCGATACATTCAACAACAACAACATCAACAACATTCAACGATAAAAAACAGTCACATTCCAAAAAGATATATGTACTAGACAATGAGATATATAATTTTATGGCTTTTTAGTGCTTAATGACTCAAACTATATATAAATTAATAAACATTAGGATTTGGGATCAGTATGTTGTCAGTAACGCCAAGTTAAACATAATATTTTTTTTTTCAAAAATCATTCAAGGCCGTGGTACCCTATTGGTCACAGTCGCACACTTATGACTGGTGGCTTTCGATGAGTTGTAGGCTCGATTCCTGATGCTACCGACATATTTAACATTGGCCGCCGTGTAACCGGGGCCAATGTTAAATATATCGTGGCTCAAAGTCATACCGTTAGCGTGGTGTAGAAGTTAGGAGAGAGGGTGCCAGCTCAAGTGTTGTTCCTCATCACTAGATCGAGGTTTGTCGTCAATAGCCATCGTGTTGCTTCTAGTGCGAAGTTAATGAAACCAAACCAATCTGACATTATATTCTGTTCCATTTTATGCGCGAGTTCTAATTTTATTTTATAAAGAAAGAATATATAACAATTAAAATATCAATAAAAATAGGTTCTTAATCTATAAATTGTAAACTTTGCTGAAATATAATGAGGTGTGAATTTAATTCGTATTATTAAGTGGTTCTACAGTCATTCGGAAGTCAAACTTCTTTATTCGAAAAATAAATCAACAATGTATCTCTTTTTATTCAACTAAGAAATTAACAAGATTCTATATTTCAAAAAATAAAAGTAAAAATGAGCTATAGGTAGATAGAATAATAAAATATTTATAACAGAAAAAATTAATGTAAGCAAATCGCAACCAAAAACATTTGCGACTGATTGATTGTTTGTTAACATCAGACTTAGAAGTAATTGATCTAGCATCTCCCTTTTCAAAGTTCCACACCCCGGGAGAGGAAAACTTGGAACTTCAGCATATTTAAAGGGCAATAGCCCCACTACTCTGCCCAGCTACTGTGGCACAAGGAAAATAACTTGCGGAGATGTATATAAATCCCGATCGTTGAATATCAAGCAAAATAAAGGTAAAATAATCGTTGAATATCAAGCAAATAATATAGTACATATATATGGTATGGTATGTTTGTCAGAAAATTCTAATAGAAAGATTAAATGATGCCTCGAAAAACTGAAAAATGAGTTACTAAGGAGTATAACTATTTCTTGCAGTAATATAGCTTTACAACAAAAATTCATTCTGACAATCAGATGCATTGAAGTCCATACAACAGTTGCTCCCATTCCTCTTGCAATGCTGTTTTCATATCTGGATAAAACTTGGAGGGAAAAGGTGAGTTGCAATTTCCTTCCAAGAGCCTCCCAAACATGCTATATAATTTAGATATCTGGCAAGCGAATTCTACCTGACGAATATCCTCAATTTTAGGAAATTAGTCGAGCAGAGAAACCCTATGTGAAATAGTTGTCATTTATAAATATATATAACCAAATTCTACTTCGTTTCTGAAAAAATGAACGTGTGACTGAAAGATTTCGTTCCTATGCATCACAACAATCACAGAGCTTCTGTCAAAGGAAAGGTGATCTGAGCATCCATTCTGTATGCCTTCCCGGACCATCAAGCCTCCGCTCCCATTACGGTATATTTCTCGAATATTGGGGGACATATACAGAGTCCATAGTTCCCTTCAGATACATGTACGTCAAGAATCAATGGTGAAGCTGAATCTGGAATCAGTAAATAAAACAGTTTTACAATAATTCCTGGTGGTTGTGGTAACTTAGCGGTTATGGTCGTGGACCCATGGCCAACAAAGTTTTCTTCGAGTCATGGGTTCCAGTCCTGATTTCACTAAAGATCCGACGTGCAACGGGGTAGATGAACGTTAAATTTGATCCGGTTCCAAATGCCTCCAATTTGAGTGGAGTGGAAATTTAGAGAAGGATGGGCCAACTCATGTGTCGTCCTCGTCTCTTGGCAGATTTAGATTTATGAGGTCCAATGCCAATAATCCTCGTGTTGCTTCTCACGAGGGTCTCAGTGCAATGTCAATAAACAGTCAAATCCACTTATCCTAAATTCATAGCCTATATCTTCAGCACTATGATAAATAAGTTCTTCTATTCGCAGAAATAAGCGGAAAGGAAAATAAACTTCTCTCATGTAGTTTTCATTTTACAATAACTCTTGAAAGTTGGGGCTCACTGAGGCCTTGTGAAGATCACGAGAAATTTGAGAAGCTGTTACGCTCTTGTTAAGCCTCTCTGTAATAGACAAATATCGATCTTCAAAGGCCCACTTGGTTCATAGACGAACTTGCTTCGGCTTTTTTTTACGTATTAGGTATCATTAAACTGTTCTGAAGTTAAACACCAGCACATTTAAATCTGCAATGAAATCTTCAAAAGTTGCTCTTAACGCAATAAAGTCTACACTGAACTCTTAGCAATTTGCATAGTCTACCTTAAATTTTCCAACTATTTGCCACCTCATTCCATTATCCAAATGTTGACGTTTAATCATTTTAACTGTTTACATGAGAATTTAATTAAACGCAGTAAAGCAAATCCCATAAAATCTCTCAGGTAGTGAGCGAACGAAGTATGGAACAAACAAGCAAAAGACGAACGAAGCGCTTTCCTCTAAAATATCAACGCATTATACAACAGTCCTCGGCACGTTTAAGCTTACGTATTCGACACTAATTTTTTTCATATTTGTTAGGAATCATTAATCACCTTTATGTTCAGTGATTTTCTAGAAATGTGACTAAATATACCAATTATCTTAATTTTTAATACCAGTATTCAATTGCATTAAGAAAAGTATAATGCTTTAAGAATTCATTGAAAGTCAATGAAATTTAAAATTATTTAAGTGATTTCAGTTAAGGTAGCATTTAACAAAAAGTACAGGAAGCAAACTAAATCACACCCTAAGTGTAGATGCGTTCTTTTTTACATAGAAAAATATATATTTTGTAGTTATTAACTTCCACGCCAATATACTTGAATAAGATCTTTTGTTCATTGTTTCTAAGCATGTATTACTGTACTCAGCGTTTTAGTTCACAAACGTAAGTGTCAATGTCATAATAAAAATAAAAATCTAATTTTTATCTTTTTCAATCTGCTAAACAATTCATCATATCGCATCAATTCACATTAACTTTGTCATACTTTAATATCAATTCTTCTAACGCTATTTATAATGCTGTAAAACATATATAATAAAATATATTTATGTCCTTACACATTAATACAAAGGAATTCATTCGTACTACAGAATTTAAGAATTGATTCTCTTAATTACATTCAAAGTTTGTGCCTGTAGATTATTGAATTTGGTTATCATACCATTTATATTCTGGTACAGTACTGCATAAGCTTGTTTCTATGTCTGAGCCGTACTTTCATTGAGCCAAAATCGATTTGTTTCAGTAAAAATTAACAAAAGCTATTAAAGAGTTAAACTCCAAAAAATACATATAACACATTATAAATAATTAAATTTTGAAAATTTAATATAATATGAAACCAAGTTTTGAAAGCAAATACAAAAACTAAATAATAGCATAAATAGAATTTCGCAATATCATAAATTATTAATAACACAAATAATTCTGTATAAAATGATTTTTCTTATTTATTATTAAATAATATAATTTTTTTAATAAAATTCTCTTCATTCAAAGAAGTTTATTTTAAAATATTTATGTATATATTTTTTTAGTCAAAATGCACATATTTTAAAATATAAATAAAAAAGAAATCATAAAAAATACTTCATAAGGTTTTTATTTCAAAAAACCTACTGGATGTCATGCAAAAATTAATTCAACCTGTGGAATAAAAAAAATGCTTCCGTTTTTCGACATAGATAAATTACTCATTCCACAGAATATTCAACTAAATGCTCGACTAAAAATTTGAAACTCTAAATATAGTGTTTACAAAATCTACGGATTTTTTTATTGGATGAATACCCTCAAGAGATTAAAGTCTTACATGATAAATTTTCAAGCCAAGAGATCTGAATACCGTTATACTCGAGTTCATAATAGAATCCGCTTAAAATGCAAATAGTATGATTAGCATATAACTGAGCACTTACAGCTGCGAAATGATGTCCTGACTTTGTCGTGGAATTCTTTATAAAAAATGATTGATGGGGTAATGCACAGACGAAAGTTATTTACAGAAGAGATTAACAGGAAGAATTAGTTATGAAGATTTATAACATTCCTTTCCGTGATTATACAGGTTTTTCTTAAGCTCATCAGTAAAACAGTAAACAGTTAAACATTTTTTTCGGAATTTATTTTGTTTATCCTTAACAGTCTGGATAGGAATAAAATACTTAGATTTAATTATACCACTAGAGTTTATATATATAAGTGTGTGTGTGTGTGTGTGTGTGTGTGTGTGTGTGTGTGTGTGTGTGTGTGTATTGTGTGTGTGAGAGAGAGATAAACAATGAATTGTGATAAAAAACATAAGAATGGCATTAGTAAAAAACATTGTTTAGAATTGAGAATTAACAAACATAAAAGTAAGAGAGCAATTTATATATATATATATATATATAATGGCGTCCAAAAGTTAACCAACTTAGTAATTATCTGAATATTGAAGGAAATTTAAATCGGAATGGCAGGAAATGTGGTATACAATAAGAAAATATAAAATAAGAAAACAATGTGAAAGAACAATAATAATTACTTTTATTATCTAAAGAAGCAATTGGAAGGAAAATTTAGCATAAGAGGTGCTCATGCTTTAACGAAAAACAAATGAAGTATAAAGGTAATGATGCAGTTTAATTGTGAATGGTCACCTCTAACAGCCAGATTCCCAGCACAATGATTTCTCATTCTTGCTCTGATATTGTGGATGAGTTGTGTCTCAAAGAGTTCCAAATGTCACGAAGAGCTCTTTTCAAATTTGGAACATCTTGGCGGGAGTCTGATAGGCTGTAATGTGTTTTCCGAGCATAATCCTAACATGCTCGATAGGATTTTGATCAGATGAGTTAGCAGGCCACTACATGCGATACATATTTTCCAATTCAAGGAAATTGTCGATCAGGCTCGCATTATGACTAGGACAGTTATCATCCATAAACAGTAAGTCAGGAGCGATAACACCTCTAAGTAGACGAATATAAAGCTCAAGAACTTTATCTCTGTATCCGTTAGGAGTCACAGACACCGTCTCAAAAATATAGAGGTCTGTTAGACCGTGCAGGGGTGTGGCGGTCCACACCATGACTCCCCTTTATACCTTCTGTGTTGCTTGCTTCAAGGGTGAAAATACGTTGAGGCTTCTCGCCATATCGTAAGATGATGACAATCAGAGTACAAACTAAAGCGAGATTTGTCATTGAATATCAAATTGGATCACTTTGCCAAACTCCAGTTTAAATGAACGCATTTATGCGAAGATGTAATTGAAAAGCCAATTACTCGTCTACAGGCATTGATACCAATATAACTGAATCACCTGTAAATTGCTTGTCTGGAACTGAAACGAATTCTCTGACAAAACTGTCTCTCTGACTTCAAACAGTTATTGCTTGATATCGGGCTAGGAGAAGGTTGTGACTCTTGATCGACCTGATATTGATCTTCGGTTAACTATTCCTACATTTTAAATTATTTAATTATTTACTACAGTTTTGAAATCACACAATTAGAATTTAAGATACTTCGGTTTGTGATCACCCGGATTTAAGCTTTCTGTAAGAATTGCACGAACTGCTTATTACAAGTAAGACGGGTAACCAAATTCCGATGAGCTCAGGTGTTTTGGACTCGAGGACATCGACTGAAATGTTTTGCATAAAATTTCCACTTCAAAAGACGATTATCCAGAAGTTATTCAGAACAAACTCACCGATATTCATAAGCATTTTTTCTCATTTTACGAATTGTGTGTGTGTGTGTGTGTGTGTGTGTGTGTGTGTGTGTGTGTGTGTCAGCCACTTAGGTATCAATGACGTCAGCAAATACTTGATTCATCACATCACTAACGGCCCTTTAAAAGGTTCTCTCAAAGTGCGCAATTTCGATTCTAACCAGTATGTTTGGGTTTCATTTATTGCTTTGAAGTTTAAAATGCCTTTTAGAATAAAACAACAGTTATTTGAACAATTGTACGCTTTTGAGAAGAGTCGCATCGTAAGACTGTGTGAAATCAAATGTTTATTCCACCCAACTGCGATTCATATCGATTGTGCATAAATTAATGCTTAACCTTGTTGGCGCAGTTGGATACAAAGAAATTGTCACTCGCTGCATGTTAGCTCAGGGAATGCTATATGGATTACATGTAAGAGTGATCGAAAAATAGGCCAGCAAGCATGAAGCCTAACAACTCCAGACATTAAGCAAACATTGATGCTTTCTCTGCGTAATGCTGGATAAAGCAATATCATTAGCAGATGGCAGCGAGCTTCTGGATTGCTTGCAAAGAAAACGTTACGGATATTTCCCCTGACTCTACAGAAATGTCACTAAAGATAGCAATTAGCCACAAAAGAACGGCATGGAGCCATGTGGAAAGACAGAGGATCATATTGAATGAAGTTCCTTTCTTTTGTCTTGGTGAGGAGACATCAAGACAAATACCCTCACCCATTAGTGAAGGAAACTCAATCGGCTCCCAGATGGACGATTTGTTATCACTCGTCACATATCCAGATAAGATGGTGTAAATATATGGGGTACGATTTCGTATCATGCCCTATCGTTCTGTTTTTATCAAAATCATTTTGATGACCCTAAGGTACGTTGGTGAGTCATTCTCGAAAGATGGTCATTCCGTTAATGAATCCCCCCCCCCATTCTAGTCTTTTATTTCAGCAAGACATCGTTAATGTTCTTACCGATATCATCTCAAGGCCATGTCTCGTAAACATAGAAACTACATCTTGGCCAACAATATTGCCAAACTTGTCACCATAAGAACACTTATGGGATACTATAAACCAGGGGTTCTTAATCTTATTCCCCGTCTGGGCACATTTGACTAGCAGGAAACTGCTAGCGGGAGCTGTTCAAAAAAGTATAATGATTCTTAATATATCTTTATTATACTGCAGCCATAAACATCATAATCAATTTCCGCACTAAAAAGGAAACAAAAATTTCAAAATAGTTACATTTAATGTGATTTTTGGCTTTGCATATTATCCACTAATTTTTCAAAGTCAGGCGTATAAGATGGTATTCCCAATCTTAACGCATCTTCGAGATTGCTATCGTTAAGTCGAGTTCTGATTGTTGATTTAATAGTGTTCATTGTTGAATACGACGATTCACATAAAAAATAAAAATGTGGAACCGAAACAGGATTTTAATTTGAAAAACTCCTTTTTTCAAAAGGGGGTATTTTTTATTTTCGGCTAGATTCCAGATATTTTTATTAAATACCCACGATTTTAATACAATATCAGTCTGAATATTTAAAATCTCATGTTTCTTCGTGAATAATTCTCCCCATGGAATTTGCAACTTCAGAAATATTAATTTGAGGATTGAGCCTAACCTAAAATAAAAATTAAACAGTTTTAAAAGTTAAATCTCTGAGAAAATTCTTAATGTGCAACAGATTCAACGCAATGGTCTTCAATGAAAATAACAACTAATAAGACAACAGTGCTAACCAGTACTAGTGCTAACCAGTACTAGTGGTAACAAAACAGTCTTGCCAATACAATAATTTTACGGCTTATAATTTATTTCTAAAATTATGATGAATTTCACGGCCACGCAAAAAATAGTTTCGGGCCGCAGGTTTGCCACGGTTGATACTGATATAGTATATCGCGGACAGTCGCAGTCGCACAAAAATAGCTTTGCAGGCTCATTGGCGCCCGCGGACACTGGGTTAAGAACCCCTGCTATAGACCATACTGATAACACTCCGCTCAAACTATAAAATTTGTAAAATCTACATTCCTAAGTTCAGTATGCATCGGATGAGTTGGTACAAAATGCATATAAAAAATGGATACCGAAATTTGCCGGTGTTAGGAATAGGAAATAGTCGTGGTATTGTCTTTTGATAACATTTCATTTTTCTGAGAAGTCCATAAGAATGATGCTTGTTGCCCCAAAAATGATCGCTGAAACTTTTACAGCTTATGAGATCATCTTCACTTTCTTTAGAGTAAATTTACTGAAAACAATTCATGATTTCTTGTTTCCGGTGTACATTAATGAATTCGTGTCTCATTTGGCCTCAAATTTTTTCTTACAACCTTCAGAGATGCGTTCCCATTCTCTTTAATATATGCGACCACCAATGTTGGCTATTTTATAGTAAAAGTTAAATATTTCAATTAACGTCCCACATTTAACTTTCACCCAAAAAAGTAAGTTCATTGCTTACATTTTTCGCGTTTTTAATGGATGTAGCCCTGTTTCAATAATTATTTAAAACTAGGTTTTTGAAGTTTCTAAATATCGTAGAGATTAAAATAATGTACTTTTGGAAAGGAGATAATCTATACAATTTGAAAATGTAAAAATCTCTATTCATATTTTTTTAAGAATTTTAAGTTCTGACAACGCTTAAATGTAAATTGGTGTTTTGTAGTTTAATTGAATAAGTTTAATATGATTACCTTCGTTCTCTTTTCTATGGTAAATTTCAGATTTTCTGATTTTTTTTAGTTTGTTACATTTTTTTATAATGTAATTTATAATATAATGATGTTTGATCTGTAATTACCAGAATAAATACATATCATTTTCTTCCAAAATATGAAACAGTATTAGTTATATTATTTCTATTTTTCTAAATTTTACTTTTCTTTTACTTTGCTTTGTTTTAAATTATTTGTCTATTCAATAGTTTGGGTTTCAGGGTCTTAAATTTAAGATTGTTTCACAATTTAATTTTTTTTCAATTGCATAAGTAATAATTTTTTGCTATTTTCTTAAATATTTAGTTTTTTTTTCTCAAAATAATTTTTCTTTAGTTTTGGTTATTCTTAGTGTATATTACGTTGTGAAATAAACTTATTCATATATTCGTTCTTTACTTATATTTTGTGGTTCAAATTTATCAGAAATTATCATTATTAGAATGATATTAAATAATTCATAGAGATAGAAAGGATTTAAGAAGAAACAATTTTATTTTTTTTTCCTTATTTTCTTTTAATTTACTCTTAAACACTCGTCTTTAATTTTCCTTCATGATTAAGCATAAATGAGACATTTTTTTAACAAATTGTAGAAAAATATATAATTATTAATTAAAGCAAAAATTAAAGAAGAAAAAAATTCCTTCCTTCTGCAAATGCTATAAGAATTTCTCCCATTGAAAAATGTTAATATGCATTTTTAAGAAAAAGTTTTGATTGCTAGCGCGTTGAATTCAATTTCATCATATTTAATTTAAGCACAACAAAAAAACTATAATTCAGAAATCAAATTTTGACATCTTCTCAAGTTTAGAAAACTTGACTTGATTATGCTTTTCAAGAATAAATTGATTTCACTTTTCTCCTGTAAGAATATTAAGGAAAGACATTTTTCAGTTAAAAAGCAATAGTTATTCCCTTCTGTTCCTAAGCAGCTAAGCAGCAATTATATTACTCCGCCTCAGTAAGGTACGAACATATGAGTTACGGTTGTCTGTTTAGTTTATTATCGATCCCAACTTGAAACCTTGCTAGTAGTAACCATTTGAGCTACGCTGGTTTAATATTTCAATTCGATCAACCTTGTCCCAAATGTTGACTCATGATATATTTTGAAGAAAAATAAGAATACCAGTTCGATGTAATTAGCTTTTCTTCGAGTTAGACAAGGAACGAATGCATAGAAATGTATCAACGAAAGGGCTTAAAATGTATTAATGGAATTGAAAACTCGTCATTCCATTTTTTTCCGAGAAGCAATAAAAGATATATACGAGTAGCTCTTCCCTCTTTGCGTTTTTGGAATGACACAAATCAATCAATATTCTTTATATCTTCTGTAATAGTTTCACCATTCATAGTTAATTCTTATTTATTGAATTTTATCGTCAGTTTTTATCTCATTCAACGTTTTCGTGAACTTATACAAATATATTTTAAGGCATTATTTAAATAAAATCTCACGTAAAAATGTTTAGCATCCTTTATTTAACTATAATTATTTGTACTTTTTTTTTCATCACACATTATTTTTTTAACTGCTAATATCTTTTAATTTAAATTAGAAGACTTTTTGTGTGCTCAGAGGAAAGTGAATACTTTCTTGAAATTATCTCTAAATAAAGCAACACTGCATTAATTTCACTCTTTTCGTTACTTTACAGCCTTGAAAATGTTTTAATTGCCTTACTATAACTATCTTTTACCATTCATAAGTAATATTAAGTCATGTTAAAAAGTAACAACTAGTAAATATAAACTATATAGAAATTAAACAGATCACGCAAATGTTAAGTTTTATAATTTTCACCAAAATAGTTTTAAGATCCCATTTTGAAATCACTTAATTAGACTTTTACATTTAATTCAACTTGTATTCATGCATTATTATTATATGAATTCCTCATTAATTTAAACACCATCATCATATATCAAACACCTTCAACATTGCTTGAAAACATAACTTAAGAAGTAAATGCATTCATCACAAAAATTCAATAATACTTTCAGATAAAGTACTATTTATTGCCAGTTACTAAACAAGTTTAAAAAGTTGCATTAAACAAACAAAATGTACAGTCGCAGTCATTTATAATAAAAATTTTCGATTATTTTGACATCAAATTCGATAAAGCTTTCGGATTTATCTTTATGTTCAAAAAGAAATGTTAACGATTAAAATTTTAGCGTAAATCTTTAAAGAAATAGCATCAGTTTATTAATACAATATTAAATTTTTTGTTACTACTTAATTAATGTAAAACAATGAAAAAGTTTCGATAAAGTAAACATAAGCAGCTTAAGATGATTTATTGCCTACAAGTTCTATACTGAAACAAAATTAGATAAGTGAAAAGCGATAATTTCTCTTCTTATATGCTAATTTTTTACGCGTTTTAATTTTCCGATAGTATAAGAATCTATGCGCTAATGAGTACCGACTACATTGAGAATTATCATTTGTTTATTTAACCTCCTTTAAAATAGAGAAATACATTATTTTCGCATTTCCAGCATTATCTTATGCTTTAAAAGTAAAATTACCTGAATACTGTTTTTCAAGCAGAAAGAACATTTAATAATTTTTAAATTCGTGCCTAACTCTCCATTTTTCTGTTTAATATTTTATATGCATGTTAGATCAAATACATAAATTTCCCGGCACTTAATGAAAATTACCATGCCTAGTTTAAATAAGATATCAATTAATTTATAGCTAAGTGGATTTCTAAATAGATTTAATATTTTTTATCAGTTATTAAAATATTCTTTAATATTCATTTAGAAAAATACACTTTTTTTTGCATATGTAGAATTTCTAAAACTGATATGCTTTACTTTTTTTGAAATTATTGTACTTACTTGACTTTCAAATCTAATTACATAATTTGCATTCCTTAAATAAACATAAGTTACACTTTACCACTTTTATAATGTTATTCTTCTCATGCAAGTTTCATATTATGGATTTCGAGGTAAATTAGAGTAACTTAAACCATAAAACTTTCAAACCAAATAAAAATTTTAATAAAATTATTTTAGAATAATGAAATATGACATTTTTAATAAGCAGAATTAATTGATTGATTTTACTGACTTTGCACTGGAAGCAATACGAGGGCTATTAGTAAAGGACCTCGTAATTTTGAATCGAGGTCAAATGACAAGGACAACACTTGAGCTGACACGTCCCTCTCCTAACTTCCACATCTTGCCAACGGGAGGACTCAGAGCCTCGACATATTTAATGTACATCAGTACTGGCTACATTTTGGGTCTATAGTGACATCAAGGCTCGGTCCCACAACTTGACGAAAACCCCGAGGCTGCGAGTTGTCGCCCATGTCTAATAGGCTACAGCTGCCCCTTTAATTAGCAGAAATAAATTAAATATATATCATTAAGATTTTCTTGAAAAACCATCACAAAGTTTTTGCTTATTCTTTAACAATATAAGGAGAGGGAGTGGGTAAATTTATTTATAGTAAATAATAGGACCCAAGAAGTAGAAACAATATTTGCATAGAAAAGCAAATATTTATCATCATAGTCTGACTTTATTTATGTATAGAGAGTGACATATTACTGTTAATGCGTTAATCGAATGTATTCGTCAGAGAAAAAAAGCACCACTTCTTTTCTTTGCTCATCAATTACATCAATTTTTAATACATTATTTTTTGCCCTTTTTCCTTTTATGTCAATTTATTATGTCTCTTATTTGATGTAAAGTGAATAATTGTGTGTTTATGGAATTCTTTTTTTTAACTAAAAAGTTATGTTACTATAAATAGAGACATGTCTTGCAATTTATTTATAACATTTTAAAAGTAATTAGAACATTTTTAAATTTAAAAAAATGTTTTCAGATGAAGTCACATCTTCTAATACTATGTGAAGAGGTCAAAATATTTAATTATTTGGAGACGTAAAATATTTTGTAAGCTTTAGAGTTAAAGTTGATATCTTGCTTCCTTTGAATGGAATCAATCAAAACGCCAAGAACATGTAGCAACTTTATTAACTTTCTGAAATAAGCAATTGCATCGCAGCCCACTAAAGAATGTCCAAATTAATGGAAATGTTTAAAATTATAATGCCCCATAAATTCAAAGAAACAATGGATCTCTTAGACACGGAATACCCGAAGGCAATAACTATCTCAGCGAAAGCTTGTATTTGTGAGCATCGCAATTCCTGAAATGCGCTTCATTTGTCATGGAACCATGGATTCTTTGCATTATTTTAAATGAAATGTCGAAACATATTGCTTAGAGTAAATATACAGGGAGAATACTCGGTACAAGTAAATATTTTCAAGGCATTGCATTGAGAATTTCTACAACTGAATTTAATATATACATACATAAAATGTATACATATATATATATATATATATATATATATATATATATATATGCATTTTAAAATGCAAGATAATCAAGGTAAATTTACAATTTATTATATATATATTTTGAAAAAATTAAAAATCTAAGTTATCACACACACATTCAATTATTAAAAGCATAATTATATATAAAAAAAATAAAGAAAAGAAATACAAAACTTAATAACAATAAAAAAAGGACCAGTAAAATTTTCAGAGGAAGCTGAAATCAAATCGCTTAAAAATTAAAAAACTGTAAATAAAGCTATGTAATATTGCCTCTTGATTAAAAAAAAGAGGTATATTGCTGAAATACGTATTGAGGACTGAAATATGTATTAAGGAAGAGGTATATTGCTGAAATATGTACTTGGAATTGCATCGCAATCAATAAGAGCTCCTCCGTTAAACAAAGACTCATGCCTAATGCAGCAAAATCTGGAAACAAATTCAGTTAGCATCAAAATTGAGGAAACAAAAGAAAAATATATCTGAAAAACTCTAATTTAAATCAAACTCAATGCAAAATACTATATAAAAAGTAACAAGCACTAAAAATATAAAAAAATCACTAAAGTTAAGAAATAAAGCATAAAAGAAGAATATAATTCAATGAACGTTAAAAAATTTTAATTACGCCATTTTAGCACTAAACTTACAAATGCTGCTCGAAAACTCAAAACATTAAGCAAAACGATAGTGCCATCCTCTATATGTAACCCACTATGAATAACCCTCGATGCGCGTGCGTATTATTTTTTTATATAATATTAATCTTTCGATTTGGAACACTTGTAGAGACTGGCTCCAAATACGTGAAAATATGAAAATTGAATTTTAAGATTCGAGTTTAAAAATTTTAAGATTCGAATATAACTCATTGATTTCCTTTTTCGTTTGATTATCTAATTAATGACTGAGTTTCATTGACTAGAGATGTCGCAATTAAGGGAGAGAAGTGAATATGTGGTGTCATAAATATTTCTATATAATTAATTACAAATTCTATTAACTCGCATCATACAGCGAATCCAGTAATTATTATCGGAAAAAATGCAAGTAATAGCTTATTGAATTAAATAAAAGAATAAATAATTTTTAAATTTTTGTATCTGTGCCGGTATTTTATTTTCTTTCTAGGAAAAAAAAAATAATGTGCATAGTGATATTATAAGGAATGGCACTTTCAAGTATTAGTATATTTTTTCTAGAGATAGAACAGTACAAGTAGTGAATATTTGGATTTTGATCTGAATAGCAAGTATTTATTTAGATTCAGCTTTACAAAAACATTATGAGGCATGTTATTAACAGAATATGAACAATAATTACCATAATTACTTGGAATTCTCTTCTACATTACTCATTAAAGTAATAGTTTTAAAAATTTCACAAAAGGGTTTTGAAACAAAGATTGATTAAAATATTAGCACTCAGTTGTTCAATTTTGCAGAGTAA
>BMAW01019899.1:0-111264 GCA_019974015.1 Nephila pilipes
ATTTATTTTGAACACACAAAATAATGCCATTTTATTCATTCATCTTGTGATTCGCAAAATAGAAATGGAATTTCGTATTTTATATATATATATATATATATATATATATATAATCTAAAAATTATTATAATTCAAAATAATAATAATAAAAAATGAAGGATACGTTAATACAATATAGGAGCCTTTATTCATATCTATAATAAGAAGCAAGAATATTTTTTCATTTTTTACCAATATTTTATTTAAAATATTTAAGGTATGAAATCTACAATACTTATTGTCAAAATATGGAAATTATTTATTTATTGGTCTTTAATATTTTGTAAAATAGAATAGTAGTAAGAAATATGAAATGCAGTTATCAAACAAATAAAAACTCCATATAAATATGCTAATTGCAAAAATTGGCTTGTAATAGTTTTAACACCCGTATATGTGTCTTACAATTCCTTTAAGACTATCGACAGATATAAACTTTGATCTCCAAATTTCTTGAAAAATTATTTTCACTTACGTATCTGTAGAATTTCTTATGTGTTTAGTTAGTTATTAGTCTTTTACCGTTACAGCCCTAAGTGAACAACGCAAAGAATCAGAGACAATAAGAGGAAAGTTTCAATTTTTCTTTTTATAAAATAAAAGTGAGAAATGGCTCCAATTATGTAAAAGGTGATGCTAGATGTTAGGAGAAATAATTTCCTTTCCAAATTTTCTTTCTTTCTTTTTTTTTTTTTTATTTTTTTATTTTTATTTAAAGTAGAGTTAAGCGAAGCCGAATTTTCGCTCGAGGAACAATTCATTTGAATTCGAATAAAAGAAATCTGTTTCATATATTCAATAACAGATGTCATATTCGAGAACTTATAATTAAATTTTATTACTTCTGGAGAACTTTTGAATAAAAAAAGGTAAGTTATAAAGAAAAAGATTGAGTAAGTAAAAATAGAATAAACTATTATTTTTAACAGTTTATACTGTAATTGCTAATTACTAAAATTATTATTACATACATTTTTTTCAGTTCTATTTTATTTCTATGGCAATATGAAAATGGTATAAAAGTTGCATTGAAGCCACATAAAGAGATCAATTTTTCTCCTTTACATACTGACATTGTATGAAACTTAGGAGAGAGGGATCCTACCTAAGTTTTGTTCTCCTAAATTCTCTAAGTTTCTTTATCGGGGATCACTATATATATATATATATATATAGTGAGTTCGAGCTCTGAGGATACTGAGGACTCGACTCTTAACGGGGTTGATGCATGTTAAATCTGGTCGAGGTCCCAGGTCCACCAGCTGGTATCTGATAACCTGATCAGATAACAAAATAACAAAGGAAAAGAAAGTCCAAAATAGAATAAGGAATCGGATAACTTCCTCGATGATTCCTCTCTTACTGCTTGCTTGCCAGTTTGGAGAGGGAGGTGTCTGCTCAGATATTGTCCTCGTCCCTCAGATATTGTCTCCGTCCAGGTTCAAAATTACGAGGTCCATGTCCAACAGCCCTCGTATGTCTTCTCTGTGTGACTTTAATAAACGATCACTTAGACGAGCCATGTACCATTGTTGAATTCACAGCCATTACATTTTCCATAACTGCTTGCAGCATCTCTTGTTGTATCCCTACAATTTCTTGACGAACATTGGTCTTGAGCAGTTATTTTAGAATAATTAAAAAACATTAGTGACTTAAGTATACTGAACCAGTTAAATACACCAAAATTTACATTTAAAATTTTTGCTGTTAAAAAATAGAGGGCACTTTACTGGTTCCACAAATGTATTACGGAAGGGAATTGGATAAATAACACATTTTCTAGAATAGTGTTTTAAAATTGTGAACACACTCGCCTTGCCACAGAGAAAAATATCGCCTTTCTCACAAAATGTAGTTTTCTAGGGTTCTGCTACTCTCTTTAGAATCATCTTTAACATACAGTTGATATTTTTCACATTAGGTAACGTTTTTATATTCTATACAATAAACACTCATAAATTTTATGTTTTGCGCTATATTTGTTTAAAAATGAATGTAAGTTTGAATAATAAAATTAATATTTTAAAAAAGTTTTATCACAATTTATTTTCGAAATTATAATTATATTTAGTCTATAGACAATGGCGTATTTAGTGTTTAATGCGTGTAAGAAAAAGTGAAAATTTCACGCTTCCGCTTGTCTGACAAATTTGAATAGGAAAGGGAAATAAAATCTTTAAAATTGTATTTATAATAATAGTGTTTCAGAAAAAATTTGGTCTTTTTAATTTTTAATAGCTTTAAATATTTTGATTTTTAATTTTTTTTTATGCGTATATTTTCAGGGTTTTGATAAATTTATACAGAGAGTGAAAACGAGGTAAAATAATTGAGACGACAATAGTTTTTCAAGATGTAATTATTGGGGAATATTAAACAAATACAAAATTGCAAAAATGTATATGTTCTATAAATTATAATAATATGATATGAAAATTAGGTTAATATGAAGTAAAAAAAATAGCTTGATGTATAATGCTTTAAATATAATTAATTTCAAAGAGAAATTTTCCTAATTTTTACTTCTGCAAATGTATCGATTAGTCCGACAAAATGTATGTTATAAGTAACCTCTCAGCAAAGCGAAGTCTTAACTGTGCCATGGATGATCTGAGGTAGAACAGGGTAAGTTTTTAATTTATTTAAAGATCTTTCACAACTGGCGATGGAGGCTCGAACCGTCAGTAAAACTGAGTATACGAATGGACTGAGTATGCGAATATTTTTTATTTACTTTTAAATACATTTAAAAATGGAAAACATTTCCTTCTAAAATTTCGTAACATTAGTATTGAGCCTCTTGGATGACGGATTTTATGCAAAATGTATCTAAAGGTAAGTATACAAGATTTCCACTTGTAAATGTGGCCGGGGAGCGTAGTGGTCATGGCTTTGGATTCGTGGCCGGCAGTTCTCGTTCAGTCAATCCTTGGCCGCTGAAGACCCACTGTGTAGCCAGGCCTGATGCACGTTAAATTTGACGGGGCCAAAATCCTCTCGTTTTGAGTGGTGTAGAAGTTAGGAGAGGGGGTGTCAGCTCAGGTGTCGTCCTAGCCACTTGATCGAGGTTCAAAATTACGAGATCCGTCTCCAATAGCCCTCGTTTTGCTTCTAGTGCGTCGTTAATAAAAACTAAACAAATCCACATGTAAATACAGCTATTAGATTTTTTTTTGTAAGTGATATTTTCTTTGCATAAACAGATACAGTACCTAATATGTAATAATGAATATGTAGTGAAAAAATGTATATCTAAATATTAAAAACAATTTCCATAGCTTTCAAATTAATAGTAGTGAGGAATACTTAAACGTGGTATAAAATAAGCTCATTTTTCCTCTCGTCGAACTCATTTTAGTAACCCTAAGATATTTCTAAAGAAAAGAAACTGGTACTGTGAGATCCGAGGAACATGAAAACCGATTCAAAATTCTCGAGATTGGCGTTGATTAAACTATACATGATTTTCCACTATACGATCAAGATTCGTTTAGCCACGAGCCTAGAGGTTTTTCTAGTTCTTTAGAGCATTTTTGTGACATACCTTAATTTAATCAAAACCAATATCATAGGACGACTATAAGGAGGCTTTCTCAAAACAAGTGATGCACATATATCCTCTGCGTTATTTGAGATTATCATTGAATTCTTTTGACGCTTCGCTCAATTGTCTGTGTTTTCCCATAATTTAAGTCCTAAATATAAGGCTCTGATAATGAAATTACTCTTTCAAAAAATTTCATTTTCAGAAAAATTATTCACATTTTAAGTCATAAATTGATTTTCAACCTCCTCTATATACAATGTATCCCAAAAATAGTACAAATTTTAATGGGAGTAATGCATATGAAAAGGTTTGAGAATTGAATAACAACACATGTTTTCGGAAACGTCAAGGGAAAGAGGTAGCAATGTGCAAGAAATAAAAGAACATATTACGAGACAGAGATTGCAAGAAACGTTTGCTGCACATAAATAATGCAAATTCTCTAGTAGATTACTCTATTTCAAAACGTTACAAAAGATGTTCAAAATTTCCCTCTTTCCAAGTGAAGATAATTCTTGCGACCAATTCCATTTCAGACTCGATACGTATTTCATACACAACAGTTTTAAATACAGCCCATTAAGATAAATCCTGGACGCTTAAATCCGGAGAACTTGGGAAACAGCAACTGATCCACCATGCCCGATTCAACGTCGACCAAACGACATGCTTCCCTGACATGCGTACGAGTCACTAGTGACATAATCTATCAAAATGCTACCCCTGTAGTCTCTTAAAGATTCAATTTTGCAGAAATTGTATCGTAAGTGTGAAAACAAACGGTGCCCAGTACTTGTCTCAGTAAGAAACATTCTCGATACAGTCGTTCAGTTGCTCGTGCAGTGTCATCAGCCAGTCCTTACACTGAGTGCACGTCTCTTGGTTCGTACAACGGTGGTTGAAAAAGACGATTACTGTTCCAGCGACAAAAAAAATTGATATTTCTCCGTCAGCACTCTCGTAAATAATATTACCTACTGGCTTACGATGCGGTTTCCGGTCACAGGGTCCTATGCAGTTATTACTCTCATTGATGTACTCCACTTCCCCTTGAAAGTGGACGCATTAGCCTGTAACGACATGAAGCTTACTTCCCTTCAGCTGTTCTTGTGAACATTTCCTGGATGCTACTTAATTCAAGAAATTCAACATCCCATTATTCAAAACACAGTTCATATATAAATTGAGGTGTAGTGAGAAAATTTAGAAGAGTTGGAAAGAGATAGGAGTTTGAACGAAGGCCGGAGGAAGAGTAGTAATAGACAGGGGATTATATATTATGGATGAGATTGATTCTATCCATATAAGGATTTATCTGTAATAGTGGTCAGTTATAAGTAAAATTTTTTAACATTCTGTTGTTGAGTACGCGTGACAGTTGCTCCTAAAGGCATTGTAGATATAGTGAATGCAGATTGTCTAATTAAATATTCAGTTAAAGCTTTATTTTTCTATTTGAGGATGTTTCACTGAACTTTAGTTAGTGTGTTTGACAGATTTTTTTAGCGACATTTATTAGTGATAGAACAAGAGAATTTTATTAATAAACGAGAGGCGACACATTCCCCATAAGTCTAGTGGTCATGTTTATGGACTCGTGACTGGCATTGTTTTCTTGAGTCGTGGGTTCGAACCTGATGCTATTAAAGACCTATCATGAAGCAGGATTGATGCACGTTAAATCTGATCGAGGTCCCTAGTTCTTCTGTTGGCGGGGTCTACCAACTCATATGTCGTCCTCATCTCTTGACCGATGTTCAAAATTGCGAGGTCCGTCACCAATAGCTCTCGTGTTGCTTCTCAGGGCAACTTAAATAAATACTAACATAATATATCCCTACTTGAAGTTTGTAT
Source organism: Nephila pilipes (assembly GCA_019974015.1). Classification (NCBI taxonomy): domain Eukaryota; kingdom Metazoa; phylum Arthropoda; class Arachnida; order Araneae; family Nephilidae; genus Nephila; species Nephila pilipes. Next base: position 5,444 of record BMAW01019899.1, read on the forward strand.
CTCTATTTAAGGAACACACCTTGTATATGTCCAATCTTTTTTTAATCGTTTGCTTATGTCACCATTATATTTCCTTCAGTCACACTTGTGTTGTCATCAACCTGTAATCGAACTATGCTTATTCTTGTGCCGCTAACGATAATGAATTTACATATAGATTTAAAAAATGTTATCCCATAGGAACAGAAGTTTTATTTCTGCTAAAAATTCAAAATTCCTCTTACTTCATATTTCTAACGCCAGGTTCTTCCTCTTGTGTTTTCACTGATTTTTACTCTTTTATTGGAAAGTTTGATGATCCATACAATTTGGTATTTGAAAGCACGTAATAACAATAAGGAATAAAACCATTACTCATATCAACTTAAAATGTTCTTGGCGAATCACATGAATATTTTTATGATTTAGTTTTATTAATGAAAGGATTTTCGCAAATTGTGTGTGTATGGATTTAAAAAGCATTTTTTTTCAAATAAACGCAAACAAAATTTTCCTCGAAATTGGAAACCCATTTATCCTTCGGGAGAGAGAAACTACACTATACTTCTCTCATGCCATTTGCTGTTTAAGCGCTGCTGCATGAATCTTTTTTTCCTTTTTATAATTGAATCAAAAAGAGAGGGCGAATATTTCCGTAAAAGGGCAAAAATTACATCATAAAAATCGGTAAAAGTTTGATGCACAGAAAATAGTACCGATAAACGAAACTAAAAGCAGAACATCGTTTAAAGTTGGGAAAAAAAAGAAATACAGCCTCACTCTAGGCTAGATACATTAATAATTTTACTCAGAGATAAATGTCGAATGGATGTTTTAGAGACACCGCTGCTCTTTCTGACAAAAGGCAATAACATAAATCAATTCGTCTCTTCTGGCAAAAAAGAAAAATATACTAAATATTTTTGGAAGTATTCTGATGAAATTTCTATTCAAGGCTAGGTATTAGATAAAATCAAATGAGAAATTAATTTTCGAAATTGTTGAAACGTTTCAAAATGAATAGACGTTTTTAGTGATATTATATTTACAAAATAATAATATTTGTATCTGCTTTTCTATTATAATATTGTAAATAAAAAAACATTTTTTTTTAAAATATATTTTGTGCTAAATGAAGGTAAATCTTAAACTTACTAATTTTAAATATCTAAGGTGGTACTTATTTTACAAATGAACTGAAAATTCTTGATCATATTAATAAATGATATTTATCCATTGTAATGTGAAATTTAGAAAATGAATTTGAGTTTTAATTAAAAAAAATATTTAAAATTCTAAATAATTATTATAAAAACATAAATATATATTATGAAGATGAATTAAATGTAAGCCAGTTTTTTTTAATAGAGGCTGGAAATTTTTTTTACATATTTTGTCATATAGAAACCATGCAATCTTTTTAAAGCTTAAACCAGTGTTTCTCAATCTTTTAGTGACTGTGACCTAATTTTCAATAATAATTTTTATCGCTTCTCTCCGCAGTTTTGCAACGTGTTTATGCATTAAGAGATGAAATCGCCATTTTTCTAGAAGAGGAAAACAAACCTGAAGCTTAGAAATTTACAGATTATTTATTTGTGATGAAATTACAGTTACTTGGTTGACATATAGGAAACGTTAAATACTTTGGATCTTCAACTCCAAAGAGTAAATACACCCATGTCGGATACGAGTGATAAAGCCAATGGTTTTTTTTTTGTTTTTTTGTTGAAAATTCGAATTGTGGAGCTGAAATTTAAAGCAAAAAATCAAGAAATGTTTGCACATGTGAATGAATTTGTTAAAAGTTACAAAACTGAAGAACAACTTGTGAAAGTTGTTTTGAAAGTTGCGGTGGTACTTTCAAGACAAAATATAGATCTCAGCTAAATATAGAAAGAGAGCTCAAAGTGTCTATTTCTTATATTAAATTTCCATTTGAAATCTTTACTCAGCAAACAAGGGCTAAACGAGTTGCTAATAATTATTAAATTAGTTTTTATTATGGTACTTATAAGTTAATTATTAAATACATTGAAATAATTATACTTAAAAATAAATAACTCTTAGATTATTTATTCCTTATTATTCGATATTTTCACTATTTATTTTCAACGATAAACTCAATAAAAACAATTACAATTCTGCAGCTTATTTTCATTTAAAAATAAATTTGAATTATACAAGACAAATTCCGGAAAACATATCTGCTGCAGACCTAGAGCTGTCGATCGCAAAAAAACCCAAAACAATGGGCTCCGGAAAAGCTAGCGTCTATCTAGCAGTCTGAAAAACAAAAATAAAATTAACTTATTTATATATCAGCGTACCATGTGGGTTTGACATACGAAGGGCAGCTAGATCGACCCACGAAACCCACGTGATTACCATCCACGTAGACCACGGATTCTCAACATACATTGTACAGTACTGATACATTCCTATTTAAAAGTATATTATATTAGCATAAGTGTGTATTTTATTTTTTATTATGTCAGAACGCCTTTCATGCTTTTTACTTTCCTTCTGTTAATGAGTCAATTTTTTTTAAAATAATTTTTTTTCCATACACATTTAAGTTATATATTACATCCTCCTAGGAGGGTTCACACCACGGGTTGAGAATTGCTGGCTTATGCAATCATTGACTAAGTGTTATTCCTTATTTATTTAGTCATCATTCCCCCTGACACATAGCTGTTTAGAATGGAATGGAGCACATAAAGCGAAAAGGCTCCACTAAAATTAAAACTCGGTTATTTGTTGGAAAAGTTCCACTACCAGTTTTTGGTTTCACAGGATATTGTATACGTCAATTTTCTTCATGAAAGAAGTACAATTAATGAAGTATACGACCGTGAGTTTTGGGGAATGTTAAAAGAATATACAAAACATTGTTCCACTGTGATTCACAACGTTCTTTCTGTTTAGGACAATACTAAACCCATCACGGTTTGTGTAACACAAAAAAATATTTCAGAAATTTAACTGCACATCACTCGAACATCCCTGCTATATTCTAGGTTTAGCTCCATCTGAATACCATTGTGTAGACCCGGCTTCTCTACAAATGATCTGTTCCATTAAGATTCAATAAAAAATCAGTAGCCGCGGTAGCCTATTCGTCATTGTCGCGGACTCGCGAATGGCGTTGTTTTCGTCCAATGGTGGGTCAAATGTCACCAAAGAACCATCGTCTAGTGGAGCTGAGGCACGTTAAATAGATCGAGGTACTTCCATAGGCGTGGCGTGGAAGTTGGTAGAGCGCTCAGGTGTCATCCGCGTCACTTGACCGATGCTGAAAATCATACAGTCCGTCACCAATACATCTCGCGTTGCTCATCCATGGACGTGAATAAACACTCAATCAAGAAATAGTTAAGAATGGTGACCTCGTTTTTATTCTACCGTTCCAAAAATAGTTTATTGCAACAAATATGAAGCGAAAACTATCATGCGTCCTCAACCAAAAGATCAACTGAAACTGCTACTTATTTTAATAACTATAACAAGTGAATCCGAGTTAGGAACAAACTTATACACTCGGATCAAGTGTATAAGTGATCCGATGATCACTTGAGATTCTGACACCAATATTGAGTGCAAATAATATGCTCTTAACCATTCAAACTCCTTTCAGCATTTAAAGACATCCAATCCCTTGATTTGATCTATTTCATACCCTTTCTATACACTACATTTCAATATACATAACAATACAATGCATATAATCATACATAAAGTACGGTTTAATCACAAGACGATGTTTTCAAATAAAATGATGTCATAAAGTAGCCCAAAAGGTTAAATGAAGGGGAAAACCTGAGCAAACCCTTTGCATCTTTCATTTGGTCTCTTCAAAGATACATTGGAATGAGAAAGAATTTCATCGAAGTCTTTGATCTCTTCAAAGATGCATTAGAATAAGAAAGAAATTCATCTAATACATTATAAAATATGGAGATATTAAAGAATAATATATAAGAAATACAGCATTAGTGTAATTTTGTTAAGAAGTATTTGAGAAAAAATCTTTTTTAAGTCTCGTTAATATTTGATCCACTCTCTTACATTAATTTTTTCATTAGATTCTCCGGACCTTTTTTGAATTCTTTATTTCTGAAAAAGAACGAGAAAATCTGATTATCACTGAAAAATGCAATGACTAATTTTTTAATGGAGTAGAAAAGGTTCTGAAAATTTTAAATAGTAAAAATAATCATTTTTTCTATTAATAAAATCGAAAGAGAATTTCCTTTGATTTTTCTGTTTTCATGCTTATGTTATATTTCAGTACACTTGTGTTTTTTACTATTCAGTATTTTTTTGTTCTTTCGGGCTATATATACGAAAATGCAACTTTACTATACGAACGATCAATAAGATATTTCTTTATTTATGGTATGCATAGTTATTAAATGGCTTGAATTTGAAAAAAACTAAATTAGAAAAAAAAGCAAGGAGAGAAAATGGGAGAGAAAGCTTATCAACTTGAATATCCATTTCATATTTCAATTATACGTTGTATAACATAAAAAGGGACGCATCAAGAAAAGTCACCTAAATGGGACGAAAATCGGTAGATGAGATACACATGTATTGAAAAAAGTGCTTGGTCATTGGCCCGAAGGGTTGGTAAATATCCTTCTGCGAGATTACTTACAATACATGTTTCAATTGACGAGATAAATCGCTGTGATCCAGAAACGATTAAGGAAGTCTACTCATCAGAGTTCAAAAGTGCTCTATCGAGGAGAGATCTGCCGATCGCACCGACCTTGAAAGTGTTGAAGAACTATTAAGAGAAGCGCTGACAAGAACTATAAAGAAAGACGTGGCGCGGACGACTAGGCATTATCCTAATAAACTGTAAGCCCAGGGGACCGTGTAAAGAAGGGAATCACTATGGTTCGCAGAAACTTCTCATTGTATCGCCGTGAGGTAAGGTTGTCATGGATGACAACCAGAGGATTTCGGCTATCAAATAAAATGCGATCCCAAACCATTACTCCTGACTTGTGGGCTGTAGGGTGGACGACACTCTGGGGAGTATCACACCAATGTCTTGGATGTATTCAGGCACATCTTCGCTGTTCATTGGTGCTCACTTTGAAGTGGAACTCATAACTGAAAAAAAATACTCTAGTTCAAAAGATTCCAGATCTAATGCCACCAGGTCTAATAAAAATGCGCTCGGCGATGAGCAACGGTGAAGGACAATCGGCACAATGGTCTCTGTGACTCAATTTCCGTTTGTTGTCATCTATTGACGGTCATTGCATTCATTGATGTCCCGAGTCAGATCATTGATGCCGACACGTCACTTCGTTGATAAGGACACATCAAGAACTGTGGGGCCGATCGAACGATTACTCTGTCATCACGTTCTGTCGTCGCTCTCGATCGACAACTACTTTTTTGACGCTCTGAACGGTCATGGTTCAATCATTCCTGCTAACATTGTTGGATGGGAGTACAGCTCCGATTCAAATGTCAAGTGATCCTGCGAATTTATTAACCTGCATTATCAGTCCGATTGCGCTTTCCCTCTCAAATGTTGAGACCTGCTCTTATTGCTTTTGAATCTATGTGTGAGGTATTAGTACAGCCTATGAAGGTCGACGTTTACCTTTTTAACAAAGAAGTTATGCTTTAGCATTCGAGCATCTTTTGTTTAATACATTATCCGGATGCTTCGGATGCAATGCGTTGGAGCTCTTACGAATCAGCCATTGGTTGTCAAAAGTTAATTTATTTGTTATAACGTAAGGTATGTGCAATCTCAATTCTTCCCTTTCGGATAACTCTTTCTTGTGCATTGCTTTTAAGACTTAATCGCAATACAAGAAATAGGTGTTTTTTTGGTATAGATGTTTGTTAAGTATAATAAAGAAAAACAGTAAAAGTTGAACGTTATATATGGATTGTTTATTTAGAAATTCATCATGATATTATTATTAAGAAAATAAAAGCTTTTTTCATTCAACTTGCACAAATTATAATTTTAAATTTTGGTTAAAATACTTGATTCATTTTGGAAAACAAAAGGGAGAGGAGGGACAATGTTGACATTTATTACGAGGTTGGATTGAAAAGTAACTATGAATTTTAAATTTGTTACCCAATTTTCACTTTTCTTATTGTATCTGAAAGATACATATGTCTTGTGTGTAACATATTTATTATCCGTCCTCCCAGGTGTCTTTGGTATGCTTAGAAATTAAGAAGATGGTGAGCCTGATAGAGAAAGGGAAGTAGCGAGGCGTCATTGTACTCGACCTTACAATTTGCTTCTTTCTCCTCTTCTTAAGGAGGAAACAATATCTTTTAGGACATCAGTTTCATTCTGACAATAACCACCATAAAGGCTCCCATTAAAGCCTAATGTCAACAGCAACCATCATAATTCTGCTCCAATAAGTTTACTCGTTTAATCACGCGTTGGTCTACGTGTGAGAAAAGGGATAGGAATTATGAGAAAAAGAAAATAGTGCAATACATAGAAAATACGTGTATCGCTTACGAGCAACAAGATTTATGAAAATCGAATTACAAATAAAAAATAAAAAGTTATAGTCATGAGAGCATTACTTTCCATTTACACCACAAAAAACATTAAAATTTGGTTTTTAATTCTTACAACCAGTTTAATCATTAATTTTCATAAATACATATGTATGCGAAGTTATTTTTTTTTTATCATAGTTTAATAATATTTTACGTACTTATTTTAATGTTATGATGTGAGCATTAAATTAGTAATCTGATTATTTATTTACACATTCAACTATGGTTATTACACATTTTACCTTGAAAATTTTGAAAACTTTCGTTCAAATTTAGATATAAAATGTCAACCAATTTCTGTAACATATAGAAACTATTTTATTACATGCATTAAAATCTATTCTTCCCTGTGAAGGTTGCGGTTGCAACCAATCTTTAATAACATTAAAATACTTTATATTGCTGCAATTGTAAAAAGATTTAACGATTTTATCTGAGAAGGAGCAAATTAGTTTTTATTTAAATTCAAAATAATGTAATGAAATAGAATTAACTATAAAGGGAATGAAAACATTGAAGATTCTACTTATAAAAATTTAAACTAAATTTTCAAAAGCTCTCAAAACTTTTCATGAATTCTAGTCATTAGTCTCATGGCTGAAATTACTTTGATATTATTAGAAAAGAACTGTGAAATTGCTGTATGAAAATTCTGTAATCAGAGTTTCAAGTGTTTTAGTGTGACTTCTTGTACCCTTCGAGTAAGGGCCATTTTCAGATGATCTAAGTTTGAATTTATTTTCGTAATTATTATGCCTTAAATTTCTCGATAGAAAAAATCATTGAATTCTCAAATCAGGGGAATGAGGTGGTGAAAGATCTCTTGGGATGAATGGGTTGGCAAAAACATCTTGAAGCATGTCTATGGTTTCATCGTAAATACAGCACATCACAACTTATTTGAACTAATCTCGTTCTCCACGAGTGATAATTCCCTCCTCTTTATTTGGGGATATGTAGAGAACAAAGTTCATTGAATAATGGATGATTTGAAAATTGCCATTTTTTTTTCTCAAATGATACATGAAATCATTCTAAGAACCTTGAAACATGTTTCTCAAAATTTGAGCAAACGAGTTCAACTTTCCCTTCAAGAAAGGCGAGGACACTTGAACTTTTTGGCTATTTTTTTTGAAAAAATTGTGTTAGAAGTGCTTTTCACATTAGCATAAAAATATCTTTTATAAAGTTCGTTGTTTTTGTATTATAAATTTACAAAGTGTGTCATAATGGGAAGGAGTTCAAAGAAGCTGTAGGGAGGCGCTTGAGTACAAATTCTTCTACTTTTTTATTCGATGGAAACTCTTTATTTTCCAAATGCTTCTTTGAGAAGTTCAAAGAAATGGTACTCCAAAATTGCTGGAGGATGTTCTAGTGTTGTCCAGCTGTGAGGGGTCTTGCCTTGTACTGCAGAAGAAGAAATTATGGACAACAGTAGAACGTCTTTTTTAAAGATATGTTAATTAAACCTTTTTCAAAAGTTAACAGTAGTATACTGCGTATTTGTAATACGTCCATCAAAACAACTAATACCTGTGGATTCCAAAAATAGTAGTGAGAACTATTCCTGTAAAGAAACGAGTTCTTACATTTAGTGGAACAGTACCCCTTTTTGTCTGCCAATCCACACTGAACCACTTTGTTTCATGGTGATGCCGACTAAATAAATGTACAAATGAAGAAAAAAATGATACAAAGTGATTATTTAAGCTTTCAGCAATTTATCATGAACAGTATGGCAAAATGCATTAGAGTCATCTAACGCTTCTAAAAACATCTCTTTAACATTTGATTTGGGGTTGGGCTCCACAGTTGTAATAGGTTACTAGTCACGTGAGAGTTCTCGGTAATGAAAGAGTTCAATGTCATGTCGTGACGTGGAGTCGAATCCAATCAACCTAGGTCCCACTGACACTCAGAACCACATCAACTAAATCACTACAACCGTTAACAGTTCCTCTGGCAAAATCCTCAAAGACTTCAGTAAAGGTAAAAGATAGGAGTGCCTTGTGGTGGGACAGGTGCATGTTCCACTGCACTTGGAACGTGCTGAAGCTGTTGCGCGTTTCCACCTCACGAAGGGACGTGACTGCCTGCAAGCACACCTCCACAGGATCGGTTTAGCTTCTGATAAGATCTGCCCGGTATGTCGTACTTCCAGTATGGACACAGAACACCTGCAGAACTGTCCGAACTCAACAATCTACTTAAACTAATAGATGCGTAGATTGTAGTGAATCATCGCAATTAATCATTTGTATTGGAAGTAGTTGGAAATGAATAATAGAAGAATAATCAGAATAATAGAAGTCAAATTTTCGATAATGGAGAAGTGCTTGGATTGGAATGAGTGATTTGTTAAGTTAAGACTTACACGTAAACTAGGATTAACTAAGTTGAGAGGGATTCGAGAGAGAGAACGATCTTGTATACATGTTATATGATAGATAATGAAGTGTGTTCTCTTTCTCTTATGTATCTTCCAATAGAGTTTTGAAATTACTTAAATTTAATTAGACTTTAAGATTTTTGTAGTGTTAAATAATAAATAAAGGTCATCAGGTCCAGAATAAGAATACCAAGAACACTGCAAAAATTGGACAAGTTTGCTCCGGACTGACATATCGAGGTATCGAATCACCGCCGTTAGTTCAAGGTCTACTTATTATCCACCCCGGGGTACCTGTACTAATTCTGATAGAACGGTATGAATATAACTTTTCATTTGTAAGATATTCATATGATTTTTCGATATCACTCAACGATAACGCTTCACCACTTCATAAAATTAAATATTCGAGTTAAATCTCGTTACCCTTTCACCTTCGAGAAAACTAGTTGCGCGAATTCAAGAACAATGCTCCGCGCTAGTAATGAGTTCTAATTATATGCTAGAAGTATTCAAGCAGTTACTGTTACATACTTAGTAGAGGCAGAAGACAACAAGTCGTGAGGAGATTAATGTGGACTCAGAGAAATTGTCGCCAAGAATTAATACCGAGGCAAATTTGCGTAGATAAAACAAATTCTGTCAGTTTACAAAAGTTAAAGGAGAAGGCTGAAACATCTCCTTTTCTCGGCGCATAGTAAATGACTGAAACATTCTTTAAGGCTTCTTGCTTTGGTTTTGAAATTTTTCTTGTCTAAAGTTCTTAGTTCTTGTTTGCCAGGTTGACCTAGCGACGTGTTATTGACGATGACATCCTTTACCAGACATGTTTACGGCGCTGTTTTAAAAATGTTCTGTTTTTAACGGAAGGTTAAAACTGGCAAATGCAGGACCGATTTTGACATGTTTGCGCTAAATTTTCTCCTCGAAATTTATGGAATTATGCGGGACATGATATATATATATATGATGTAAGTGAAGGAAATATATGAATTTTGATTCTCCCTGAACTTCTTTTGCGTATGACTTATCGAACTGCGTTTTACGTCATATGTCTTGTAAGGACAGTGTCATTGAATTTAAAACATTTCGTATATTTTATCCTTAAAATTTATGTCTTGTTTTATAAGTAATATATCATGTTTATCCTAAACATTTGTAACGTATTGTTTTGTAATTTTTATTAAGAGATACACTGAGATACGATAATAATGAACTAAATATCTTCAAATAGTCTATTCACTTTTAGAATAAGCTAAATAAAAATAAGTTATTAATGTGGAGAGTTTGTTTCACGTTCGTTATTAAATATTATAATGGGAAATTCTGCATATCTCAATGACTCCGAACAATAGGCTTGAACCGACTGGATCTGATTCAAATAGATTTTTAGTTACGGAATCCGAGTCCGGTATATACGCTTAGAATATCCTGCCTCTCAGTTCCTTGATCTAATATAGTGTTCTTATCAATCTAGCTCATTCCTCTAACTTCCTTTTTATTCTATTCACTACACTTCTGATATAGTAAGGCTAATTTAATAAGGTGATATTTTTGTATCAAATTTCGTAATAAAATACCCTCAGATTTTAGATAAAGAGAAAAAATACATGAGCGTAAGAATCCGTTAAGCATTGTACATTAAAAGCTATAGTGTATAAGTTAAAATGCTTATTTAAATGTATACCTAATCATTAATCATAAAAATCTATTATTCAGATGGTTGATTGGTGTTGATCTTCTTATAAATAATATGTTGTTTTCTTCAAGATCATCGAATGGTTTAATTTACTGGGTGCATACTTGTACATAAATGCTGTAAATATTTTATTAACTCAAATTAACCTTAAGCCTTTTAACATTCACTTAAATTAATGCTTCAGGATTATAGTAAGGTATCATAACTAAGGAAAAATATACGGTATATTTGTATTATTTGTTAAAAATATGAAGCTGGGTTTTTTAAAATGATGTGAAACATATTAAATAACTTTAAAATGGAAAAAAGACAATCCTTTCATGTTCCTTGGAAATTAAATCTTCAAAATTTTTTAACACGATGTAAAGAAGTAAAAAAATATATATATTATCTTACATAAACTTATGTTTAAACTAATTTTAATATGCTGCCCTTCAAAATATCTTAAGTTAACTATTTTTTCATTGATTTAAAAAGTAAAAAAAAAAAAAAAAATGGTCATTCACGTGAAAGTTTAAAGGAATATCTTCTGCGATAAAATAATTTTTTTTTCTGCGGATTAAATACGCAATGATTTTTACTAGTCCCAATTATAAAAAAATATTTTTAATTGTCCCATTTATTTAAAAATATTTTTAATAGTCCAATTTATTTAAAAATGATTTTTACTAGTCCCATTTATAATTTCAGATTCTTGATACTTTATGATTTAAAAATAATTATTTTTAAATAATAAAGTATCAAGAATCTGAATTTTTCATTCTTTTTTTTTTGAACACGAAATATTTCTTTTATTTCAATGCTAACATTGTTGAGTGACTTTTGAAATTTTCATTTAAAGTTTATTTTCCTTACATATTTTCAAAGTTTATAAAGAGAAGAATTAAATGAAACGATTAATTTTAGAAGTCAAGTGTTACGAAATGCATTCCTTCCCCCCCATTTTTCTTATAAAAATATTTTTAAGTGTCCTTTGCTTTTAAATATGCTCTGAACAGATATTTTTTTTCAGCTTAGAATACAAGTTTTTAATCACAGTGTGATCGAATGATTGAGGTGGGGCATGGAATTGCATTTTATACAAGTGTGCAACAGCCATAGTGATTTTAGATGTATATTTTGGATCATTATTTTGTTGGGAAACATAAAATACGACCCTAATTATAAATACTGGGTTCTTAGTTTTAAATTATTCTTCGGTATTTACAACCATATCATTTTATCTATGAATATTTTAGTATTTCTTACTTTTTTTGCTGATGTACAATCCCATTCAAAAATTAAACCACCACCATGCATGACAATGAGGATGGTGTTTGAGAAAAGCAGATCAGAGTTAGGCTTCTCGCATACATACCATCACTTCCAAACACAATGAATTAATTTTAATAATAATACGTTATTCTAGAAAAATTGATGTTTTGGTTTTTAACAAATATAATTCTTTTTCTATTTGCTTTTGGAATTATAGGGTTTTATTCTAGCTACATTGTAACGCTATTTCTTTATTATTTAACTCTACTGTAATTGATCTTTCTAATTAAACAGTCAATAATTATCAACCTTCAGCTGAAGATATGTAAGAATAAGATAAAATACATTATCAATAATAAATGAAGAATCGATAATATGTAAGAGCAAGATAAAATACGTTATTAATTAACAATGAAGAATCGATAAAGTCGCTCACATTCGAATCCCACTTAATTCGTAAATTCTAGATTACACTCTAATAATGAAATCTGAGCTTATCAAATCACTCGTTCTGTTTCAAACACTTCTCGCTAATAGCCGCTTTTTTTTATCTTAGTACTTCACTTAGAATTTGCTTCAATCTAAAAAGTTAATTAAGATGCTTCAATCCAAATTACAAAAATATATCCAAACAGTCAATAATTATTAACCTTCAGCTGAAGATATGTAAGAATAAGATAAAATACATATCAATAATAAATGAAGAATCGATAATATGTAAGAGCAAGATGAAATACGTTATTAATTAACAATGAAGAATCGATAAAGTCGCTCACTTTCGAATCCCACTTAATTCGTAAATTCTAGATTACACTCTAATAATGAAATCTGAGCTTATCAAATCACTCGTTCTGTTTCAAACACTTCTCGCTAATAGCCGCTTTTTTTTTATCTTAGTACTTCACTTAGAATTTGCTTCAATCTAAAAAGTTAATTAAGATGCTTCAATCCAAATTACAAAAATATATCAACATGTCGTTAGTCTCTATTTCCCTTTAAACTCTATTTTATTTATATATCACTATTTCTAACACAATTCACTGATCTTATATCTTCCTCTAATTTATAGAAGCACGATTCATTTGGGTTGGAAGGAAATTGTAATTTTATGCAATACAACTTACAATAAATTCCACGATGTTAGTAAAGAGAAAATCACGAATAGCCCAACGTCATACAACATTAACAGACACATCTCAGTTTGGAATAATGGTTCTCGAAATGGAAAATTGCCCTGAATGTTTCCAAAACGGAGGCCATCTTCTTTACAAAATCAAACAAGACACAAATTTATTTTGTTGACAAACAGATCCCCTGATCTCAAAATGCTAAGTATCTTGGCGTCGTTCTTGATAAAGGTCTCCCTTTTAGATAACACATTACACATCTCCAGGAAAAATTCCAACTAGATGCGAGTAAATTTATCCCATTAATTCGTCGGAGTTCAACTTTACCTATAAAATATAAACTGCTTGTCTATACACAGTTTCCGCGACCTATCATTACTTACGCTTGTCCAATTTGGAACCCAACTGCTCAAATCCACCACAATAAAATTGAAATTTTACATAACAACATTTTAAGAATGATAGCATGAACCAAATGGTTCTTGGGTAACGAAGATATTAGAGATTCTTTAAAAATCCCTAAACTCCAAAAATACAATAATTTTATAACTGAAAAATTTAATAATAATGTAATGAACCACCCAAAACCTTCGATTCAAGAAATGAAAAATTATAAAAGAAGTTACAGAACACGCTTTAGTTTAGAACAAAAAACATAGATCCTCTGCTTACCAAACCAACAACCAATAGGAGAACTCCCTCTGCCTCATTCGAGGCACACTGAGATTTCTCCCGGTCTAGAAACACTCAAAACCTGAGTAGCTACTTCCTGATTAGACAAGCGCCTTCACCCTGTTCTCACTCACCCCTCTAAGTCATTACTCGTTCACCACAATTTCTACTCCTTAAATTCTCAATTTTAAATAATTTTTAATTCAACTGCTTCTTATTAAATGATTTTTTCTTAATTTCTAATTAAACTGCTTCTTATTAAATGATTTCTTCTTAATTTCTAATGTAACTTTTTACTTTAAACTTAATAAATTTTGTGGAAACATCCATTCAAAAAGGGTAATAAGAAATGTTAAACCAGGTTCAATTAAGATAGGAGATAAAGGCCCATTAGGGCTAGGAGCTCTAAAACAACCTTCACTACGAACGTCACACAGTAACCATTACAATTTTCTTCTTGAAGTATTCTTCGAATCGTTTCTGAATAAGCGCATTTTCCAATTGCTGCAGAAGTGGATGAGACAATTTTTACAGTGTTCCCAAAACGAATTATTCTCGCTTATCCAATTATATTTCTCTTGGACGTCAAATTGAGAAGATCCTTTTCTTCCTTTTCCAGGTTTAATTGTAATTAATCTAATTTTTTACACTTCTGGATAACTTTTTGCCCATCCGTGACTACATTGAACGTCCTTTATAATGTCAGGTAGAGATTTACCTTCTTCAGAGATTCGAATGATAATTTTTGGTATTTCGATATTTATTTCAGTCCTGAAATCCATTTTTCTTACAAATGCATTTTTTTTCTTACGGAAATAAAGTAACGTTATCTTAGTTATTTTAGGGATACAAAACTGGATACGGATTCATTACAAAATCCAGTGGCAGTAAATTCGCTACTTTTACAGATAATTTATTATATTTTGTAACTTTGAAATTTAAAGCTTTGATGCAAATTTTTTTTTAATTAAAGTATTATCGAATCTTTATTTTTGTTTCTTAGTGTAATGCTTTTTGTAATGAGTGTTTTATCGTTCTTATAAATATTAAATTTAAATAAATAGTCAATAATAATGTTAATAGCGTGAAGTTATATGCTCAATTTTGGATCCTGTCTGTAGAGAAAAGATTAAATCACTTAAAAATGATCAGCCGCTCATCAAAGCAACTTTGTTCTTTCTTACCCCTCAAAAGCTTTTCTTTCTTGAGTAAAGATCAGATATAATTAATCCTTAGATATTAGCAAATATTTGACGTAACCTGAAAATAATGTGACTCTAAAATGGGAGCTTTAGGAGATTTATTTTTTTAGATGTGTGTAATAAAAAGTTCTCATTCGATAATGTTATTCAAGTTTATGTATTACGATATATTTTTAATCGGGAAGAATTTACGTTGAATTCCAGAACTGCTTACTTAATAAAGGATTTTTTGATCTTCTAAATTACGTAAAGGAATGGCACACAAAAAAAACTTCGTTTAATTCATAATTAAGAGTTGAGATTGTATTCGAGACCATTAAAATTTTATAGTAGAACATGAGATAGTTTTATAACAAAGAAATTAAAAATGTTATCACTAAGCATTCCTCTATAAGTGAGACTTTAATAAATCTCAATTTTTTTCATCTTAGTGATCATGTCACGTCTGACTAAGCGTCTTTTAAGGAATGTTTTATCTAAAAACAATTTTGCCATTATTAATTAGAGATTAATTTAGTACCTTTTTACATTCTTTTATTTAACATGCTGTGCTGTTATACGTTTCTCTAATTCAAATTTCAAATTCTCAAAATTTTTTAACCAACTTCCAATCATCCCGAGTTGAAATTTTGCCTACAGGTATAAATAAAATTTTTCAGTATTATGGTATGGTCAAGCAAGGATGGAGGAGGGGTAGGAGATTGTGGCCCGGGCTTCGCAGTTAACAATGTCCAATTGAATTAAAATTTTACACACACGCATAACACACGTAATTACTTTTTAGTCTTAAATTTACAAGCTAGAAAGAATTAAATAAATATTAGGAAGAAAAATTAATCATGATTTTGTAAACATAGAATTAAAGGTTGAAAAATAAATTTTTAATGTAAAATACATAATTTATAAGATCTTGAGGCGTTACTATTACTTTTGATTTCATGTATAAGTTAGAAGCTGGGGCCGCGGTAGCCTAGTGGTCAAGGTCGTGGACTAGCGGCCGGCGGTTTTCGTTCAGTCGTGGGTTCGATCCTTGGCCGCCAAAGACCCGCCGTGTAGCCGGGAATGATGCACGTTAAATCTGTTCGGGGCCCAAAGTCCTCCCGATGGCGTGGTGTGGATGTTAGGAGAGGGGGATGCCAGCTCATGTGTCGTCCTCGTCTCTTGACCGTGGTTCAAAATTACGAGGTCCGTCGCCAATAACCATCGTGTTGCTTCTAGTGCGACGTTAATATAAACTAAACTAATAAGTAAGAAGCTATGGTATTTAATTTATCAATTATTACTTAGGTATCTTAATTAAGAGCATCACACTTTTATAAATTATATATTATTTTACATTTATAAAATAATATTTTATCTTTCATTCCATCTTTAAGACTTTGATTTTAAATTTTTTACTAATATTTATCAAGTATCTTACTTTCACTTTGGGATATAATTTCCACAGTTGGAAAACTGTCGAATGCAATGGTTGAACTTATAGAGATAAAACCATTGCTTGTAAGTTCTAATTTATGACATTATTTGTTTATGAATAGGAATTCAGAACTATTTTTATAGAATTTTTCATGACATTGAACAAATAAAGTTAAACTAAGCTTATTTTTTCAGAAATACAATTTACTATAAAAACTTATATATTTTTAAACAGTACGTGCTTATAAATAATAAAATGAGCAGTTTTAAGTATTCTCAATGAAAAAATCACAAGCAATCCATATTTCAAACATGTGAATAGACAAGATAAAGCTTACTATGTCTATCTTGTGACCTTTAAAAAAGTTGGTAACATGAGTTATTTGCAAAAGTAATGTCTGGGATGTTTCCTGATATTCTATTTAAATTTCTAGCTTCATTCCAACCAAATAAAACGTGATTAAATTTTGTAAACGTGCGAAAATTATGTAAACGTTAGAAGTGATTAATTAAGTGAAAAAAAAAACCCAATGAAGAATTGAATTTTTTTTTATCGAAAGTTATGGTAATAACAAGATTGCTCGTGTTAAGGCATTGAATAGTGCTCAGGAGTTACTTGTGTGTCTGTGTGATCTATGGAGATTAGGACCCGACGCTGTCTGATCGAATTTAATCCATTGGGAATTTATTCTCCTCATATTTGGGTAAGAGTAATCTTTGATATTTTATATAAGTTGTTAGCACCCGAGGTGTGAGGTACATTAAACTAGAAGAGAGCATTCCCCTTGTTATCGAAATAATAAGCAAGATTTTGAAAAATTATAGGCTACATTCTTGAGCTGTTGTGTGGAACTATTTAAATTTCTTTATCCATGCTCGAAATTAAAATAAACTTTACAATTGCAATTTGTCTAATTTTTAAGATGACTGACGAATCGGGTTATTAAGATACGTCACAAGTTACTTGTCGCAATTCTTTTACAAGGGAAACTATTTTTAAAATGAAATCATTAGATTTGGTTGATGCTAATATGTACATAAAATGGGTAATTTATTTTCAATGATACTTTCTATTACATTTTTAACCACCTTGAAGTTGAAGAAGGTATTATCTGGAATAAGAATTAATATGTAAAGTAAGAACTAATCTATAAATGGTGGGGCGACGTTCAACATGTAAAGTGTTTCGTCAAAACTCTGGTCTTGAAATCTAGACGACAGCAAATAGAAAGGATAATCTATAGTAATCGAGGTAACAGAACCACTCTTCAGGTAATTACAGTGCTGTCAAATGCTTTGTATGCTAATTTGAAAATGTTTTCACGTACAGGTGTAAACTAAATGTTTAAAAAAATGGTGTAAGAATGTATGTTCTAAATGAAAAAAGAAAATTTTCAAAATGTTTTAAATTTAAGATAAGGTAGTTTTTTTAAATTATAGAAGTTATATAATAAGCACAGACACACACATTGAATGGATGTTTTAATTAAAAGAAACTTAATATTATTTTACGCAAGGAATGTATTGTTAAAAACGTCATTCTATTTGGGCGGATAAGATATAAGATTTAAGAAAATTGTTAAAAAAGAATGTAATAATCGATAATTATTGATTTAACCATTTTGAAATACTTTGATGGCAGTTCTGTTTAAGCTAACCATTGGATATTTTATAACGTAAAAGTTATTCTTTCTAATATAAATACTTTTTATATTACAATAACACTTTCAAAACTTAATAATATATAATGCTTTTTTTCAATTATTATATACTGCAACGATCCTTTCACATGTCAACATAGACGGCAATGAATGTGCATATTTGTTAGCCATGGAGGCAAGAAATATGAACCAGACTTCTACTACCATCACGCTGGCTGATGTAAACAATGGCAAAATGCAGACCTTTCTACCAAGCTCTGATGAGAACCCTAATTACAGAACTTGAATGCTCCGGATCAATTACATCAACAATAGAAAGACTCAAAACAAATCATTATAAAAGCACGTAAGTTCATCCT
Source organism: Nephila pilipes (assembly GCA_019974015.1). Classification (NCBI taxonomy): domain Eukaryota; kingdom Metazoa; phylum Arthropoda; class Arachnida; order Araneae; family Nephilidae; genus Nephila; species Nephila pilipes. Next base: position 23,769 of record BMAW01019899.1, read on the forward strand.
GACAACACAAGAACCTATATCATTTGCAGAAATTGTCCAGATACTCTATTGACATTACATCATATTTATAACTCTCCATACGTTTTACAGAATATTGCCTCTCACACAGTTATTTGATTCCGCAGGAATTTCTCTTCAGCTATAAGGCACCTATCTGGTAGCTGCTGTTAACTATTTAGGCCTGAAAGACTACATGGATTAGACGATGGCTGCAATTATTATATCAGAAAGTACATAATAACTGCACAAGCAATCGGTTATATACAAATGAAAATTTCTCTTTACTTGAAAAATGCTAAGTATTCAATTAGAATTACCTATGATTAAAATGCAAGTATCTTTGACTATTGATTTTCGCTGTGAAATTATTTAATTTTATATCTCAGACACAGAATTTTTATTAAATAAAAATATATTAGTTATCAGATGAAACTCCCATCTTTCAAAATAAACTAATGGGTTTCATTAAACAGTGTCTAAATAGGGTGGTTAAAGGCTTAATAATAAAACAATAAATATTAAACTGAATTACCTCATATATGTCCAAAAACCCTTAATAAAATGAAATGTATTTTTAAATTCTTGTACTGACTTATTTTTCACAATTTACAATAGATAAAATCTAAATTTTTTTTTTATTTTAAAACCGGTCGTAAATATAAACTCCACTTCTGTTTCATACAATTATTTTCCTTTTTTTTTTTCAAATATTCTGCTAAAAATTTGTGGGAATATAAAAAGTGAAATAAATTAATCAAAACTGAAGGTAGTTTTGTAGAATGCCAATTAAAATATAGTAAGAATACCGACAAGTGTATTTTAAGATGTTATTGAGTCTTTGGGCCATTTAGTATATAAAACACTTCGTTAAATAAATCAATTAATAATTAAAATTATATAACTGTTTTCACATTCAATCAATTGAAATCTTTCAAAAAAGAATGTATATATTTTAAAAGCATTTTCTTCTTATTTCCCTAATAAAGAATAAGAAATGCTTAATATATCTTGAGAAAACAAATAGCAATGATGGATTGCATAGATACCCGCTGGTTTCGAGAGAACAAATCGATGACATTGCACAATAGAGAACACATTATTCATGTTGCATTACTTTCCACTATTCTGTACGAGCATTCCTGAACTATTGGAAACATGGATTAATATGGATCCAGTATAACCTCAGTAGAAGTTTTTCCCCCTACAAGCATATACATAAATTGGAAAAAAAGAGAGGGAAATGACCCTCTCCCCCAAACAAAGGTAGCTCGTCAACCCCCTACCCCCCAAAAAAGAGGGGAAAAAAAAGACCAATAGAATATTTATTCTCAAAGGACAGAAATAAATAGTGTTCGTATTCTTATTTTTATTCTTACCCAGAGTTTCGCTCTTGTGATTTTGGGTTGATCCTCGAGGAATAGGTCACGTGACGGGAAACCAGTAGATCCCCTCAACGACACCGTCTTCCATTCACCAGGAAAGCGGGGGAGATGGACCATTTAGTGGTCAATTGAGGGTATGTTCGATCGAAGGTGATAATCCTGGTCAAACAATTGTGTGATCCTATTTGCAGTTGCTATTGTAGTACACCTGTAACTAAAGGAAGACACAGTGATATAAAGAATTTATTTTTCGTGTATTCAGCAAAATTAGCCACATGTGCCTTTGAAACGATAAAACAGGGAAAATGAATATTGAATATCGCTAAATCGTTTTATGAAATATATTGTTTAGTTTGAAAAGAAAATCGTTTGAGTATAAAATCAAGACAGTGTTTAAAGAAAATGGCAATAAAAATTGAAACTTTTTTTTTTTTTTTTTTTAAAAAAAAAATTGAGACAAAAAAAATTGTACAAAAAGGAACTCGATGAGTTTATTTTTCAGGTCTTACGTCATTCTTTCAGATTAAAACTTTTAAAAGACACCTTCTATTTGAATATTTTTAACTTTTGAATAAAATTTATTTAATTTTATTTGAGTATGAATTATAACGTGTAAATGCTTTGGAAAAAATGGAGTGATACTCTGAGTTTTTCTGTATCATTCTTTTACAGGCACTTTTCATCTCAGAAGTTTTATGCATAAACGCTCATATATCTCCGAGATTCATTTAGTTTAAAATCTATGCATTTGAAGATATTTAAAGACAATATAAACTATTGTTTTAGCATACGTTATCGTCTTACTAAAGTCATCTCGAGAGTTATTGGCGACGGTCTGTTTAATTCTAAATCACTTCCAGATAACAAAGAGAAGACACCATACATAGTAACCTATTCTCTAAATCCAATTCATTCCAAAGTAAGTACATTAAGCGCAAACAGATTTTTAACGTACTCAAACCCAGCTACAAAAACTTTTTTAATAATGCAATACTTGAATACGCTATCCATCATATATGATTCCGTTATTCCACCAGTCAGGTTACGGTGGTCATTTAAAACAAATAAGAAAAACGAATGCTTAATCCCTCTTATTACTAAAAAATGTGTAATTTGTTTTGTGTCATTTGTTTATATGCAAAGCATAAGCAGAAATATTTATTATAGTTAGTTTTAATCTTTTATATATTGGAAATAATGTCTTATTAACTTCTCTTTTTCCTTTTAAACAGAATATTGATTCTTTTGGCATGTCATAAAGATAATTTATAAGACTTTTTTCTAAAAAGTAATCCCTTTGAAAACCCTTTACAGCCAAAGATTTAAACTTTTAATATATGACCACCAAAACCACTAACATTAATAATTATTCGGCTAGTTTGAGATACAAAACTAAGCCAATTGAGGTTACGGATGGTGATTGCAAATTTATCAAATTTGTCTATTATCTGTATTCCGGTAAAAATTTTAAAACACTATGAGTAATCCGGTAAATTACAGAGAATCCTTCAAGCAGTAATTATAAAATAAAAATTCATAAGATAAATTTTTTTTGATGTCTGTATACCATGATAAAAGTTTAAGAAATTAAATTCAACATGAATAATATAAATAAACTTCCACAATTTTAAACTCAATAACTTTTCAGTAATTATTGAAATACATTCAATTGTAATTATTTAATAAATTTGATTTTTAAATTGTAATCTAATTTTAGTTCAGAACAATTTAACCTCAGAAAATTTTCGTTTAGATTCTACGATTGTTGGTGGCTTAAGAATTACTAAAGTATTTTACACTATTTGAATATGCGTGAACTCGTGGCTAGCGTTGTTTTCGTCGAGTCGTGGTTCGAGACCTGATGCCAATAAAGACCCATCATATAACGGAGCTATTGGACACTAAATCTGATTAAGGTCCAAAGTCCTCCCGAAGGCGTAGTGTGGAAATTTGGATAAGGAGGTGTCAGCTCAGGTGTCATCGTCACTTGACTGAGGTTCATAAGTACGAAATCCGTTACCAATATCCCTCGTGTTGCGATTCAGTGAGATGTTACAAAACAATCACAATCTTACAAATCATTACATTGTTTGAATGCTTTCCACCCTACTTCCTTTTTACATTTTTTTTTTGTTGAATATTCTCCTAAGGTATTATGTTGCATTTTTGTTTTGCTCAATACGTCAAGTTTCTCTCTCATGGATGACGAATTAAAGATGTCGGAGGAAAAGCGTTTTTTATCGTTATATATATATATATGTGTGTGTGTGTAATGATCCTGTCAACTAAATGTAACGTATTTGCTTTAACTTTTGATCAATATTAATGAATCATTCCTTACATGGCCGAAATACTTTTATTTCCATATTGTAGCATACTTTAGTCGGGATTCGGCCACCAAAGGCCTAAGCGAAATTACCATACAAATCTCAGATGATCAGAGAGAGGACGAGCGTAAGAGAGGAGCAGTATGAAGAGGAGGGAAGCATAAGAAGAGCGCATTTTTCGCTGTGTTTTGCTGTTTATATGAGGGGAAATTCAATTAAACGTCAGAACCCAGAAGGTCTGAATGGAGGGACTTCCAGGGAAGATAAGTATAGACCTAAAGTCTGGTAGGAATCATCCCTACAGGTATGTTCCGATGGGAAGAGAGCATTGTCAGCAATTTATTAGAACGCGTGATTGAATTAATTAAAAAGAATAAGGAATTGTATCAGGAAATACGAATGAACATTATCGTTTAAAGGAGAGAATGGGCAAATTTAGTAAATTAAATTATTTAAGAGAGAAGTTAATGAATTGAGTTAAATCATTACACACACACACACACACACACACACACACACACACAATATCAATAATAATAATAATAACACACACACACACACACAATAATAACACACACACACACACACACACACACACACACACACACAATACAACACACACACACACACACACACACACACACACATTCAATACAAACGGTTAATTTAATTGATTCACTTCAATCTACTCATCTATCAACTTGTCGTCCTCCCCAATCTCCGTCCTCTCTCCTTTTAGTCCTATTTCTCTATCAATATCTTTAATTTAGTTCGCTATATTTCTTATTTTCATTTATTTACTTAATCACGTTTCAATTAAGTTATGAAAGAGTTGTAATCTTATTCCATTCAAATTACCAAAATGTCTTCGAGGTAAGTGAAGAGAAAATCGCAAATACCTCATTGACACAAAGTGACCATCTCCTTTCTGGGACCAATAGATACGAGTCTTATTGAATAACAGTACGAGGGCTGTCGGGAAATTAAGAGAACTCAATTTCTTAAGAATCGAAAAGGTAACACTGTGGAGTATCTCTGTTACCCGACTTGAGAGTCTGTCATTTTAAATAATAATTGCAAATCTTAAGTTCAGCTCAATTCCCTGCACAGATAAAGCAGTTAAACTAGGCACACAAAAACAGTTTAAGAAAGTAGTAAATTATTTTTCAAAATCATACAAATTATTTCCCTAAATAGGAGAATGCTCTCTACTAGTTCACGATTCCCCTTCGTGGGTACTCTAAGAACTTCTATAAAATATCAAATATTACTATTTCCTGAATACAATGCAAGTAAATTCATAATGGATTAAATTCCATTAGACAGCGTCGGGTTCTAGTCTTTATAGATCATATAGACAATCAAGTAACTCCTGCGCACTAATCGAGTACAAGCAATCTTGCCATTACCGTAATTTTTCTATTTGTAATTTAATTCTCCATCACTTTTATAAGACTTCATTATATTTTCACTATACATCTAAAGTTGACCTAACTAGGCTTACTGAGTTAAGATGAATTCGAGAGAGAGAGAGATTCATCTTATATATTCTCTGTTGCTAGCTAATAAATTGTATCACCTTTCTCTGACGGATCTTCAATTGGAGTTTTAAATTTATTGACAATCTAATTAGATTTGAAGATGGCTGTAGAGTTAAAGAATGAAGGAAATATGTCACAAAGTGTTTTTTAATTGAGATTCTGGAAAGAAATCGCTATGAGAAGGAAGAAAAGGGCTACTACGAACTAGAAATTTGGGTTGATTCCAATTACTTAGCACTTTTAGCACCCTAAAATATCTATTGATAGCTGTACTAAAATTTTTTCCCTCGACGTACTTTTGTGAAATATTATTCTCAGTCTTATTTAATATGAAATCAATAAAAAAATCCAACTCCTAGATGAAGCTGAAATTAGTAGTGTTTGTTCTCGTATGAAATATGTGATGAAACATCAGCCCTCGATTGGAGATTTATCAAATGAAATTCAGCAAAAAAAGTTTCTATTGTAAAGAATTATATATATATAAATAACGATAGCTATTTTTTTACTAATGATAAAATTAACACAAAATTAAGGATCTTTTTAGATGCAACATGGCCCTCAAGTGAAGTCAGTTTATTATTATTATTTTTATGTTTAACATATTTTCAACATACAAGCGGTTCATCTTCATCACTACTATCTGAGAATACCAGTTTTTATATGAATTCTGGGATGAAATCCATCTAGAATTGTTATAATGGGTTAAACATTTGTAGTTTTTATGTGGAACAGATGGATCGATGCTAAATGACTGCGAAAAGTGAATTTGTGTAAAAATGAGAGAGAGAGCTTCTTTTTAAATTGACCGATTCAATTCCCGCCCACTTTTTTGCGATCTATATTTTTCTTCAATTTCGAAATGAATACATTTCGTAATCCTAAGAGTAAAGAATGTTTATTAAATGTTACATATTATTAATACGTAATAAATGCATCAAATTTATTTTAGTATTGGTTATGTTGCAACCTTATACTGTTCCAATGTACCTACTTTTGCCTTCAATTGGGGTCGAAGTTAATAGATCTGAGCAACATGCAAATCAAGGTGTTCTTGCTCGCTTCTTATTATATTGAAGTAGGGGACTCGGTACCATCCTTTTCACGTGACCTAGATTCAATGTCCATCGCAATTAACCTGATGTAGTTCTTCGGCGAAATTAAAACAAAACAAACTATCTACATTTCATTGTAACACTAGCTAACACGAAGATTTAAAAATGCGGAAGAAGAAAATGTAATTTTTATAATTGATATATGGTAACGACATTTTTGGAAAAATGTACAATCTGTAGTTTATTTTATCTACATTTATAGTTTTAAAAATGGAATATTGCGTTATAAGATTACAAGTAATTTGTTGCGGTGTATGTGAAGTAAAATCAAATAAATTTGTCCTTCTAATCTTTAAGATTTCATTTTTAATGATATTTTAGTCATAAATTGAAACTTTTATTAATATTTCCTTTTTTCAAAAATTTGGTTATTAATAATTATTAAAAATACAATGAAGTACTACATAAGCAATGTAGTTGTATATTAACGTCGCCCTTAGAATCTTCACGAGGGCTGTTGGTGATGGACCTCGTGATTTAGAGCCTCGGTCAAGTCACGAGGACAACTGAGCCGATGCCTCCCCCCTTCAAATTTCCTCAAAACATCAACGGGGGAACTTAGACCAGATTTAACGTGCACAAGCCCATTACAAGGAAGGTTGCATCAAGGCTCGAATTCACAACTCGATGTAAACAACGCCGGCCGTGAGTCTGTGAGCATGACCACTTGGCTACCACAACCATGTTACGTAAGCAAAGAGATATCTTACTTAAAAACATTGATTAAATTATCACAATTCCCCAAATAGTATTCATAGTATTCATAGGATATACGATAAATTAACATTTCAGTAAAAATAAAAATTAAAGACATTTTTTTGAACTATAATACTTACACAAGGCTCAAAAACAACTTAAAAACTTGGTAATGGCATTTTCATTCTCGTTATAGCTGCGATAACTATAAGACGATTTAAGAGACGAAAAATGTTGCAAATTGCCTCGTTTAAATGGGAGGATATTGAAATTGAGAATATTGAAATATTGAAAAGTATGACATTTATAAGTATTCGAAAAACCAAGTATCGTTGAAAATAGAAAAATTAGCTTACCTATATTGAAAAAATAATTGAAAATTTTAAAAAAGTTTCAAAGTAGATGTTTCAGCAACATTCCTATGGTTATTTGTAATTGTTTTCAGATAAGCATCTGAAACTCGAAACCCTAACCAACACAATAATAATAAACTTAATTAAATTTCATTGTACAATTCTCAAATGTTAATTATAAATATACTGTTGTTTATAATTACAAACATCAATGTTTGTCATTGACTGTTTATTATATAAAGCCTTTAGTTTAATCACTTTTTTTCAGACATTTTTTTTAAAATAAGCATTCTTTCTTTTTATGGGCCCCACAGAAATTTAATTAGAAGTTATATTTATGTTTGGTTCGTGTGTTAAATGATAAATCACTCCTAGTAATGTTTTTATTTTGTAATCATTTTGATTTTTCGTTTTCTTTAATTGTATCGATGAACTTTTTCTAATAATGATTATCAAACAAAATATTTTTTAGTTAAAATTCTTTTTAAGTGTTCTTTCAATCTATTTTTTCTTATTTTAATATTTGTAGGAACATATTGCTGCATTAATAAGTGGAACATTGAATAATATGTTAAAATTAACTTATCATTTTCTTAATCCTTCTTAAAATTATTATGGTTTAATATAAAAATGTGCTAAAATTTGCCCAGAAAATGGTTTTGGCATACTTTATATGTAAGAAAATTTCCTGAAACAAACTCATGTAGGAAAGATTTCTTAAAAACTAGAGAATACCAAATAATCGATGAATTAATTAATCTTAAAAGAAATTCAAAATAATTATTTTGCTCCTGAATTTCTTTCTAACGCATTTATTCAAAATATTAATAAATAACAATCACGAGCAGTGGTTAATTTTCTAAAACTAGTAGGTTTTAAAACTGAATATTTATGAACATTTTTTAATTTCGATTTTCAGGTGTAAAACAAAAGCATAAATGTCATTTCTTTGGATCATTATTCACTAGCCTTTACACAGACTCATGAAAAACATTGTCTGCATTTTTCTACGGTTGCAGTTTCTGATAAGCGAAACTCTGTCTGGGTGATTAAATGAAATTCTTTCTATTAAAAAAAACTTCAACTTTTCTGCGAAAATTCCTGAAGATAATTACCCCTATTTTTTTCTTTTATCTTATATCCTGAAGTACCTAGGAGGATAAATCGTTCAGTTTCCTTATTATTTATTTATTTAAATAAAAACGAAAATTAAGAGTAAGATGAATTTTTTTACTGTGTTGTGTAATTTTGCCTTTTTTCATTATGATACACAATTAATAGTAATTTACAAGCGAATATTAAGCCTGATATAAATTACACACTATATTAATGTATTTCTGTTAATTTTTTTGAATTCATGATGAAATTTCGAAGATTTTATGTCAATCTGAGGAAAAAAAATTACAAATTATTTTACCTAATTAAAGCAACAATTCCCCCCCAATTCATCTATATCTATGAATTTATAATAAAATAGTTTAATTTCCTTTAGGTTACAGTTTGTTTTGCATTTTTTTTCTTTTTGACTATACTCAAGAAATGCATCGGATTTTGAAATTTTTAACTAAATTGCGTATAAGACAGGTCAATAAACTTCATAGACAGACCATGCATAGAAAAGGTGGACGATAAAGTAAAAAAAAGATATTCCGAAACCTGTTGAAGCATTTGTAAATGTTGTTTCCCAGAAACCCGGGAAATTGTAAGACTCAAATTTTTTGCTTCCCCAGGAACAAATGAGCAGAATCACCAAGTTATAAACTATGATATGCGCAGGACTAGATTTAGAATTTGAAGGTGGTACTGCAACAGATGCTATATTTCATACTGCACGTACAGAATTTTTTTTTATGTCTATTACAAATGAAATGAAGAAAAAAAAAAATTAAGGGCTATTGTAAAATTATTCAGAAAATCAACTTTCAAGAATGATATTCTACAAAATAATATTAAAGCTTAGTCTAGATGTAAAAAGAGGGTTTGCTTGGACACCAAAACACGCTGGAAAAGTTTGTTAGCAATTCTTGAAAATTAAAATCAGCAGTTTCAAAAGCCTTAATTGAAATAACAGAACAACAAATTTTAACTACTGTATATTTTAAGACTCAGACTTCAATTGTAGAAGACTTAAAGTGCGGAAGATTGGTCTAGAAAAACCATGCAGTCGAAACGCGACTTCGCTAACGGCCAAAGGAGCATCTGCTTTCATTATTGATAAGTTGATCCGACAAAACTCATAATTTGCTAAGAATATGAAATGTTCTCCGGTCAAAATAATCAGTGAGAGATGTGACATTAATTTAGTTTGATTAATGCAATATATAAATTTTGGGGGAAATTATAATCCTGTAGTAATTACTATTGATCTTTCAAGTTAAACAAGTAAAATACTTTGATCCAATAAGCTAAAATAATTATGGCAAGACTTTTTTTGCGACCAATCTATGCCGAACTTTTCGCACTCAGAAGCGAGAAGTGAGCACGGAAATATTTGGGAGACAAATAAATCTTTAACATTGGACGAAAAATTAGAAAAGTGATTCACTCAAAGATAAAAGGTACTACGTTTTTTAACTATCAAGAGCTCTAGATAGAGCAAAATTGTGAAGCAAGAATTATAGTTATCTTACTCAACAATAAATCTATCATCAAGTATTATAGAATAGGGGTGAGGCAGACACACAACACCTTGAAAGCAATGCCTTCAACATCAGTTGAAGGGGAGAGGTCATTTTCTGCTGTCGAGTTGTTCATACTAAATTGAAGAACTAATCTGAGTGGTATTACAAAGATGGCTTATGTTCTCTTTATTCCTACTTTAAAAATAGATAATTAATATATTTTATTTGCACTTTGAAGCTCAATATATAAAGGAGAATAAATTTGGATTAATGAATATCCTTATTTTATGCATACATTATTGATACCAATTAAATTGACAAGTTCTTAGAAATTTTCAAATTTTGATGCATTTCCGGATTTTTCGAAAATTTCCAGAAAGAAAAAAATGACGAGAAATCAGAATTCCTTATCTGTAAGCACATTGCTGATTTACATATTGTGAAAATCTGAAAGTAACACTCTGGCGTGCAAAGGTGGAATAATAGCTGTCGCGTATTTCAAAAAGGATCAGTGAAGGAATTTACAGTTTTGTTTGAAGCTTGATCAATTTTTGAGAAATCCATGTTAGGAAAGGAAAAGCTTATGGAGATAAAGCTTTATCTTTAAAGTGTGTTAAGGAATGGCGAAAATATTTTCGGAGATAATAACTAAAATGATTTTGTAAAGACATTACATAGAAGATTATGCTCGAATTGATTGTCCCTCGACTTCTCTAAGGGACAAAAAATTTTAACAAATGGAAAGTTAGCAGCTGTTTCGTAACCCATATTTTAACAGAAGATAGGATGTAAACTCGTTTTGACTCTTGTGGAGACTTTATCACCACGATGGATCAAGAAATTTATTTTCTCCATTACATCGATCGTAACTGGAGACGAATCTTGAAGTTTGAAATACGACTTCAGCCCAAATGGAAATGCTGGAATAATTTAGTCCCAAATCAGGTACCAGGAGATTCGAATTGAAAACTCATGACTATATATAATGCTTATAGCATTTAGTTAGCAGTAAGACTTGATTCTAAGCAATTTATTCCAGAAAAATCATAAACTAATATTTGTAAGAATGTTCTGGCATGCATATTGCAAAGGATCATTGTGTTTACGCCCACAACACGCCATTGAGGGCTATACATATCTTCTTCGCGGTAATATCAGCCGTCATTCCGCCCTAGTCGAGAAACAGTTCCCGGTCAATAGTGGAATTTCATGCCCTACTCATACGCCATATTAACCTAATCTTGTTCCAAATGACATATTTCTCTGTTGCTATACCTGAAAAAATATCTAAATAGGAACGAGTATTCGATATTCCGCACACTCAAATTTATGTGACGAGGGTATTCCATGCGATAATTAAAGAGGAGTTTTCCTGTTGCTTTCAGGAACTGTATAGTCATCGTCAACGAGCACAACAATCAGTGGACATCACTTCGATGGAATGTAAGCCACATTTCTGATTTTTTGTAAGCATCTCCCGTTTATAACATATTCACGGAATTTTGTTATTGCCCCTTGTATTTCCTCTACATAAATCTATATTTATAGATTAGGATCGTTGTTTTTTCATATAATGTTAAGTTTTACATGAACTTACTAATATGGACATTGAATTTATAATTACTTCATTCTGAAATAGATGCAAACATTTTTTTTAAAATTTCAATTTCATTAAAAGAGGGTTTTATTTAAAAGAGATTTTAATTACAGACTTGTTTAGTTGGAATACATTTTCTTTTTAAATCCATTAACTTTGTAACTATTTTACTCCATTTTATATTAATTCCAATGTTTAAGAATCTATCCATCGAAAGCTGAGAAGATTATTTCACCTGAAAAGCAACTATAATTCGTTTATTAACCAGTAAATAGTCCTAAAATTTGCTTATAATCTTATACATACACATAAAACATTTAATTCACTTAAGATGAAAGTGGTGAACTTCTATTTTATCTCATGCCTTCGTAATGGTAAGGAAGGGCCTCGGTTTCTTAGTGGTCATGGTGCTGGACTTGCGGTAAATGGTTTTCTTCGTGTTGTGGGTTCGAGCCTCGATGTCGCCGTGTAGCCGGGGCTTATGCTTGTTAAATCTATCGAGGCTCAAAATCATCCAGTTTCCGGGATGTGGAAGTTTGAATAGAAAGATGCCAGATCAGGAATCGTCCTCGTCAATTGACCGAATTTCAAAATTTCGAGGTCTGTCACCAATAGCCCTCAAGTTTCTTTTACTGCAACGTTTACAAAACTAATAAATAAATAAATCAGTAATGGTAATCAAAATAGCCTCAAATAGCGTCAAAAGGATTGTATTACAATAGAGTCTGGTAGCATAAAGTTATTGCGAACGTTAAAAATTCAGTCTTTTTCGCTCATTTGATCCATTATGTATTCTGTCGCCATAGCGTAAGTATGAATATGATCCAACCGTGAAAAATGTAATATTAATATAAATTTAAAAAGAATTGTTCCTTTAGTTGCGTTAACTTGACAATTTTGTAAAAATATAAATCATTTTTAGATTGTCCAGAAATATCACTCAAACGGAAAATTAATGGTTGCATTAATCATTATGTATATATAGAGCAAATTTAAAAAAGTTCTATATTTTCAATAAATTCACATCAAAAACAGTTAAACTTAATTAGAGTTCTAATAAAAGTAGATAGAAATTATGCTGATGAAATTGAATAGTTAAGAATCATATGATTTGCTTTCATTTATAAGATCAAATGATAGATCTATTGTACTGCAAGTTATCCATTTCTATGAAAGTTATTTGAAAAGATTTTCCATATTCCATACTTTCATATTTAATTAGAAATCAAAATTAGAAAGTAAAGCAACTTCTAAGAAGATTCTTAATGAGAATAGACTAATGCATTAAAATTTATTTCATTTACATTTTATGGCAACAATAGTTACATTTATCTTAAAAGTATTTAATTTAATATTTTATCAATTGACTGAATTTTAATATCTTGGTAATGTTTGTTTTTAGAGATCCAGTTGCCTGGGGCTATGCTTTCTCTGCATGAATTGAATAATTTTAATATCTGAACGGAATATTATTAGCTTTAGTATTTTGTCGTATACTTTTTTATTTTATCGTTTGCTTTAATTTTAATATTCGAATACTAATTTGATTTTTTATCGCTTAATCATCTGCTGTCACCCTTTTTGTTTTCTGAAGGCTGCCTTATTTTATGACTTCAAGTTTTATGAAATAAGCTTTTAAAATTTAAACATTTAAAATGGTGATATACTGAGTAATAAAGCAAGATTCGCGTAAATAGCCCCTTTATTTTAGGTTTTTAAGCTAATTATTCAAGAAAAATTAGTATAATCTTACTACTCGCAAAATAAATGCAAAACTCATATGAACAATTCCGAACGCCTAATAAAAGTGACTATCCATTTCTCAAAATAACGAAAGAGTTTTAATAAATACTTGAAAATTATCAAACTTTTGTATCAGCTGTACGCTAACCTTAATAGTGTAATCAAGTGGAATCACAAGATGAAACCTAGTGAATCTGGAGTCAATATAAAAGTAGAAATCTGTAAAGTATTTGAGAAAGTTTAAGAAATAATACATTTTTTAAAATTTTAAATTTCTGTCGTCCTATTTCATTTTAATTTACCTATATAAAAGGACATATCTTTATTTTAATTGAAAAAAAAAGGCACGAGAGTGGAGGAAGGAAAAAGAGGATTGATTATAGTCAATAGCGAATCGGAAAATTCCATTCGTGAATGACAGCCGAGCACCAAATCACGTGACATTCGAGATTCGGTTTCGAATGCAGTTGTCAGATTTCGATTCTTAAATGTATAGTTTTTTAATATGAATATTTTTTTTCTCATTCAACCAATTCTTTCGTTGTTCTTCAAGCACACAACGAAAAAGTATAAGGAAAAAGTGAACCAGAAAGAAAGAAAACTTTTAATTGGATTTTCCTGTGGGATTTATTTTGACACATGACTTGCAAGAAAGTGGGGAAAGTTTTCTCCAGTGAAGAATCTGTGTAGATGAAATAAAAAAAAAAGGAACCAGAACATAATATATCTGAGTATTAAGAATGAAACAGATTTAAAGGCTTAATGACGACACCAAGCTGTTTTCATTATTGTTTTTTTTTTACGAAAGGTAATTTTTTTAGAAAAAATAACTCTTTCTTTCGTCAATTTTTAATTTTTTATGTTTCCGCTGAGCTGTTGATTTAAGAACAGTCTTTTAGCCTTTTAAATAAAAGTTTTTCACAACATGTGTTTTACATTTATCAAAAGCAAAACCCATTTTTAAAGAGGTATAAAAATGTAGCTATGAAAAGTATGAATGCAAAAAACACTTAAATATTTTTAATAAAGTACTTTTGATGTAGTTTAATGCGTTAAGTTTATACGTTTAACTTTTAAGAAAATAAATATAAAAATTCATAACATAATTAATCGTGTATTTATTATACTAAAATCCGTCTTTGTATAATAAATGAAATAATTACCTACACAAATAAGTCAACAACGTTTTTATTATAAAATAAGCTTATAAAAATAAATTAAATAGATATCCAGAAAATATAAACAGAATATTGCTCAATAATTATAGCCCAGTAAAATAATTTTAATATCAAGTGTACAGAATCTGAATATGTTTTTAAAGAACTAAATTACACCAGAGTGCTATACAGAAGTAGAATATATGCCAAATTATTACAGTTGATTTTGCACCTCTCCCACATCCATTCAGTCACTTAAATTACTTTAATATGATGTAAAAATGTTATTATTGCTAATGATTATTTTACACACACACACACACATCAATATTTTGAAAATTTCTAACGGCTATTCTTTTGTTATTGTCATGACGAATAGTGACTTGACGCTAAAACTTTTGAGCATTCAAACAATAAATGGATAACTGAATAGTTATTCGGTTAAAAGTAGCTTGCTTTTATCGATCATCAGAACACCACCTGAGTAATGTATTATTAAAATTTTTAAAGGAATCTACAATTTAATTTAATTTTAAAAATGTAATTTTTTCTCGAAAACTAAAAAGTTGTATCCTCTTACGTTAGCGTACTATTTAACCATACTCCAATATGTTTGCGCCAAATTTGAAAAATACATACCATCAGATGTATGTCTCTGTTTTATTTATTGCTAAAGATTGGCCAAATATCGCTTTAAAGTTTAAAAAAGAAAGTAATTTTTCATGCTTTAAAACGGAATATGTTTAATTGTATATGATATTACACAGTTTTTTTTTTTGAAAATTTTTTGAACTAAAAAAGAAACCGATATTTCTAAGACGAGTCACGTTGTTCAATTTACAAAATCAGGCTCTTTCCATTACATTTTTTCGTAACAGCTTGTCATTTCTCTTGCTAAATCCCTTGGTAGATATTTGTCTTCAGAGTAGCAACGATCTTAGAATAATTAGTGAAAACACAATCTTTAAAGTACTCTCAGAGAAAATAAATAGGGAGAACAAGGGATGGCAAGGAATGATTCTAAGTTCTCGAGCAGGACGTCGAATCGATGTTTTTGGTTTTATAGAAAGGCCTTTTCCTACTTTTCTTCTCTAAGTTAGAGTATTTCTTTTGATTGCATGGTATGAAATGCATTCGGAAAAGTGAATGAAATGGAATATTTTTGAGGGATCATTTTCTTGTCTGACTTTGGGATATATTTTTAGATATTTATTAAAGATATAAAATCCTCACAACTATATTATTGATTTCAAGAATGGGAATCAATGTGTGTGTGTTTTTTCCATTTGTAAGGGAGCATTGAGTATATTTTTCCGAGAAGGAAGCGATAAGCGATTAAGACTCTTGTATTTATTCTTCAAATGGATAAAATATGATTAAGAACTGTGCATGTTTGCACTTCCTGACACACCTGGAATTATTCAAAACGAGCTTTAATCAATTGCTTGTAACACGAACTACAACTTTCCTAAGACGCCGTCTTTTCGTAGTAGAACAAGACAAATTGTCGAAAGTAACATTGGAGTTACCTTGTTCTTGCTGTTAGATATGAGATGATGTAATTGCTTTTAGAGTAATTGTATAATAAAATTGGGTCGATTTGTGTTTGTTTTGAATACAAATACCTATTCGATAGATTTACTTTGAGTGCCTCGGTTCTCGTTTGAGAAATTTGTACAAAAATGTCAGGTAGAAAGAGTTATTCATTCAGAATTAAATTTTAATAACTGTACTAAAATAATGTATACCTTAAGTTAAGTTTAACTATTATAGTTGGAGTTTAGTCATGCTTGCAATATATTATTAGTAAAATATTTGAATTTTGAGAGAGAGAGAGAAGCAAGTGTTCCCCATACATTAAATTACTACTTACTCCTAGTTCTCATTTACTTAGTACCTATTACTACAGAATTAATTTTGTAAGAATGAGGAATAATATTTAAAGCAAATTCTCTGAAGAAGCACACATTCTCCTAGTAATTTAATATTCCTTTAAATAAAATAGTGTTTTAACATGTTAACGTGTTTTTATTCATAACTAAGTGATACCTATAATATATGTCTAAAAAGTTCTGAATAAGTAATATACCTTACTCAGCAAATGAAAAGAGGAAAATAAATTTAAAATCTAACTACAACTATTTTTGCTAGCACAAATTATCCATCGTAAAGGATTGCATATCGAAGCGAGTGAAATGTTGCAGATAAAATATTAAAATTTAACGTGCAATTGAAAAAAGTAATGAAACGTTGCATTTTTTATTTTGCATGTAAAATTAACCATTGGGAGAAAAAATATTTTAATTATTACTCATATTTCTGTCTCAGATATTTATACATATTAAAGAAAATTATAATTCGAAAGACTCTGAATAAAGGGTTTGCGATTTTTTTTTTCAATTACAAAAATAGATATTTAAAAAAATATTCTGAAGTTTGGGATTTTTAGTTCAATGAGTGAAAAACGGTTCAACAAAACAATATACTAATTTTAAGTAACGTAAATATTATTTACATGTTGATTTTCTACGTTTCCATCTGTTGTAATTAAAAATACAGTAATTAAACAAATGTGAAAACTAGTTTCTCCAATCAAGTAAATTTAAAGTGTAATGAACATGGAGAAGTAATGATAAATTAATCACATATAAAAGTGCCTTTTATTCCCAGATCATCTTTAAAAATTATCATTTGAATCATGCATTTTTTGCTGTATCAATTCGGGAACTAACACATCAATCAACAACTCCCGAGACTAACCCAGAGATGGCGCTCGTAGTAAACCAGTAACCAGGTCTTTCTAGAGTACTAACCTTTGCTTGAAACGTGTCAAAATTTTAAGTCGATCGGACCAGAAACAGCTGAGTTATCGAGGTTGGAGTAAAGTCGTTTTGTAGTTTGCTTAAAAAATGGAAAAAACCGAGTTTCGTGTTCTGATAAAACATTGTTTTTTAATGGGTAAAAACACCGTGCAAGCGAAACAATGGATTGAAAAATGTTACCCGGACTCTTGTCCATCAAAAGCAACGATTTGTCGGTGGTTTGCCGAGTTTAAACGTGGTCGTACCGACACAAATGACGCGGAACGCTCGGGTAGACCTGTGGAAGCCGTTACACCGGAAAATGTGAGTGAAGTGACAAAAATTATAATGAAAGATCGTAAAGTGAAGCTCCGTGAGATTGCTGAGATGACACAGATATCATATGGAAGTGTATTTACTGAAAAAGGTTTTTTGAAGTGAAGTGAAAAAGGTTTTTTCCAAGTGGGTGCCGCGATTGCTTTCGATGGAAAAAAAACAGCAACGAGTCGATGATTCAGAAAGCTATTTACTCGCAACAAAAAAGATTTCTTGCAAAAATATTTGGAAATTTGTTTAGATTTGTTTGTTAAAATTAACAAAAGGTGTTATGTTGATGAATAAAAAAAAATTTTGCAAAAAAAATGTTGTTTTCAATGTTAGTCTCGGGAGTTATTGATTGATGTGTTATTTTATCAGAAGAATTTCAACCAAGATTCAAACAAATGAATGTAATTTCAAAAGGAAAAAAAATCAGGGAAATTAAAATCAAGTGGAAAACAGTTATAAAAATATTTATTCGGATGCTTTACTAAAATCAATAGAGAAAATATTGAGAAGTTATGTTAACAAAATATATCAAAGTGTGACAATTATTAAGAAAAGAAGAAGCGCATATTCTTGAGTACTTAATATTCTAGCAAAAAACTGGTACCAATTGAAAAGTCAAGATAAAAATATCAAGCATTAAATTATAAATGCATACATTTTTAATTCTAACTTTAATGTAAATATTAGTTTGTATGTATTTTCTACTAAAATATTTTCCAACATATTTTTGGGTTATTTGAATAAATTAAAAGATAGGTTTTTTAAAATTATAATTTGTAAAACAACATTTTCATGTTAAGCAGGGTCATCCAAAAGGATGTAAGGTATATTAAGATATTATAATAACCTTATTCTTAAAACTTTTGATTAAAACCTTACGATAAACTGGGATAGTAATTAAAAGTTTATAGAAAACATTGATAACAATTTAAACTTAACAACAAATAGGGGTAATTGTTAAATTGCGTGATCCTTTTGATTATTTCAATCTCTACAGCTTCATGAAAATAAGCAAATCAACCTTAATTACAGTAATTTACATTAAGGTACATAAAGATCTGCTGATATGCAGAACAAATTTTGCATAGTTAACTTGATATTATTTCTCAGTAATAATTAAAACTTAATAATAACTCCTCGTAAATGTTTTATATGACTTTCTTGAATCACAAGGACTATGTCAAAACGATGGTCTAACTCAACATTCAGTTGGCAACATATAGTCTCTCTGTGTTTTTGTCTTCAAATTGGTGATAATTATAGTAAGACTATCTTTTCCAAAACATCTACGAAGCGTACATTGAATCAAAATTACTAATTTCGTTTTTCGTTTCACAGACACTGCAAGAAGCAAAGCACCTTTTGCTGAGACGCCATATTTAGTTATTGCGGTAGTACCGCTAGAACAATTTTCGTAGCGCTGCAGGACAAAAGGAAAATGAAAATGTTTGGGTTTTCCTTCATTTTGGTAAATGTATGTTTAAAGATGAATATATTTTAGTATTTTAAAATATCGTACACATCATTACAGATTTTGTACCTGCAGAACTGAAGTGGGAAATTATTTGGGATAAGAAGTATTAAGTGGTTTTTTTTCCCGAAATTTTCTTTTTAAGGAAGTAAATTAATATAAAGAAATTTTGAAAGGTAATACTCATGGATGGGAGGCGTATTTTTATCACCAAATTCTAATTTTTACTAATTAGAGAGTGAAACAATTGCGAGATAATGTTTATGAAGTGTTTACTTCGAATGTCGAACAAAAAACGTACAAACTCTCGATAATAGGTGCTACTTATTAAAGAGAATCTTGTTAAATTTTACATTTTGTGAATAATTAAAGTTAAAATCTGTCCAGCCGGAAAACATCCCATCAGGTGGTGCCATCTCCTTTTCAGTAGCTTTTAGGTCTGAGATGCTAATTATTAGCTAACGTCCAGGTCGAGTGGCTAACCCAACGTTAAACCCTTAATTGACTTCCCAAGTCAGTTTGGTACTTCTTTATTGACCTAAGTGAGATGAAGGGCTGTTAACAAAGAATTATTTTCCATAAAAAAAGCAAATTACACAAAAAAAAGTATGTTTCATAAAAGTTTACTGTAAAATGGGCTGATATATGACATCTGATTAAATTTTTATTTTTTGAGCGAATATGGTTATATTTAAAGAGAAATATGAATAAAAATAGAATATGAATGGAGAATTTCTTTCCCTTACCAAAATTATAACCTCATTTTTAGTGAAACTATTAATTTCTTTCTTAACCCAAAAATAAAAAAAATAAAAATTATATATGTATGTATGATGCAGTACTTTATTAATTGAGAAAAAGAACTAATAATTTCAATAAGTGTTACTTGTGAATTAAGTACATACAATTTTATTAATTAATATTTAGTGAAGAGATATTTAAGCTTGCGTAGCCGAATAACTAATGCCAAGGCGAAGCTTGGAGTCTAGCCAGATTTCTTGTAGATATGTTAATTCATGTAAATCGTATATCGAGTTTTGTTTCTGGATTAAGGTACATGAGGCATCTCGCAATAAAATTAAAATTTGTTTCGAATAGTTTATTGTAATTTATTGTCATAGGCCAATAAAGATAAAGCAACATAAATTGTCCATCGAGCCGAATTAACAGTTAAAAAGTTAAATTAACTAAAGTGCTTTAATTATAGATTGTGTATAAAAGCTGAAAAAAATCTTCGATTGATGAAATCTAAATATAATGAATCGTCTTAGAGGTAACTGTAAAAGCCGTATAACTAAACTACAAATAATTTGACAGGAAAATGTTACCTCATCATATATTTACAAAACAAGAAGCAAATTAGACTGCATCGCTGTGATTGCCATTAAATTAAAACAACTCTAATACAATGAATTACTAGAAGACGATCAACTTTAAAAGAAATAGATTCGCAACTCGTTGACAAGGAATAAAACTTATGAGATATAAAGATAAAGTTTCAAAATTTTCAATTTGAACTTACCACAAATTTTAATTATTTACAATCTAATATTTCTAATTAAGTTAAAATTAATTATGTAAGACTTCCGAATATTAAATAACCTGAATTTGAAGGTCAGGTTGAATGCTGCAGCAAATTTAGATCAGATTTCGATAGTTTAATTACCAATAATTGTTTTTTTAAGTGATGCCAATAGATTGTTTTATCTACGTTCACCATTAAAAGAAATTCACAAACTTTTGAAACAATAGAAAAAACTTTTCATTCTTTAATTAATGTATTAAGTAAAATATTTGAAAATCAATTATTAATTGCAAACATACATTATTTAATTATTTTGAATGTTGGAAAGATGAAGATGGAATCATCTAAATATTTAAGAAATCTCGTCGATTTAATAAGTAAAAATGTGAGGAGCTTAAAATTGCAGAATCTGCTCCTGGTTGTGCAGTAAATGTTGATCTCTTCATCTTAATACTTGATCTTATGAACTTTTAAAATCATAAGACGGGTTGGACTTTTAACAAATGAATAGTTTCAGAACTTAAATAATAGATTAATAAAAATGATTTAGATTTTTCAACTTCTTTATAATATCTTATCCCAATCTGATTTTGTGTGGAACTTTATTGGAAAAAATCAAGTTTGTTATTCTTGTGTCAAATTAGAATGTGTTTTATCACATATACAGAATTACAAAAGATATGGTATATCCAATCCATTACAATTATTTCCTATTCTTGTTGGTCTCAAGATATGTATACTTCTACAAAATAATTTCATCAGATTTGTTGAGTATATTAAATGCATGATTGTTCTAAAAGTGATCCGAAAATGACGGAAAAAAGTTCCAATCCCCTGAAAATTGCATTTCTAGAAGAAGAGCAATAGTTTGAGGCTTCCCGAATAATTCCTTATACATTACTCCTGAATAAAGCCAGAATTTTTTATGATTTTACAGTTAAATTCTGGCATAAACTTCTTTATAAGCAAATTGATAATGGTCCTGAAATAAAACAATTATCATCAGAATTAATCATCTCAATGGAAGCAACCCAAGAATCAGAAAGACTATTTATGCCTGTTGCTCCATCATTGGATCTAAAAGTTATGATAGAAATATGTGTGTTTATTAAGGCTCTTATTAATTCACTATTTTAGTTTGTCGCTGTTTAATTAAATTGGATACTAGCTTGTGATGTTCAGGCTTTTGATTCGCTGAAGTTGACGAGTCATCTGGCAGAAGAAAACCGAACGTTTTTCCGAATATCTGCTATTATAATCCTCGAAGCCCCAAAGTATCCTTTGAATAATATGGCGATTTTCAAATCCTCTATTCTTTGGGGATTATTTTTATTAATTTAATTTTTTAAATATCACCACAAAGGAACATTTAGTGAATTTTCAGGTCTGGGGAACGTGGAGGACAAATATTTAAGGAGGTGAATCGTTAGTCAAGAAAATTTTGAAAATTTTCCATGGTTTCATTACTTGTATGACATTCATTGGGTTGCTTTTAAAATGAAAAGTATGCAATATTTGTGGCAATATCTTTGCGCAAAAAAAAGCTTTCCTCGTTCTATTATTTGAGGAGAAACTTCTGTGATATTATTCCCCCAAAGGTTGATATTTTATACTGATCTAACCACGACAAAAATTTTTTTTTCATTGAGTACTATATTTCTCGGCATCAATTACGCATTCTAACCTCCTTGCGCTTCAAAAGCCAATTGAAGATTACGCATACGTGAAAAATTTCGCTGAATCACTGGAAAATTTATTCTTTCTCTTTGTCATTGTGTAGCTCTTTAGCTGCAGGTTTGCAAGGAAATAAGATTACGTAAGTGTTTAACCAGGATTATCGCCTTCAATCGAACAGATTCTAAATGCCTTCCTTTTCCTCCCTTTAGCATTTCTATTCATTGGCAAGGGGAGTAGTTTCAGGACTGCTAGTTTCCCAACACGTAACCTAGTCTTTGAGGATTAACCAAAAATTACAAGGACGGGATGCCGGCTTAGAATAAAAATAAGGAGAATGTGCGAACACCATTTCTGTGCTTTGAAAAGAAGTAATCTATTGATCTCTTTCTTTTGGAGTGGGAGGACAAGCTTTCTTTGTTTGGGGCGATTCTTTTCCTCCCTTTTTTTTTCTCACTTTGAGAATATTCCCGTAGGAAGAAAAACCTACTACGGAGCTCTGTTGGATCTGTATTAATCCATGTTACCAATAGTTCCGAGGATGACTTTGCAGAATGGCAGAACGTAATGCAACAAGAATTATGTGTTCGCTAGAATGTTTACGTGATGCTATCGATTTGTTGTCTTGAAACCAGATTTTTTGCAATACATCACTGTTATTTGTTTTCTCCATATATATTAAGCTTTTCTTTTTATTTATTAGGGAAATAAAAAAAATACTTTAAAATTATCTTCACTTTTTAAAAAAGATTTTAATTGATTTAAAGAATGGAAAAATGCGAAGTGGTATTGATAAGTTTTAACTATTACTAAGAACTAACCAAAATGTCCGGAAAAATTTTATTCTGGATATTAATCAATTCTGATGTACATAATATTGCAAATTACATCTATTCATGTTGCTTTGTTAAGTTTTAGGAAGCCGTAGATTGAAGTAACTCGCAGTATCGTAAATTATTATCCTGGATTATCGCAAAGTTTTAATAAATACAAAAAATACTTGAGATAGACACTTATTTTTTTTATTTTTCTTAAAACTTGTCTGAGTTTCTCTCCTGAGTTATTCATTTATCTGAGCGTTTCTTGTCATTTTGAAGGCCATCATTGTAGAATTCAACAGATTGAGCTCTATATTCTCCATACTGTTAGTTACTTAAGTCTAAGGATTCCGGAAACCAAATAAATCAACATAAGCAAAAACAGATAATACACATACATAAAATCGA
The DNA here is from genome assembly GCA_019974015.1 of Nephila pilipes. Classification (NCBI taxonomy): domain Eukaryota; kingdom Metazoa; phylum Arthropoda; class Arachnida; order Araneae; family Nephilidae; genus Nephila; species Nephila pilipes. Next base: position 47,325 of record BMAW01019899.1, read on the forward strand.
TTACTATCCAGAATAAATTTTATCAACCTGGTTATTTCGTATTAATAATTAAAATATTTACGTCCCACCCTCGTCGTAATGCATATATTTCTTTATTAGTTATTTAATTAGTTTTACTATTGGATTCCCATACTAATAACATCAAAGGTCCAATTACATCATAAAATGCATACATCGAAATACCTTGATTTTTATCAAGAAGACTTGGTTAAAAATTGAACCAGTTTCCATTAGTTCAATTCCATATTTCAATTCATAAAACGAATGTTAGGAAAAACGTCCATTGACGTCACATGATGTCTCTGTATATGTGTGCTTCTGACTTACGTAAATTGGGTGGGTATTGAGCTCCAGCGAGTAGAATCTCGTGTTCATAATGATGTAATCAAGTTTGAAAGAAAACAGTTATAAAAATACAAAAATGAGGTGCATGTAAATTGCCAAAATCAAAATAAAGTAGTGGGGAAATAAAGATAAAGAAAGAGATTCAGTTAAACAGGAAAGAGGGAAATGCTAGTTCAAGTCATGCAATTATTGAGGTCAATCAGCACCCGAGTGCAATTAGTGTCTATAAATTAATTGAGCTTATATTAAAAATGCTGTAGAATTTTTTAAGACATTAAAGGTAGCTTGAGGAGTAATGACCATTTTTTTCCTTTTGTCCGCATAATTGTATGTATCGTAGAGATATGTAAAATGCGTTTGAGCTTTAATAATAGGACTGCTATGATTTTCAATTGATTTGAAAACGTTTATACACAATTAAGTTATAAAAGATTCCATTCAATCATTTTAGAGGCCTTTGTGAATGACAGTATTTCAAAATGTGATAATCATTAGTTTCAATATTTTATTCTGCTTGATTTGAAAACTTTTTATGTGTGTTGGAGCCACTGTGACTCACACAAAGGGTATATACTAATATCATTAAGAGATGGATGGATTGTTTATGAACGTCACATTTAGAAGCAACACTATGGATACTGGCAACGGATCTCGTAATTTTCAACCATGGTCAAATGATGAGGACAATACTTGAACTAGGACCTCTATCTCCAAAATTCCATACAACGCCATGGGATGACTTGAGGCTTCGATACATTTAATGTGCATCAGCCCTATTACTTGGTGGGTCTTATCGACATCATAACATGAACACAGGGTTAGTTGGTAAGAATATCGGCTGTGATTTAGTGACTTTGACTACTAAGCAATCGCAGCTATAATTAGAAAAGCTTGTGCAATTTCATAAGACTTTGTTGTTTAGTTAAAATAAAAAAATTCTAACAACTAGTGAAATTCAAAGTGTATTTTACTGTAGAGTTCTTAAAGTTATTTTATGTCTGGCTTCTAGGAGAGTTGATTATTTAAATAAGGGCCCACGTAGTGAAAGACCGACGCTCAGTTTATGCTTTCCTTGAAAGGATTAAAATTGTTTCAAGTTCAATAGTCTCATTTCTTCAAAATTACGGTTTGAGAGAAGTCCAAATTGATGGCTATCCTTCAATCTATTAATGTGTCCTTGTTGAATATATATATATATATAACACAATGATGAGCACTTCAGTTTACGAAGCTATTTATTGGTATTTACAGAGATTTCTATGCAGACAATTAATTACAGTTAATTAAATTAAACGTAAGTAATATTTGTAACACGAATATGCGAAGGCAGTTCGTTTAAGTGCTTCGTGCACTTATTCGGTAAAAGTTTTTTATTAGTAGCTCAACTATCTGATGCGAGACAGCAGACACGCCGTTAGTCTACTCCAGTTCTGCAATAATGTCTTCCCACCAAATTCTTTAATTCCACCAAGCGGAATGTTGCTCTGCCAATAGTAGCGCGCTCCGTGATGGTGAGGCAGACCCCGTTCGATGGCCGCGTTCTGAACAATGAGTCACTTTCCGGATCTACAACCGGCTGTCCTGACCCTGCTATCGTCCTCGACAGTAATCTGAGTAACTGGATTTATTGAAAAATAAACAAAATCAATGCAAAGAAAATTATACAAATAGGTAGTTTGTAAGTAATGGCTTAGAAATCCATTGCTTATGGCTTCATACGATCGAGGGCAGTAGTCGTTTGTTGTATCCCCTTATGATTGCCAATCTTTTCCACTTGATACTTTTCATGGGGATGAACAGTCTTTATTTTATACGGTCCGTAAAACTTGGATCTTAGCTTGAGACCTCCATCAAACTGGGTCCTCTATATGGCGATAATATCACCAACTTGATATTTTGTTGGTTTCTTCATTTATTATCGTAGATTCTCTTGTGTTTATTTGTAAATCAACTATTTCGATTTTATTAGAATGATTGTTACTTACTGGAGAATTTACATTCGCCCGTAGTTTATTGTCTGTAATGTGTGATAAGTCTATAATGTGTGATGATTAGTCCTTCGTTTCTAATAATGATGCACTCTGTAACAAAAATAAAGAGAAAACATCTTTTTCTCTTTTGCATGAACACAATAAATTTTCTTTGAACCCTTTTTAGCAATTTTTCTTTTCATTTCCATTCTTTGAATCTTTCAAAAGCATGAAATAAATTAAATGTGGTAATATATCGTCCATTTGTAACTGATTACTTAATACGGCTTTTAGTTCTTATAACAGTTGATGTCTTTGTTAAAGAGAAATTAAAACACACAACATCTGCTTTTTCCGTTTCACCAAAACATGAAGTTAATGTGAGTTCACCAATTGAACGTTTATTTTGGTAGAAAGACTTTTTCAAAACAATACTTTGAGTATTGCTATTGTCCAAAACTCTTAATTTCTTATTATCTATGAAAATGTTAACATATTTTAATTTATTCTGCGGGATATCAGTTAAGGAATTAACTGCAATTCTTGACTATACATTATCATCACTATCATTTTCATTGTGTATCATATTAACACGCTCATTAGATTCATTTAATCTAGGGGTATATTTAAGCCTATGTGGTAGTGTTTGGCAAATTGGGATTTGTTACAAATGAAGCACTCAATATTGCGATTGTTGGAGGTATATTTTTCATGGCTGTTTGTTGAAGATTTTTCCATTACTCTTTTATGGTGTTGTTTATACAAACTCCAGATTTCGAGTCATATCGACACTTAAGAACCAAAAGAAATCTCGCGGAGTGATATGCCTTTGGATGCAATGTAAAGATCACATTCCCGACCAATATCAAGGGGCTTTAACTATTTTTTCCCCTGCAAATATGTGTAAAAGTTTCAACATACAAATATGTGTAAAAGTTTCACGATCCAGAGATTAAAAGAATTTATCTGATACAGTCAATTCGCGTAATGATTTAAATCCTGAAACTTCTTTTAATTTACAATAATAACTATTCAAACATATCCGAAAGTCTGGATGAAAACTGAACATGCGACTCATTCGAAGATCTTTGTGCGGAACGAAATGGTTTTAGACATACTTATGGCGTTAGTTGATATTGTTCTAAAACCTTGTCTTTTAATTTATTATAATCTCTCATTTCTTCATCATTCATATATATATTAAAACATTATTCGCCCTATCTACTGAAATAATAAGTAGATTTTCCGATTTTAGTTCTTCATGAATATTTTTATGTATGAATGACTTTTCTATAGATTTTAAGAAAAGATGAAAGTTTTCTGCTCTGGATGGAATGGCTGTCGTTGATATATTTTTAAGGATATAATTAGATTCTCAAAGTTTTAAGGTGATAACTCAACATGACCACTGGCCGATTCATGTAAAGAAGAGTCTTTTGGGTATTAATTGTTTTAATTTTTCCCTCTCAGATTTATCGTTAATAGCAGTTCGAGATTTTTCTCCTCAACCACTGATTTAATTAAATGTTTTAAAAATTCAGGATTACAAGAGGCATGGTGACGTACAGATAAAGGTCATGCTTCCTGAGATCTACGTTATAATAGACCAATGTGTAAGAAACTCGTTATTTATTTTTTCCATATAACGCCGTCCAGCGGTTCACAGCTTGTACTCCATCTGTGCATTCAATGGTGAAAACTGCTTCTTTAGATATTTTCTATCACCCCTGCACGTGAATTACCCCTATTTGTTGTCTTTAATTTTTACCTTTTAGTTTCGAAATACCCTGTATGCACGCTCGTCGAGAATAGCCGACTCATCTGTAAATAGATACCTGTTGACAATCGAATGGTTTTGAATATCACGTTTGGAGCTGTTGTGTAAATTAGAGCTTAAGACAAGACTCTGAGTGATGCCAGCTTGAATAAAACTCTGATTGATTTAAATCTTTATTCGTACTATAAAACTCATATTTTTGAAAGAGTTTGTTTTCTTGTAATAAGATTTTCAGGAAATTTTAATTTAATTATCTTGAAGAGGGGTCGTCATGCTAGAGGAAGCTTCTTTCTAGTCCATTGCTACTTTTGTATCGAGAAAGACTTTATCGCGAGAAATGCGTTTATATGTTCATTAATGATATTGGTAGAGCGAATGAATTGGTCTAGTGTTCAGTTCACTTCGCAGACACCACGCCTATCTGGTGGAATACAGGTGGATTATGCAGACGCGTTACGTAAAATCCCTTCGGAACTCTTAGCGGACACTAACAGGTTTGTAACTTTGCGTGAATTTGTGATCTTGTTTGGGATTAGGGAGCATATTAACATTTGGTGATTTCCAAAATTTTTGGAAATAGGAAGCATTTATTAGCTAAGAATTTTATTAATGTAGGATGAAGTATGTCAAGTTTTTATTTTGAGTTTAAATCTGGGACTGAACATTTTTATTCTCAACTTACTAATATTGCCTCCAACTTTGAAGTGAGAGGTTATAGAGGTATGAGAATTATAATATTGAGTAAATTTGAAACTAAAGCTTTGACTTATCTATCTTTTTGTCACTTTCAAAATCTTTATTTGCCTGAAAAATGAAGTCAAAATAATGAATATGTCTTTGAAATGCTTCTCCTACTTAAGATTAATGAAATCTAATTCACTAATAGAGGAAACATTGATAGTATTTTTAATAATCTCTCTCAGAACCACATAATGAATTATCTTTAGGGTTTTAGTCTTTGGGAAGATTTTCCTCTGTTCTATTTTTGTAGTTGTTAATTAAAATTTTAATTTTCCTTTTTGAGGGCATTTATTTTTCTCTTTTAGGGAATTATTTAAGTTCCCCCTAATATTTTCTAAATCTATTTTTGATTCAAATTAAAGTAAATTTCCAGTATTTTGTGGAAGCTGAAATTGCGATGTGGGGGAGGTGTAATTGTGGTGACGTAGCTGGAATATTGCTTGCTTGCTTATATAATTAAAATTTTAACAGCTTTATAAATTTCATTTATTTTTATGTTTGGGTACTCCGGCATAGACTGATGTTATTATTTTTCTAGATTTAATCCTATTTTTCTCTTTAATGTTCTGGTGATCGGAAGGGAAAACAATAGAATATGAGATAAATAACAATTGAATTTTATCACTGCTAATTACTGAATTACTATTAGGTTACACTAGAAGTTTATATTACAGCACAATCTCAATGATTGAATTCATAGGACTGTGGAATGGGAAATAAATTAGTATGTCGATGGTAAAATAAAAATAGTTCAAGCTTGTTATATTTATTGTTTATTAATGTCGCACTGAGAATAAACACAAGAGCTATTGGCAGCGGACTTCTTAATTTTGAGCCTCGATCAAGTGAACTTGACATCTGGCACCTACTTCTCCAAACTTTCACACTAAGCCAACGGGGGGACTTCAGACCTCGATCAGATTTACAATGCATCAGCTCCGCCATACGGCGTGTCTTTAATGGCATCACGTGTAGAACCCAGGACTCAACGAAAACAAAGTTAGAAGCGAGTCCGAAACTGCGACCACAAAGCTACCGAGGCTACAAGGGTCGAGGCAATGTCCCAATTGCAATTGATGTTTCCATTTATTCTTCTTGGAGTTCAGCAAGAGTGTTTTGCTTTTAAATTCTCAAAGATAATGGCTTTGTGATTCTATATAAGGATAATATCTAAGATAGTTTTTGGGAGATTCTGTAGACCACAACAGTTTAATTGTAGTTTAACAAATAATTTGAAAGTATTAATAGTATAACTGTTTTGGTGAAATGATTTTTGAAGATTTTATACTATTTTACATAAATGTAGTTCCCATAAATTATAATAAACCATTAAATCGAATAAGATAATTGCAAAGTTATATTTCCCCCCCAAAATGAATCTTGGCGTTAAATCTTGAGGTATATTGGTTACAGATTCGTTGGTTTGAAGAAACGTTGGTCCGGAGCATCACCTTGCTTTGGACAACGGACCTCACCAATTAGAACTTCGACTATATAAAAGGAACCTTTCTTAGTGCCACTTTCTTCATTTTCATACCACACTCTGTGCAAATTTCCTGTGACCCGGTTCATTTTAACTAATTGTATCCTACTTAACTACAGATTACGATTTTCAGTGTAAATATGAAGCAGACGAGCAACTTGATTTATATATTTGCCTGACATCAGTACTGATCATCAGAACTTATAAAGGCAATACCAGTTTGAAGGAAGGGATATGGTGTAGTTAATAGTATTGAACTAAGCGATATTAAAATGAATCTTGTGAGGTCATTACATTTTGATTATATAATACCATAAAAAGAAATGTATTATATCATGCAGATCTTTTTTTTAACCTAAAGATTAAAATATATTCAGTTTAAAATTATAATAGAAGTAAAGAGCTCAAAAGAAAGAGAAAAAGCTATGATTTATTTCATAAAGTTTTGATTGATTTTAGAAACATATTTTGCGGCCTCCCAAACCACAGGTTCTCTATTTAATCATGATTTAACTAATATTAAGCATGATTTAATTAACTGTTATTAAAATTATTATTTATGTTTAAATATTAATTTTAAACATAAATATAATTAAGTATCTCTTTATTATAACACAATTTCACGAATCTGCCATTCTTTTTCTTCTCCACGATAAGCAAACTTCACAACTTTCTGTTCCCCTGATGCCACTAATGCATCATTTTTGCGGTAAATGATGTCGTAAGAAAATAATTTCCGACAGAGAAATATTAATGCATTTATGGTTCAGGGTCTTTCCAATTTTTCATTTCCCTTCGTGATGCATAAGTTTTTATTTATGGCTGCAACTTTTTCTGGCCGGGTGTCAAACAAATGAAAGAGACCCAGTCAAACATTTTTACTTCTACTTAGTAATATCCGTATTTGGTGCTGGAATGAATCTAAATCAATGGTTCTTAACGGGATCAGTACTCTTTCTCTGGGGAACGTTAAAGAGATCTAAGGGAGATTTCATTGTCTCTCCCTGTCATTCATTTGTCGGTTCCCTAGCAAAACTGCTACTAATCAAGCTTTTTAGCTTGATCAATACAAAAATTCTTGAACGCATGTTTTAATAAATAGTTTATAATATCTTTTAAGCAAGATTAGTCCTTATTAAAAGTGGGTATTGTTACATTATGGCTTTGTTTCCAATCCTTTTTGACTAGTACATGAATGAGTAGCAAAAAGCGCATTTCAATATATACAATTACACATTAATTGTACGTATGGTTCCAATTCAACCAATATAGCTTATATTTATAAGTTTGTATACGCTATGACAAGATTAAGGCTCTAGTCAAAATGCTACTACAAATTTCTTAGCGTAATGTTAATCGTGTGGAGTTTCATTTTCAAATCTAGATGATTGCTTCAATAATGGTTATATTACCGTTTTCTGTCTGTATTTAAAAGTCTAATTCCGTATTTCAGAAGTTCATCTGAGTTTAGCTAGATGCGGATGTGTAGTGACAGATATTGTCCTCATCACTTGAAGGTGGTTCAGCATACATTGCCTATATACCCAGTGCCTATATTTCTAAAGGAATGCTTAGAAAAACCAAAAACAGTTTCGTTGTCTTGAGATCTCTTCTCATTTATGGATGCATAAAAAGTAAATCCTTTTGATTAAATTATTCTGAATGTCAAACGAGCCCTTTGAATGCAATTTTACAGATGACATTTAGTGAAATCATGATAAAAATATTTATTGATACAGAATGAAAAATAATTAGTAAGAAATTCATTCAAATGCGAAAAATAATCGTATCTCTCAGATATGATAAAAAAAAATTTCATTTTGAAATAGTGGCATAACACCTTACTGAATTGCTTAAAAGGTAGTGAAAATACAATGTGATAAAAAAGGCTTTTGTTTTTAATGAACTGAGTTCGAATCAATTGTGTTATATTCAAATGATATATATGTTTTTTCATAATGAATTATTCTAGACAAAAAAAAAAAAAAAAAATCTCGGTGAAGGGGATTCTGTGCCATCGGTTTATCTTTCTCTTCCATTTTTCTTAAGACAAGTAATGCCTGCAAACTTCAGGCAAAGTTTCCTGAATCCCCGGTGTGTCGTCTCGTTATTACAGGTGCACAACAAACACAATTGTAAATAAGATTACTAAAGTGTTTCGCCACGATAATGGCCTTCTATCGAACAGATCCTCGAGTGACCACTAAACGGTCCATTTCTCCATCTTTCTGGTGGTTTTAGGGGATGGAAGGCTGTGTCGTTAAGGGGATCAACTAGTGTCTTGTTATGTGACCTGTTCTTTGGGGATTAACTGAAAATAACACAGGCAGAATTCAGACTACGAATAAAAACAAGGGGAACACAGAAACTAGCCTTTTTTCTGAAGTTCGAAAAGAAGTGTTGTATTGATCTTTCTTTGGGTAGGTAGATAAACTACTTTTGTTTGGGGTCGTCTTTTCACACACCTTTTTTTCTTTTTGAAAATATAATAATAAGGAAAGCTGATCTACAGAGTTTTATTAGTAGTACGACTACAGGTATCTTCAGTATGCAGTATACACTGCTAACTACAAACTACATTTGTATTTTGTGTAATGAAAGCAAAGTCCATATATTTAATGCTTACCATAATCTATTACTTTACGATAGGCTTGTCAAGGTCTCTCATTTTCTTTTTTTCTCTATTGGTTACCGTGGTAGCGACTAATGTACATCATAATTGCATTTATTTTCACCACTTCAGTTGAGATCTGCGTTCCCTTGCGTTTGAACGTGCTTTAATTAAATTTTAAGTCTATTCTAAATATATATAAATAACGTGTTTCTTTCTTTCAAAATGCTAATTTTTTTTAAAATGAATGTTTATAAATTATTAAAACAAATCCTCTTATAAAATATTAACATAATACCTGTACGTATACAAATTTATTTAATTTAAAAAAGTTTCAAATGATTGTTTAATTCCGTTATATGAACGTGTAAGAAAATTAAATGTTTTTAATTACGTGTTAACAATATTTTTAAAATGATATGCAGATTTTAAGCAAATATTTTAATGATGCAGAACTAAAAATAAACCAACGATGATCGGGGTACTCAGAATTTCGTTTCCATGAGAAGTCTGTTTTACGAAAATAAAACGAAGTGGGGAAAAAAGGGATGTCCATTCTCAACTGCTGTTGCCATAGTTACAGACGGCAGTGGAAGAAAAATCTGTGACCTTGAAGCTCCAATTTTAAAGTAGCAGACTGTAATTGTAGCGAAAATAAATACAGATTCCAGCTGAAAGTGTGAAATGTTTTAATTTTGATTGAAACTATATTTAAACTCCTTGATCCTGTAATTCCATGTGTTCCAACAGTTCTAAGGATGAATACATAAAATTGAAGAGCGCAATACAACATGAATTATGTGTTTGCCACATGTATGAAGTTTGATTTACAAATTCGTCAAACTATGTACAACTATTGCTTTAATGCAAAATGTGTGTTTGATGTTGTATAGTGAATATTATTATTTTGTTTACTTAAAATTTAAAATTTTCGGAACTTTATTTTTAAAAAAAGTATTGCGAGAAATAACACATACAAATGTGTGCACATACACAGATACATGCAGAAATAACACATACAAATGTGTGCACATACACAGATACATGCAGAAATAACACATACAAATGCAAAACTTTTAGAGTAAATGAGATCTACCTAATCATATTCTATGTTTAAAAAAGTACAGTTTAATTTGCAGTGTTTAAGCAAATCATGGACTATATGTAACCTTCTGGACCTATATGTAACCTGGAACTTCTTTTACATTCGAAAATGTTTCTTTTCGCAGATAGGCAGCCTTTTATTTTTCGACGTACTACACGAAAAGCAATTTTATTTTTACGTCTTTTTTCTTTCTTTACTTCTATTGTCTCGTCTATGGTTGTCTAAATTCAATTTACTTGTATAGTTTTTCTTCTTCGAGCGAAGCATGATAAGCTTATAAAATGATATAATACAATATTTGCCAATAATTATAAAAATAAACAGAATTAAAAGAAAAAAAATTAGTCTTTAAAATTTTCTTTTATGAAACCGAAACTAAATAGTTTTTAGAAAATATGTAATAAAAAATAATCTAAATAACGGACGCAGATTATATCACCAAATATAAACAAGCATTGAGATTGAAATGCTATCACTTCACGTCATTTCAAAACATCCCTACGCTGTTAATATTAATTAAATAGGGAAGAAAGGTTCGTCTGCTAGAGATAGGATATGAATATCAATGAGCATAAAATTTACCATATATTCGAATATTTTTTCTCTCTGTGAAATTCGGAAAGTTTGTGGGATAATAGAAAAATGAGTAAAGAATAATTTCGGCTAAAAATATTTTTTGATTTTTGACCGATTTTCGTTAAATCATACCTATTGTGTCCCCTTAAGGAAATTCCCCGTCCCTCCCCATATTTTGGAAATGAGTAAAAATATATTTAAGTGTAATCTGCCTTGTGTCTTTTCAAGAATCACGAGAGTGAATTCTTGCATTTGCACTGATGAGTTCACTAAATAAACTGAAATGTAATATTTTTTATTCCCTTCTTTCAAATTTATGTGTTGATTTTTTCAGGTGTTCCTTGCAATCGGTTTGTATGGGAGATGTAGACACTTGGAAAAATGCAAGGTTAAAATACTTAAAATATTTCTTTATGTAAAAGGACTAATTCGGGTTCGGGAGAAAAGGATTCAGGTTTGGCTCTTCTGGTTCACAAAATTTTCTGAACTCGTTAGATGTAAAAGTAAAAATTGTAGGAAGAAGGAGCCATGAAAGATAAAGTTTAAATTTGGTGGGAACAAGGCTTTTGATGCATATATAAGACTTGCCAAATCCAACAAAAAATACAACTCTGGAGAACTCATAAAACTGTGTATAATTTATAAAGAATTTTGTATATCATTACAAAGGTCTTCCGAATGAAGGTATCTGAATCATGAAAGAAACGTGATATTAGCATGGTTTTAAGCAGTAATTCTCATTATTGACATGGAGTGGCTTATCACAACTGGTTTTAACTATTATTACATTGTTTTAAGTTTTGTTTGTGCTGTATACTTTTTAGTATAAGATTATTCAAATAAATTATTGTTCAATATTTAAATTTAATTTTACAGCTTTTAGAATGATGATATAATTTATCTGTTCTTTATGATACAAAGTTCCCACGATCATGGAGCAGAGAGTTTTGATTTGTGATGGTCTCTCTAAACTCTTTTAATTTACAATTAAAGGACACGCAGAAAGTAATTGTATACTTAAGGCTCGGAAATGTTATCAGTTCGTTTGCGAGGAAAGGGCGCTTTCTTTCTCTTTGTGGGGACCCTATATTCCTCTCAGCGACGCATTTAAATAATAAGTTCATGAAGATTTAGCACAGATATTCACAAGAATTTAACATAGTTAGTTCGACACTCAACATACTTCTTCAAGGAGATTCTTCACACTCGCGACACACACGCTTGCACGCAGGACTTAGACATATTATATTTAACACACAATATGGAAGGCTACCTAATTTACCACTATCGACGGCGGTGTGTCACGTATAATATCTCAGGTATGTCAATTTTAATTATGTAATTGTTACATTAAATGTTATTGAATTAATTATATTTAATAAATACACTAATTGATGGTCTTCTCGTTGCGTAATATGTTGTTTATTTTATTAGATTCTCATCTATGATCGGAGCTGCTTCTTTCTAATTATACGAATCATTTGGATTTGTTAATTTAATTAGTAAACACAGTTATTTTTTAAATTCTTAGTTTAAGTTAAGTAATCAGTTCAGAGAGACGGAATTTCAACATCAAGTTCACATTTATATCATCTACACAGGTCACGCTGGTGCCTAAGCACAGTAAATATATGCCTTAATCCTTTTAATATTCATTTAGAAGGACTTATCTCTGTAATCCCATAATAACTATATTGGATCTCGATAACCCAGCAAAATTGCTAATCTGTAATAGCAGTTGTCTGGAACATCCTGGATTAAAGAGCGCTTACTGTAATTAGTTTAATAATTATTAATACATCTAGCTGTAACACGTTTGATAAATAGTTTTATTGTGTATAATACTATTGGTTCTTTTGCTTAGAAAAACACAAAATAATAAAAATAATACGAAGTGGCTAAATGTTAAAATAATCATATAACATTAGTGTGCTTACATGATCAAATACATTCAAAATGTTATAAGAACAGCATCATTTTATGCTTAAAATGTGTCTTTTCCGCAAGTATTTTTCCTCTATTTATTTATTTCAATTGAACTACTGCATACTTTTGTTCCTGAACATATTTTCCAAGATAATATACACTCTAACTGACAGTGGTACAACTACCCGAACAGCCCTTTTCCCCAAGATTACCTCAGGATGAGGTAATCAGGTTCATAATACCAAAAGTGTTTTTCACTTATTTGAACATTGCTTTGGAGAGGGAAAGCCCTATCAGCGATAATACTCATTTGTTGCTGCCTTCGTCTGAAAATCATGCCCGAGAAATTCCCAAAATGTCATTTCACAGTTCATCGATCATCTCTTTTTACACCTTTTTGGTCTTTATAGAAAATATCTTCTTCAACTTAATAGTTGTAATACACCTCTTTCTCATTATTTAACTCAGTAAAATCCTAGTTTAAGGGCCTATTTGGCGTGATTAGGAAAAACGCAATTAGGCCCTTGGTCAAGTGGCGTCAAATGCGGGATTTTACAACTCATAATTGTTTCATCTGGAAACAAAATTCGCCGGAATGACATTTTTGAAAACTTTATATTTGTAATGAAGACATGTAAAAATGCATTACTTAAAAAAAAGAAAGAAAGAAAAAACACTAGACAAAGAACGGAAAAAATTCACTGACCTAATTCTAAAGAGACTTCTGCATTCATCGACAGACAAGCGGTTGCCGACCAGGTTTACTAAGCAAATCACGCAAAATTGCTTTGAAATGGATTTCATTCAAATTTTTATTGCTTTTTTATATTTCTTATTCCATTCGGTAAAACCAAATTTCATGAGAAAATACTTTGCAGCAGAAATTTCGATATCTACTCCTAAGATGTCGGTTTTAATCTTCCAATAGGAATGAGACATTTTTAAAGCAACGTAATATACAAGATTATAGAACAAAGTCATAATGAATAATATGTCTGCAGGTCAACCTCACAATCAAGAATCGAGAACTTTTGAAGAGAAAAAAAAGTACCCCCAAAGTAAAAGAAGCCTTAATATATGTATAAGTAATTTATTTCGCTCAGAGAAGAAACAAATGCGTTTCCCGTCTCCGTCTCTTTAACTTTCTTAAACCGATAAATTTGTTTAATCAGATCAGTGCTCTGAGTATACTTATGTATTAATTCAGGACCGAACTTTCACTGTCTCCGCATTAATCCGAAGTAGTTTTACTGTCTTTTATATCTTTCAAGAATGTAACTGTAACTGTTTTAAGTATTTTCTTGCACAAGTTAAATTTGAAAGTTCAGCGCTATACACTGATGATAAAATCAATTAGTTTTCGAGAATGTGAAATGTTAGCGAAGATTTAAAGAAAAATTTAATTTCCTGAAGGTGCGAGACGTTGTCGTTAACTATTACAGAAAATTTAAAATGAATATTATCCAATGGAAAAGTTAAATAAACATTGTTCAATAAGACTTAAAAAAAAAAAAAAACTGCATCCCTTTAATAAAGCAGAAATAAATGAAATTATTTGAAATAATAACCATTTTGAATTTAACGAATGAAAATATTATTAGTCCTTTTTTCTCGAGATCTATCAATTGATTATTTTTGTGCTAACTTCTTTGTAAGGATTTAATTAAATATTTATACATGCTACAAAAATTAAGTTATTACCATATTATACCTAAAATTAGCTTCTTTCTGAATATTATCTTATAAGTGAATCTGTTCTTTTTCTGATTCACCGTATTTGTAACATCGCTACAGTTAGCCAGTAATTTTTACTTACAGCCATTGACATTTTTATTTCATCTTGTAGGCATTTTCATTATTTTTTCTACATTTTCTTATATTCTTTTTAATATTTTTATATTTTTTATTACTAATTAACACTTTTTTTTGAAAATTACGTATTTTTTGACACACGCATGAGATAAACATACTAAAATGAAATTTTATTGATTAATTAAGCCATTATCAATATTTAATTTCATTTTATGCATTCTCGATATTGAATGCGAGAGTAAATACGATTTAAAATTGAAGTCAAATTCTTCCTGAGATTTGCCTTATTTTACAATATATGCGTTTTAGAAAAGATATAATGTTTAAAAAAAGTTAATAATTTAAAATTTCTCTATAGTTATAATCAATTGTTTCTACAAATGTCGCATAAACAGTGAATTAAAAATAAATATATTTTAATGAAATATGTTGATAACAAGAATAAATCATCTATATTTCATCTAGTAGTAAAATAATTTTAATTTAATTTTTCTTAAAAAAAAATATAGCGGTTAGTTAAAGAAAAGGAAAAATAGAATATGTGAATAGCATACGATCAGTACACGAATGCTAAATCTATTTTCTCTCCATGAACAGTCGTTACGTGGAAAAAAAATCCTTAACGATCTGAAAAACATTAAATGAAACTTCTTTGAGACATCCTGAAAGCTTAAATCATTTTCAGATCTATTATAGACGTTTATTCAGTTGTCATGGATCATTTCCAGTCAATGTGCATCGTTTTCAGATCAATTTAATTTATTATATCCGGCCAATATAATATATTTTAAACGAATCAGTTATTAGAACTTCTGAATGTCCTCTAATTGAGATAATATTGTTTTCACATAAGGGCTTAGAAAAATCGAAAGAGTTTGAGTTGTTCTACAGTTTGTTGAAGAAGCTGAGTCGTCAGAATACATATCTATCTGAATACATACTGATAATATGCCTGCACAACAAAAATTATAATTGATTAAATTTATGTTGTATGTATTTGAGGATAAACATTATACAACTTGGCTTTTGCTGCAATGTATTAGTATATTATTATTTGAAAACGTAATGTGGCGATCTATAGCAAATATCGTATAATTTTTAGAGAGCTTATTGAGAAGTTTGAATAAATAAATCATACAGTATTGAGATGTGTTTTGGGTGTTTTATTAAAAATGACTTTAAAAGCCCTTTCAAAACTAGCTTTTCGTAATTGCTTTTTAAATGTTTCATAAAAGGACTTCACTTTTTATTGCCAAAAAATGACAAAATGTGAAAAGCATTTATTTTATGAGTTAAAAAGCTTTGGTTCACTCAATAGTTTAGAGGATGTAAGAAACATATAAAAAATATAGAAAGGAATTATTTTGGGCGTTGGAAAAAAAGAGAAAAGCATTATTAAGACATTAATTTATTTCTTTTTAAATATTCAAGTCCTTTATTTTGTGGTTACCCTTTATATTTCAAATACAATTATTCATCAAAACAGAGAACTTATTCTTGTTTTCTTGCAAATGATGCATCGTCCATTGAAGAAATCCAATTAAAAATTGCTTTTTTCTCATTATTATTAGCTTTATTTTGCTGTATTTTTCTCATTGTGTTCTGAAAGTACAATAGAAAAAAATAGCTGAGGGAGAAAGAAGAAATGATGTATACAAGTTGCGAAATCTGACAACTTCATTCCAAACAGAATCTCAGTGGTCACGTGATTTCATGCTCGGCTATCATTGGACATTTCCAATCCACTATTGACAGATGTCCTCCACCCCTCCACTCTTTATTCTTTTAAATAAATAAGCATGTATTCAGATGGGTAAAAGAAAACAGAAAATAATGGCAATAACTTAAAAACTGTTGTTAGATCCCTTGGTGATATTTTGCTACACTTATTTCATCTTTGAGTAAACGAAATAGACATTTCCTAAGAAGCTTAATTTAAAATATTTTGGAAGTCCATGATAGCCGAGAGGTCATAGTTGCGAGCTCGTGGTCGGCGCTTTTTCATTCGAATCATGGGTTCCATACTTGACTCCACCGAAAACAACCAGTCGCATAGAAGGGCTGATTTCTTAGCTCGAGATCCTCTCACTGTATTGACGGACTCATTTTTGTCCTTTAGAGCTGCGGATTGAAGGCGTTTCTTCATTAAACCTCATACATTATCCACAGGGATTAAATCTGGCAAATTGGTCGGCCAAGAAAACGTATGATTTTATTTTTTTCAACCAAATAGAGGTGACCTTTGACGAGCTGCGAAATGCAAAATCTTACTGGAAAATAATACTTCTGAAATAGATCTTCTGATGATGAAAACAACATAAAATTCAGAATTTCTTCTGTACATACTTCAAAATTTATTCTATCTGTCGAACTGCATGAGTTTTTTTAAACCTTTCACGACGAGTGTGTCATATATCTATCGGCCACAAATGTTATTTCACAGCCGGGAGTGTCATATATGAATCAATTTTTGAATTCACTCTGTGAACGAGTGTACCACATATGAATTTTGAATATATCTTTTAAATTAAATTAATTTTTTATGAGAATCAAAATTTTATTTATTCGAATTATTTATTATTCATTCATTCAGTTTATTATTAATTAATTATTCATTTTATATATTATTAGTTTATTCAATTCATTATTAATTATTTAATTAATTATTCTTCAACTAATTTGTTATTAATATATTCAATCTTTTATCAATTGATCAATTAATTAAATATAGCAATAGTTAATTTATTAATGATTAATTAATAACTTATTTTTGCCGTTTATTTATTTATAATAATTTTTTATTAATGTTTTATTAATTAAATAAATTTAGCAATGCGTATTTTTCTTAAAGTTAGGTTTAGCAGCGTAAATTGTCGATCCTTACAAGATAGTGCATCCTGTTAGCGCGCCGTTGAAGGTGAAAATTGTGTAGTTTAGTTTTTATTAACATCGCACCAGAATCAACACGAGGATTATTGGCGACTGACCTCGTAAATTTGAGCCTCGGTCAAATGACGAGGACGACACTTGAGCTGGCACCCTCTCTCCTAACTTCCACACTACGCCAACGAGAGGACTTTGGACCCCGACAGATTTAACGTGCATCAGCCCCGGCTACATGGCGGGTCTTTAGAGGAGAATGAACGAACCCACGACTCAACGGAAACCGCCAGCCACGAATCTGAAGCCATAACCACTAGGCTACCGAGGTCACGTGAAAACTGTGTAAGTGTAGAAGTTCTTTCCATAATAAAAGGATATAACCTCCTGATCATTAATGTTTAGTTTTGACTTAATTTAGAAAATTTAATTATTAATAAAGAACGAAAGAAGATAGGTCTACTGGGGTGATCTTGCTTCCCGGTAATTGAGGTGCCGTTGTAAAAGAATCAAACCCTCAGCATTACCACATCCTCCCCAAATCATGATAGCGGTGTTAAACTTAACTGGGTCTTTCGAGCAATTTGTAGGTAAAAGCGTTTTGGTTGCAACGCTAAACACTGATACCTAATGACCGGATATGTAAAGCATTGATTATTCGCTGAAAAGTACATTATTTTAACCCTGATTACGCCCTTGATTACACTCTTTGCACTAGCGCCCTACGACCTATTTTGCTTGAGAGTAAGCAGGGGCATTATTTTGGACACACACGATTGAAATCACGCTTTTGTAGTTCGTCGTAACGTAGCAGATATTTAAGCATTAAAGTTTGTCATTTATATCCGGTGTCGACAACATTCGCAGGAATTCTTCTGTAAAGAGTTTTCTCGACTATTCATGCACGAGAATGAAAAAGAACAGAGACTATGTCAAAAGTAACTGATGCATTGCATTGAGGATATATGTAGCTTTCAAGTACAAGAAAAATTTTGAAGATCGGATATCACATAAAAAAGTTATGTCCCTAAAGGCATTCCTTTTCAGCCAAGTATAGTATGCATATTTTAGTAAAAAGAAGATTCTTAATACTTTTAACCTGCACTGAAGATTATATCATCAATATCTCTTTCACACCAAGACTATTCATTCAATATATAACAAAAGCTAAGCCGATCTAAGAGTTCATAAAACAAGAAAGATACAGCAACTTTTATCGTCGTGTTTAAGGTGACTTCATAAAATAGAAGCATCGTTTCTAAAAGACAAAGAGTCTTAAAATAGCCGTGAACTTTCTAACGTTAAAACGGTAAATTTCCTCGCATCTTCTCTATGATATTTACATTGTCGTAAGCTGCTGGGGTAAGACAAGAAATTTATTTCTTTACGAGATCCGTCAACAGAATTATGACTATGTGGAACATAATAAATGACACTGGTGCCCTTAAGATATTTTTTTAAATGCAAACGTAAATAAAAGAAATATAGAATTATTCTGTATAGTTCTTTATTTCCATATAAGGATACGTATCAGTGTAGCGAATTGAGATATACAAAACATTTTTTGTTTAAAATGTTTATTTGGAAGTAAATCCTCAAAGTTTTACCATTAAAAGAAAATTGTTTTTTTTTTTCAATTAATATTTAAATTTATTTGTTTTCAGAATAGCTTTAAAATAAATGGTTTAATTTTTTATTCTTTTTCAAAAAATTATAATATGCATTGAGAACGTATTTTATACCAAATAGATGGCTTATAAAAGCAATCTCTAATTCCTGAAAAGATTCACAATTTTCATAATAAATCGTGTAGTTTTCACCCCAATATTTTTTGGCCATTTGCGACACTTTGAAGTAAAACTATTGAATTTTCAACTACATAAAAACGTTTGAAAATTTCAGTAATTTTAAAGGTGCTGTAAGAAGTGCAAGGAATGGGCTTACATGATAACGCCCTAATTCGATAGGAAATCAAAAATCATTTTTGTTTTCATTTTATTGATACTTAACTCATAAAATTTCATACGAATTAGACGGTTCTAAAATTGGAATCCATATGTAAGGCTATCATTATAGCTTAATCACTACTAAGAAATAACCAATATATCTGAGTAAAATTTATTCTGCATATTAATTGATCCATGTGTACATAATATTGTAAATAGCAGCTATTAATGTTGATTTTTTTGGTTTCAAGAAGCCGTAGATTGATGAAGCCCACAGTATGGAGTTGAAAGTTTTGAATCTACTGAATTCTACAATAACAGCCTTCTAAAGATTGAGAAGCACTGGGAGAAATGTATAATTCTATGTAAAAAAGTCTGAAGAATATCGAAAATTAAGTTTCTGTCGTGATTGTTTTTAGGAAAAATTAAAAATTTATGACATTCCAAGATAATAATTAAGACTTTACCATTGCGTGGGTTACTTCGATCTATGGATTCGTGAAACTACATAAGTCAACATAAATACTCGTAGCTGTAATTTACAACATTATGTTCATAAGGAGCAATTAATATGCGGAATAAATCTTATTCTGTTATTTCAGTTATTTCTTAGTAATCACTAAACGATTAACCCCTTCCTCTCTTGAAATAGAAAATACCTTTTTTTTTTTAATACTTAATCGTAAATTCTTGAAAGCGTCTTAATACGTTATTCATTTAACAATACAATTCTTATTTTTCAAAAAAACCTAATGCAACCTTTATACCACAACTTATTAAGTACTTTTATAATCGTTTTGTACTCTTTGAGAAAAAAAATGAATGAATGATTTACTTATAGAAAATGCAACAAAAGAATTGGTTAAGGAAGTCCCTTAGCTTTTATTTAACACGTTCAATTCCGGCATGTATCGCCGGTGACTTAGATATTCCCTCCCATTTTGCATCCTATAAAAGCATTAATCAGTGTGAAATATACGACAGACGTGTTTCTAAGGACAGTGAAGGGAAATTTGGTGCTGATAGGATATGACAGCTAAAGGTAGATTCGATTGCTTTTGCAAACAACAACTCATCCGCTGCAGCTCCAATACTTAACTTGTAAATATATCGGTTAGACTCTAGATGATTGGAAAATTGTTGCTTTGTCAGTTGAGTTACGATTACAATTTGCAAGAGTTGTTAGTAGGGTATGGACCCAAGTTGTCAATGCGGTACTGTACAGCTGGTGATAGTTCCATAATGGGATGGGCTATTTTTGAATAGAATAGACTGGGTCCTTTGGTCAAATTGAACCAATCATTCACTAGAAATGGTTATGTTCAGCTAATTTGAGACTTTTTGCAGCCATGTATCAAAACAATTATGAGAGCTTTTACGATCATAGAGTTGAAATAATCCACGATTGGTTTGCAGAACATTCTGAACAGTACCAGAAAATTATTTGGCCTCCTAGATCGTTAGATATGTATGCCATCGAACATTTATGGGGCATGATCGAAAGGTTGGTTCGATCACAAAATCCTACAATAGCAATAGTTTCACAATCATTTATAACAGTAGAGGAAGCATGGCTGAATATTTCTTCAGGGGACAACCAATGACTTGTTTAATTATTTTTACGTCGAGTTGCTGCACTTCGAGGTACAAAAGGCTATCATGATATTAGGAGGTATCCCATGACTTTTGGCAACTGTTAATAATTCATTCACTCATTTTCTCATAGTATGTTCCATTATGAGCACAATTTATTAGATTTTGGAATAATTCTATTAAGAAAAAGAGAAATAAATTATAGTTATCATTATTAGAAGAAAAGAATTTAAGAAAAAGAGAAATAATTTATAGAGTTATTATTATTAGAAGAAAAGAATTTAAGAAAAAGAGAAAGAATTTTAATTTTCAAATTTTAATCTACTTTTGTAACAGCCTTCAATTATTTTCCATATTTAAACTTTCTGCATATAATTAATTTTTTCTATATTTTTGCGATGCTCTTTTTCTATTTTTCTGGTATTCTTTCATTTTAACTTAGAAATCTTCCTAAAAGTTGCAAAAATATTAAATAAAAAGCTATTATACTGAAACTTTAATTAAAAAAACTATTAATTTATTTTAACTCGCGCGTTACTTTTTTCTTTAGTTTTATCCTTCGCATGAAGATGCTGTTTAAACAGTATAGATAGATTTCGAAATACATATAAAATTTTTAAAATATACTTACACAAAATTAAAGTTTTAATCGCTAATATCCTGGCGCTAATAATTAATCGCTAATATCCTGGCGCTAATAATTAATCGCTAATATCCTGGATGAATTTTGTTTTATGAACAAATCACATACTTCATAAAAATTGATAAATTTAATTATCAGTCTTGAAAAATTTAATTCTCAGATACTTGGTAAATATGTTTTATTTACATTGATTTTAAATAGATATTTACATAAATTTAAGTGTTTTATTTTCCAAATATTTTCTTGAATGTTTTTTTTTTTTCTTTTCAAAACTCTTATATGAATGATAAATTATCTTACTTTTGAACAAAAACCATGGTACTGATGAAATATATATCAAAGAACATTATTTCGTTATTGAATAATTGTGAAACATTCTAATTTTCAATTTCCCTAAAAAATAATCTCATGAATGACTTACTCTCTGGACTATAATTCATCCGTTTTCCCTTTGACTCATGAAAAAATTGTCTGAATTTTCTACATTTTCCCTTCTTCTTTTGATTAGCGAAGAATTGTTTAGGTAACTAAATTTGTTTTCGTTAAAAATATTTCTTACTTAGTTCTTTAAATACTTATAAAGGTACATTAAGCTCTATTTTTTTTTTTTTTTAAAAAAAAAAAAAACATTTCACATCTTTAAATATTTTGGAATAAACATCGATCAAGTTCTTCGGTGTTGATGCACTTTTCTTACCAAAAAGAAAGTTGTAATCCTTCCAATGTTGTTGTAATTATTTCAGGACGAAATAATGTACAGCCAGGATGATTTCAGGAACAAATATTATTTAATGCTCGACACGTTCCACAACACAAGACAAGATACAAATACATAAATAAAACACAGATTAACAAACATCACTCCATCGTTCTTTTTACCAAGTCTTTCTCCTTCGATCGCGCTTGCGCTCGCTAGTCGTCCTGCTCACCAAAAAGAACACGTGGCGCCATCTGGCTACCGTTTAATAGTTACATGGAAGGTAGTGGTAAATTACCGTGTTACAAAGTTTAGATATGTCAAGAATATTTTCATATCGTCATGTCGTGCTCTTTTACAATTTATCGAAATGATACACAGGACCGTGGTAATGGTAATTTAGAGCCAAAAATTAAACCTTAAGTACAATTGGAAATTGTTTTATTATATTGCAATAATAAAACAATTTCCAAAACAATTTTTTTATTCATTCTCTCTTAACATTTTTAAAATTTCTAGAGACGTGAAATGGAAAAAAGAAATGTGAAATTTGTTATATTAGGAAATTTTATGGAGGGAAATTTTTCTATCCATTACACCTTGAGTGATTAAAATATGTTGGAATAATTTATTTAGGACTCTTTTTTTTCCACCGAAATTTTCCTTTTAGAACACAATGAATAACTGTATCGAATATTAAGCATAAATAATGTACTTTGTATAAATAATTATATATGCGAAATTATAACATAATTATTTGTACTTTGCCTATCTCAATTTACTTCAAATTCTTAGCTTAATGCTTTTCATTTAGTGTTACAGTTTGAGATATTTTAATCAGTAATTGTCTGACACTTACTATTTTTAGTGAAAATTAACTTTTTTAAAATCTATTATGAAGTCATGTACTTGCAAACAAACTTTGTAGCCGTTGACGCGATTAATCTGGAAATGCCGTGTTGTGGGTCTGATACATTAATGCCGATGTCTTCAGTCCAGAACTCTCACAGAATAAACTCTGAGCCCCGGCCTGATTTCCCAATGCAACATTGATAATTAATTATTCAATTAACATGGAAGAATTTTCCTTATTTCATTTTACCACATTTTTGTTATAATTATTAATACTTCAGGATAAACAAGATGTGTTTATTTTTGCTGAAAGGCATCGCTAATTATTTATTTGCTAATATAACATTTTATATATAATTTATCTTTGATTTTAGAGCTATTTCCAAGACGATTTTGTTAGATCGTGAAAAAAGTAAATTACGATTATAAATTTTACAAACATATTTTCTCCTCCATATACTGGATTCAAAATTCTTAAGTAATAATTAGTTTTTCATGTTAAAAAATGTTCACGGTAAATTTTGCGCGAAAATTCCTTTTTGATTTGATTGTTAATGACGCTCCTAACGTCCCACTGGACAAGTTGTCTGCGGACATGCAGATCGGGAGCTCAAATTCATAATAAAATAGAATATATAAAGAAAGAAAAGGAAAATAATTCAAAAAAAAAAAAAAAAGCGAAGCATAAATTCCCTTAATTGAGTGTGTGCGTGGTTAAGTTACGAATTCCGCAGAAATGAAGGCATTGGAAATTCAATATGAATATTAAAGTGCTTTAAAGTCCAGAAATTATTAGTGAAATTATGTATAATTAATAAATTAAACTTACCTAACATAGAATGGTATCACTATTTTAATTTAATCAACTAATTTCTCGTCGATTGGTTGCTAGTAGTCTGCTCTCATGGTGTCCGTTAAGAATACCGCTATTGACCCCACAACATAGACGCCAAAGTCTGCAACGGTGCCGGACTCGAGCAATGTAGATGACGGAATAGCACAGTGTTATATTCTCGAATGAGTCAGGTTTTTGTATCTCGAATGATAGTCGCCGTGAACGAGTGTGTTGTTGACGGGGAGACGGTTCCAATCCAGCAGCATTTGGGCAATGCTCCACCATGCGACAACGCGGCATCATGATTTTGGGTACAATTGCATACGATTCCAGGTCACCTCTTGTTCGTATTCAGACAAATATGATGGCCCAACAATACGCGGAGGATTGCCAGGGATACTCCCCTACCTTCAGGGGGCTCAATAGTCTTAATCAGCAAGTTAACGCCCGACCACACACTGCTCGCATCAGCCAATATGCTCTGCAAGATGCTTCCCTAGCCATCATTCTCTCCTTATCTCTCAATAACTACAAACATTTGGGATGTGATTAGACGTCATTTGCTGACCCTGCCACTGCTGCGTTCAGAAGACGAGCTGTGGCAAATGGTTGAGAGGTAATGGAGACATGCCATTCCTCAGGACGCCATCCGTACTCTCACTGACTCTGTACCTGGACATGTTGCATCCTGTATCACCATCCACTGTGGTCCTACAACCTACTGAGATGACGCTGTTCTCATTATGTATTATGCATATCATTTTGAAATGAAGATCACTGATGGTTCGTTGCTATACACACACATATATATATATATATATCCTTTTTGCATTATTCCTTGTATTACATTTAAATATTTTTTATTTTACTTTATATTTGTAAAAGAAAAAAAAAGTTATTTTTAAAATTAATATTGTCCTTAGTAAAAGCAAAATAGATCGCTCATAATACTTTATATTTTTTTTTTGAACTTCGCTGTATAAATGAGAAGTTAAAATATAGTAAGTCCATTCACCACAACATGTTTGAGATTGCAGGTTTGACTATGAAATTTTTCTTTGGTTCTTTCTGTGCATAAATTTTAGTTTTTATGTGTTTAATGATATAAGAAATTTAAAAATCTAAATATTTCTATTCATTTCAATTATTGTTTTTGATAACTGCAAGTACGAAATAATTTATGTTTTCAATAAATAAAATAATTTTTTTTTATTATTTTTTAGAATTGAAAAAATAATAATAGACTAGTTAGTATTAACATGTTCGAAAAATATTTGAGTAAAAAGGTTTTTGGTCTTAATTTTTTCAAAACAATCAATCAACATTAAAGAATACATTTTCGAAAACCAAATAATACAGAAACTTTAAAATAGAGTTGATAAAGATTTAAATTTAGACTGATTTCAAAATGAGAATTTAATGTAATGGCATAATTCCTCATACATTAAAGATGTTTCTTAGAGTAACATGGTTGACAAAGAATTTGGAAGGCTATGAGATGTTCATATGTTGCATATTCAAGCCTTCATAAAAACTTCTATTGCACGAGTCATTCACAGGGTAAATAATTTAACTCCACTTTTTTAAATATTTCACATTTAAAAGTCAAGTTATTTAGTTCAGTCATGACACTTTATATTTATAATAAATTTCTCAAATAACAAAGATTGGTTCCAGCAAATGACAAATTGTTTTGGGCCGTTGAAGATTAAATAATTTATTTCATATGAACCCTTCTGATTAACTAGTTCTCTAACGTAAATAGTTGAAATTGTGGCAACAGATCTAACAGGGTTTCCTGTAAATTATTTTACGATGCACTGGATAAAGGAAAAAACGTACAAATTCCAACTTAAGCAATTTAAATATGATTTTAATGAGTATTCAGAACTTTAAGCCATTATTATAAGGAAATCATTAGCAGGGAAACGGCAAAGTTTGAAAAATGTTATATATTCTAAAGATAGAACTGTGACAAGAGAAAAAAAAACACGAACGACCTCCTAAAATTATTTCATTTCATTAAATATTTTTTTATTCTATTACTATTTAAACTGAAATTGAAATGACGGGATCTTACATACAGCTGATAAAGATATCAATTGTATAGCTTATAAATTAATCGTAAATTGTTAAATTAATCACATATTGTTCATAATCAGATAAATTAATCACATCTAGTTTAGTCTACAATACAACTGTTAATATTCATTTTTATAAAATTTTTGTAGTAAAAATATAGTAATAACTTTGTTAATAAAATTATAAAAGTTTAAGCACTTAATTTATCTTGATTACCTTTTTCACTGGCTAAATCTATAAACTTATATAGTCTCATAAAAATTGCAACTAACACCTTATTGAAACATAATTTTTGAATTGATGAGTACAAGAGCATCAACGTCTTCCTTGTCATCTTTGAGTTTTTTTGCGTCTTTTCAAAATACGCGTTCTCGAATGATTTCATTATTTTAATTCCTGATACAATTAAATGCGCCAAGTTGACTTCGAAAATACCTGGCATATATTTAATGAAAAGGATAAGAAAAGTTGAAGTAAATTGAGTCCTATTTTTACTATTTATTCAATTTAGCCTTAAAAATAATTTATATCTTAATAAAAAAAATAAATAACAGTATCTCATACAGAAAATTCAATTTCCTCGACTGTAAATTGTTTTGCACTCCTTAAGTTGTTCATAAGGAAAAGATTGATGAACATATTGGCAAGGAGGAGCCATTACCAGATATAAATACACTCTGTTGATTAATGGAGAATTCCTATACAAGAATACAACTGAAATTATAGGTATAAATCGCAAGTTACAATTTCTAGAGGATAAAAAGCATCATTTTTGCATTCAAATATTATTTTATTGTATTCCTAGTATTATTCTGAAAATAGAAATGTTAAGGTTAACGTGCTTCACATGTTTGCGCTTTTTGTGTGGTGCCCAAGAATGAAGAAGCACCAATGCAAATTGAAAATACAAAACATTTTTACAAATATATTCATTAATTCCGATAAAAAAAAATTTGATGTTCAATTTAATTTCCTATCGAATGAACATATAAGAAAAGAAACAAAAATATTCGAAGCGGAAAATATACAAATACATAAGGAAAAGTATACGGTACTTTTCCATTTCGCCGGCGCAAATCTTGCCAAGTAAACTTTATTGGCGCCAACACATAGTATATACATATTCCGTTTGGCGTCGGTTACATCATATTTAGCGGATTTATCGACTGCGCCAGCAAAATGGAGTAATACCAAATATTCTTTTCAAATAATATATCCCAAATGTCTAATTACTTTTTACTCACAAGAAATTTAATAAATATCCCAATGTTAAGAAAACACGAAATTTAACTAGTAGCAGGGAAGATGGCAAGGAAAGTATAAATAAATGCAAGTGGCGCTAATAATTTGTTACCTAACTTTCGCCTAAAATCGAATCGGAGCTTGCTAAATAGATTGAACGTCAATTCATTTGTGAATCATTACTTGAACCAACTTCCAATCTCTTACTAATTTGAAATTCCAACTTAGGATTAGGAAGGTTTTTAATTAGCCAAGACTATTGCTATAGTATGTAATTTTTCTCATTTTAAAAATTGGTACATTTCCATCATAATCATACTCTTCAGATAATCTTTCGTCTTGGCGAATCTTTTAGGAGCGATACATTTCTAATTGGGGTTAAAATCTAGAATAGAGTGTCCTCCTTGGCGATTGCGGCGAAACTTAGTGACTCCCTAGAAAGATCGCCAAACTTGCATGACGTGAGCAGTGACGTCATGTAGACGTAGTAAATGAGAAGGAAATCAAATAAGACTGGAATCATTTGGAGGAATAACCTGTAAACGTTACGGATTTGAGAATAATTTATAAATATTAATTTTTGATAAAAATTATTATTTAAAAACAATTATTAATTAATAATTGCTTACAAATAACAATTATTTATAAATAACTTTTTGGAAATAAGTAAGGCTTGCTAACAAACAATAATTATTTATGAATATATATTTATAAATAGCAATTATTTACAAATAATAATTATTCATAAATAATAATTATTTATAAATAATGTAGGTTGTAGCAGTTCTTGATCTCGTCTACCACCAGTAAGGCATATACTCAAAGCTAGAATCTTTCGACCTCTATCGTGTGAACTTCGCTTTGCTTGTATACTTTCCTATTTATACCACTTCACAATATTTTTATCTGCCTCTAATTTAACTTATCACGTTTCATTTTGGTTGGGAAGAAATTGCTTGATTCGTGCAATCAATTTTAATTAAAGCCCCCGATGTTAGCGAAGAGAAAACCGCGAATACCCCAACGTCACAAAGTTACACATGACTTTCTAACGTTAAGAGGAATGCTATGAAAAAAGAATTCTTAAAAAAAAAACACACCTACCTACGTAAACAGAATTCCTCGGTTGATGCATAAACTTTAACTATTGAATTCAGAAATATGTTGGAAAGTTGATGGAGAGTCCAGGTCATGTGCATTTAAGCCCCATGAACTCCTCAAAGTACGAATCAAATTTATCTGCGCACCTACGGTGTCTATGTAACGATTTTTAATACTACCTTACAAACCCTCTATGGAATTCGTATGAGCTCCAGTTTCTAGCTCCTTGAAACAAATAGCATGGTTTACAGCTAGATAGATGAATCCTTCATCTTCTAGGCATTCGTATGGCTTCCAAAAATCCGATATAATTGTGGTTTCGGGTTTAATATTACCTTTTATTGATTGAAGAAGTGTATCCTTCGATCTATCGGTAACGACGTGAAAAAAAAAACAACTATCAGAGCACCTTTGTACGCCTCCAAACATCCATGATCCATGAGCACTTTTGTCTCTGTTATACTTGTGCTTCTCAATCATGCTTTTATCTATTTCCAGAATCTAACTAGGACCCCAAGCATACTACTTCAAAGACACTCATATCCATGCACATTTCTCTACAAAAACTCATCCAATCACTGACACTGCATCGAGATACTCCAACTTCGAAAGCAATGGAAGCACGGTTGGCCTTTTGCACCCATATATTCGAAATTAAAAAAATTTCAATCATACTCAACTTACTTTCAGCAAACCAACTGTTCTTTCTCACTGATCTTCTAATCCGATGAGCATTCACACCTCTCTTTCGGCATTCCCAAATATATCCACCTTCCAATTCTTTTTCCCCTCTCCAAGCGTATATATTTTTTGCAGACCGAACAATCAACCTTCCGCGCAATTAAATTTTTTTCATAGACCACTGTATAAGATTCGTTTTACCCTGTTTTTCCAATTCATAAAAAACCGTAAATTATATTTTTCTGCATACTTCAATCTTTAACTACACTTCACCAAGGAAACCAATAGAAATTCTTGATTTCACAAAAAATGGCGAAAAAGAAATATCGTATATTATTCTAAAAATATCGTTCGCTATTTATAGAAAATTGTGTGCCCTCTTACACAAATAACAATCAAGAGTAGAGAATATGCGACGAATGCAAATTTCTTTTCAAATTATCAATCGCCAAGAGGCAACCTATACCTGACTTGAATTCCAATTGGATTCAACATATTTCCTGCCGATAGATCTAATGTAAATTATTTCAAAAGTAAACAATATCATTTTACTCTTCTGTTAAAACGATAACGTATTTTCCCTCAGCGAATATTAAAATTTTGGATATACCCAAAGACGAAGAAGCGACCACCCTTTAACTTCAAAACTTCTTTCTTCTGAAACGCTCAGTGGGAGTAATAATTATTTGAAAGCCCAGTATCAAAAAAAGAAACAAACCAAAGTTCGCCAATTTGCGAATAATAAAGAGTGGTTTTGTAAAATAAGAGCTGTACCAATAATTATATTCTGCAATACCACATTTGGCAGCGAAAGTCTATTACAGACCTGTATATCTTAAGATCATCACACAGGGAAAAAAACTTGGCCTGAAATAAACGTATCCCACCGTTGGTTTTCTTTAATTTCTTATTAAAATAATAAAAACTGTACATCACTAAAATATCTAATGTTATAAATTTAAACAAAATTTTGCTTCGATTTGTAAATTTTATTTTTGGAGTGAATGGTAGCGTACGTCCAGTTGAAGCAAAAGGATAAAAAAAAAAGTTTGGGAAGCGGTGAAGTTTACGTGCAGGTAGCGTCTTGTTTTTAGTCCATCCCTTCCGTGGGATTATTACTCAATAGGTGCTTACCGTTAATTAACAATACTTATCCTTAGTGCTCACTTTCTTTTCGTAGCCCGTTAGCCGCTGTCATCAAATCGAAGCACAGCGTTGCCCAAGGAACACCGCTTGGAGGTCGGCTACATTGGTCCCTCGAGGGCTGCCCTCAGGTCAGCCTCGGGGGTGTAAAAAACACCCCCTTTCATCCATAGAGTAATCTGTAATAAAGAAAAGTTATTTTGGAGAATAACAACGCATAAAAATCACTGTCGAGAAAACTTGCGAATTATCTGAAATAAAAGAATGTTATATCTATTTAAAAGCGATATTTGAAAATTTATCAGACATTTTTAAAAAGCAGGTCTAATAATTAATATGAAATCAAAATATATCAAGAAAAAACTACTTTAAAATTTTAAGAAGTATCTGGAAGAGAATACTTTGAAAATACAGCAATACCAACCAATGTTAAAAAAATTACGAAATTTTCAAAGGAATATTTATCAAGACGAAAACGAATTTTCAAATTGTTTGTAAAAACTCTTTGAAGAGAAAATTTCAAAATACTTAAATACATGTTTTTCAAGATAATTTTTAATACTTCAGTAAAAAAACTGAGCGTATAGAAGAAAAATAAGAATCGAAAAATTTAAGCAAAAGAGTAAAGACAGCAAAAAACCAATCACACGAAACGTTATGAAAAAGCACATATTGCAAATTCTCCCTCCATTTAAATGAATCAATTATAAATTTTAATTTTCTTGCTTCGTATGATAGACATAATTTTCTGTCAAATCCAATAAAGGTTGACCGTTTAAAATAACATTTATTTATAAATAGAATAATATTAATAAGACATTAGAAAAATTTGAAAATAGGTTTTATACTTCAAAGTATGCGCTCTTTTTTGACGATCAGTTTAACCACCTTGAGCTTAAGCCATTACGAAAATTTCGAAACTTGATGTATGGCTGTACACCGCATTTTAGCCAAAACATATTCAGAAAAATTGATCTTCCGGTTATAGTGGGTACCGACGATGAATCGCCAAATGACTTAAAAATCTCGCCAAGATAAGTTATATTGCAAGGTAGGCTTCAAGAGTTTGGCAACGACCTTGGCGTAATCGTAATTTTATGGTCATCGCTATAACTGGGAAAGTACCTGTAAATGTAATAAAAATTTAAAATGAAAAGAAAATAAAATTGTAAGAAAAAATTTGGCCTAGTCTCAGTTTACTTCCGATACCAGGTTCACTTTATTTCTCTCTCAAACATAATAAGTATCTTAGACCAGGCATGAAAAGATTTAGGAGCAAAAGAAACTCAAAATGGTGTCAATCTCGCATCAGCTTTAATATTAATTTCGTTTACATTAACAAATATATTTACGGAAAAAGTTGCTCATAATTCTTATTCACTCACGGATTGGTTTAAGCAAACTAAGCGGAATTCACTAAACTATGTATTCTAGTGAAAAGTAATGAAACTTAGAATGAAAAGCATTAATGCAGAGAAGGAAATAAATTTGTTAAACCTAAATACTGTATGATGGAACTTTCTAGCATTATATACGATATAACATATTAACCGATATTATATCAAGCTGTCTCATTACTAATAATGAATTACAAGACTCTTGTCGAACTTTTGTTCAAACTAGTATTTAAACTGAGTGAAATAACTACATTCAGTTACTTATGTAACATTTGAAAAACATTTGTACCTTAAAAAAATTGTGTAGAGTCCTAGTTTAGAGTGTTTCTAGGCGCAATTTTAAAAACCATGCCTAAGAAGGGGGAGAGGTACAAAAACTGAGTTATGAGAGGAAAAATTTAAGCTCCCAAAAGGAAGGCTAACGGTTTCGTGATTTATCGCCAAATAAATTCTTCGTCGCCAAGCACAACGCAAAAGCAGGAGTTTCGCCGTCGCAGAAGGAATCATCGCCCAAGCTATGTATTAATAACCTAAATATAATTACAATACATTAAAAGAAGAAAGAAGCAACATAAGAAGTAAAGGGAGAAACGACAGAAAAAACAAAAGACATCACAGTCACCTTGGGAGCCTGTGGTGTCCTTACCTTCGGGACGAGAGCCCTCATGTTCGGGAACCGATTGGCTGAAACAGGAGGTTCACTTACCTTGGAGACGAGGTTCCTCATCTTGCGTGGTGGACGGGTAGGAAAAAAAGGTGGATTTACCTCAGGGAGGGTTGGGACGTCCTCCCAATCCATTGGCTCCTCTTCTTGGATGGGATCCCTCTTCCTGCAATCTGAAACTAAAAACTCACAAACAGGGTTAAAATCCGTCATTTTCTCGCCAAATAAACGGATCAGAAAATCGCCGAAACCGAAAAGTGAATCTTAAGCCTAACGCTACAGGAAACTTAAAAATTGAGCACTAAAAATAAAGTAACTTATAAGATTTATATCAAAATAGATAAAAATAGGAATAAAGATCGAAATACAATATATTCTAAGTCAATAAATAAACAAAACAAAGTCGCTTTTTATCAAATAGTACAGAGCAGGTTTAACGCACGTTCAGTAGCTGTGAAATCTCACATGAAAAGAAAGAAATTCGTTCAATCGATTGGATTCGAGGAGTTTGAACCAATTAGAGTGAAAGAATCAGATGTAAAAGTTTAAATACATAAAATTTAAAAATTATTTAAGACATATAAGTTTGCTAGTTCTACTCTATCATTGTTTAGTTTTGTTTAAAATACGGAAATAATATCTGAAATATTTTTTTTTCTGATATTTCTAGGGAAAAATCAAAATATCGTCGGATGTTAAATAAAATTATTTTTGCGACACAAAAAAACTTTTTGAGCATCTTTTGAGTATTTTAAACTTAAGAGATGTATGTAATTGTTCTCATTTTAAGTTATGCGAAAATTTGCTAACATTGATTAAAAGGCCTGATGGTCTAAGAGAGTTAAATATAAGTTCATTGAAACTAATGTTATTGTAGAAAACGTTAATCTCGTATTAATCGTTTAAAGTAAGACCTGAAAACCTTTCATGAAATCAGCTCTTAATTCATCATTTAACTTTTATGTCGGAAATAATAACGAATAACTGCCTAAACTTTAAAATGTGCTTTATTTATAAATTCTGTTATTTATAAATTTTTTATTTAATTAAAAAAGAGAAAATTACATAAGACACACAAATGATGATACAGATCACGCATTTTAATATCGATATTTCTGTTCACTGCACGATTGTTTAGCGTTTCTAGCAGGAAGGAAAGTCTTTTTGCGTATAGTTTTTTTTTAATTAAAATCCGTTTTGGGGAAAAAGAGTATATACTCTACAGAAGAGGGACGTACGCTTTTCCCATGAGCCTCTAAATAAAATTAACACCCGTGATACAGAAAAAACGCAGACGTAACTTTAATATTTCTCGTGACTTCCTCTAGTTCACAAGATGCACACGAGAAAGATAAGGCGCCATTTCAGGTGTCAATCTCGTCGTTTGAATGTGTGTTGAAATATCTCTCAGCTGTGATAGAATAAATTTTTAAATAGAAGCCGTTAGTTAAAGATGTTTCCAAATAATAATAATAAAAAAACTCAAAATGCATTCTTTGACAACAACTTTTTATCACCAGATTTTAAATTTTTTCGTCAAATATGGCAAAATGTATAAGGGACCTTTTCATTTAAGTATACATTATCAAATTCAAACTTGCAAGCTTTCTGAAATAGCAAACGATTTGTGTAAAAAGTTCGTAAGAGCAGAACAAGAAAAAATACTTTCTAATTACATCTATCAGCACTTATGAAAAGCGTGTTGGTGAGTAAAATAAAAAAACGTGGCTTTGTACTTTTGTAGGTTTTTGCTTTTCACGTTACGTTCAGCGTATATTGACTAAAATGAAGATCATGATACATTCAAAGTTCACATTCACTTGAACTTGAAAGCGAACTATTCCTTTCAATAATTTTACAGAAGGATTATGTTTATATACAATTTTTATGATTCTAGCATTTTCTAGTTAGGTGTCATTAGACATGAAGTATTTTAACTATTATATAAATAATCCTATATATATAAAATATTTTTTAAAACAGGTTTTGGTTGTGTTTCATCATGTGTTCCACCATTATAAGATTAATTACTCCTATGTATAATGCCACAGTAAATTTAATTAGGAATTCAATATTTCACTGGTTTTTTCACGAGTTGCAACCTAACTAGATTTGAGATATTCTGCGAAGAATTGTACCTTTATATTGAAGCATGTTATTGCGCGTGACATTTTTAAAAAAGTCAGCACCGGAGTGTAGTTTTTCCAATACTTTTTTAAGATGTATTCATTGATTTATCACAAAGGCATTAATATATTTATTCAATATATTACGTATATATGCATTTAACCTCGTCGCCTTAGGTACGTTTTCTATGATACCAGTCATTTCTCTACCTTTTCCATCGGCAACAGACATTTAAATGAAGAGATCTTGCTTTTCGTAAGCGGTAATAACAAGCATCGTTTTCTTAATGCGTCTCCAGAAGAATTCTGTCCAAGATGTATTTTAATGATTACGGAGTCACGGGTATGCTTCTTTCACAAATTAAAATGTTTAGCGAGTCAGTAATTCCTTTCTCGAATTTGAACAGCTTGTCTGCTTCGAATCACTATGTCAGACATCATATACATATCTTCGAACTTTGACTTTCAAATTCAGTTTAACATTTAGAACACAGGTATCTTAATTATTCTTTTGTAAACAAAAGGTGAGGGAAGACTAATCTATGAATAGTGTATTGTAAATTTAATGTTATATTAAATTTACATCAAAATATTTTTTTAAAAATGTGTTTATGGAAATGCACGTGCTTCATTTGGCCAAAGAAAAAATAAATATAGGAAAAAACACATTAAAAAAAATCTAAGAACTGTTTTTCTGATATATTTTTATTATTTTTTGAATTTTGTTTTTGACCATTCAACCGAATTTCTTTTACCGATATGAACACATATATTTCTTTACTTTCCCGTCTATGGTTAATTGGAAAATTATGGATTGCAATGAAATCGGAGCACATAATCATGTGACCTCCGAGATTCGGTTTCGAATGAATTTGTCAGAATTCGATCTTGTATGTATTTCTTACTTTATCTTTTTCAGTCAATTTCTTTCATTATTCTTTTGAGAAACGGAGAGAAAAAAACTAAGCTGACGAATAATACTAACAACACAACATAAAAAACTTTTAATTGAATTTACTCTGTGGTTGTTGATAAAAATTGAAATCACAAAATAATATACCTGAGTATTAAGAAAGAAACTTATTTAAAGGTTTAATGATGTAACTAAATTTTCAGGGGAAAAAAATATTTTCTGAAATTTTTTTTTGTATCTTGTGTCCACTGAACCCTTGAAACGCTTTTTTTGCTTACAAATTTCTTACAGTACGTTCTTTTTTATTTATAAAATGAAAAGACGTTTTGTAAGACCATTAAAAGGAGGTTATCAAAGCTTAGAAAGAGATTTTAAAATATTTTCATAAAGTCTTTTAACACAGTTAAAAGCGTTTATTTATTTATTTAAACTATACAATTTTCTTTAACATATGTGCTCAAGATATTTATTAAAACGCCACAAACATATAATAATTTGTGAATGTATTCCATTGAAATTCAAATTTTAATTATAAATAAAATAACCTTATGAAATGATGTTATCTAATACAAATTTAAGGCCATTTTTATCTCGTGACTTTAGTGTTAATCTATGAAATTTTTATTTTTCTCAGTGAATCTAGGTTATTGTATATATTTCTATGCAATAAAGAGCATCTGAATGAATATTTTTGAAAATATTTTAAAGACCAGAAATCCTCAAACGATTTATTAAAATTAACGTAAAAATATTTTCTAACTTTGGAGCAAATGTAATACATCAGAAATCTTTGCTATTGTTCGTTATTTCGGATGTATTTTCATTGCATTCAAATAAATAAAACAGTCTAAGTTTGAGAAAGAAAGAAGAAATTTCATAGAATTAACATTATGTTGACGAAATCAAAATTGCTAGTTGATGGGAACCATCAACTATTCTACTTTTTTGTTGCTGAGGAACGCTATGAACACCAAAAGATAACTATTTGATGAAGTTGTTAGTAGATAAATGTCTGTAACATAAATAAAGAATAACTCGAATTCATTTAAATACCAGATATTTTTGTTAATTGAGTTTTCACTAAGAATAATAAAATCTGAATTGGAAGAAATATTAATTGCCTGAAGCTTCATCGTTTGAACTCTTGTATTTGTTTTCAAGTGAAGTGCAATAAGTTCAATAACACAAAGAAATTATGCTACCAATCAGTTGTTCGCCTGAAATCTGCGCTTTAAATTTTTCGACTTATTTTAATTTCATCATTGTGATAACAGAAAAAAGGGAATCGATGACAATGAAGGGTCTCACTGAACGCTTGGAACCAGTTTCTGCATAAAGTTAAAATTTTCTTAAGATAATTAACACGCTTTAAGTTTCAAAATGAGCTTTATTATTGATTCGAAAATTAATGTAAGAAAGCAATAAAGAAAACTAACTATGTGTAACTCTAACCTGCAATTTATATAGTATAGTTCAAGTCTTATCATAATTTTAATGCAATAACTACTACAGATCTAATACATGTTGTGATAATAGTGAAGAGCATATATACAGTTTTGATAATTTGTAGTATTGTGTAAGGAAATGCTCTAATATCACTTAATATACTTTTGATTAAAAACAGATGTATGGGAACTAAATACAAAGCACAATAAATAGCTTACTCCCCCTTCGATAGCAAAAAACATCGAATTAAAAAAATGTAATTATCTTTAAGGATTCAAAGGAGGTTAAATATTAGAGCAAAAAATTGTAGGCTACAACTGGGAAGTATAATTTTTACTAATAAGTTACGACTGAAGAATAATTATTGGAAATGAGGGAATTTTAATGCTGTTATATTGTTAGGGGGAAATAAATTTAGAAGTCTCTGTAATAATAACCAAATACAAGAACAGGTACATGGATATATATTCCTTCTTAATTTTGTTGTGAGCTACTTCTTGTTTCTGTAGGGGATATAAAAACAATTGCTGTCTTATTTTTGTAGGCGGAATAAAAATATTTGCTGTCATCTTGACAATAGTTTGCAAAAATACGGGAATTTACAGACGTAAAATTCACTATTCACAAAACAACTCGAGAGATAACAATTGCATTGATTGCACTGATGTAATTCTTCAAACGGTTTGAGAATTAATCACTCACAACTTAAATTAAACGGACAAATTCTAAACTTTACTAATACTCATATATCTTCAGTCATTAAATGTTTTTTTTTCTGGGAATTCTAGAAACACCATAGCGCGAGTTAAACAAAGAATAACCACAATTTTTCAAAAAGTCAAATATTTTCATGTCTGTAACATACACTCGATATTTAAAAAAAAACACGCCCCAAGAAGGAGTTGTCCGATGGACAAGAAAATTGGAGGATAGGAAAATGATGCACAGAACAGTAAATGATTAAAATTTCAGAATAGAAATGAATGATTTATCTCAGAGTAACATAATTACAAAGTATCAAGCTCAATAAGGTGATGACCCAACTCTAGCCTGGATGCAAGCTACCATACGACGTAGCATTGAGTGATAAAATTCCCTTATGGTCGCTTGCGGTATTTCTTGCCAAATTTGCTCCAATTGTCGGGCTAGGTCATCAACATTCCCCGAGTAAATGCAGTCGCTTTCTCATCATATCCCAGATATGCTTGATTAGATAGAGATCTGGCTGGCCAAGGAAGTGTATTGACAAGATGTAAGACAGTTCATAACAACACTTGCCGTATATGGTCTGCCATTATCTTGCAGAAAATTAAGGCCAGGGTGCTGCAAAAGAACAGTAGCAAAATAAGTCTCAGAATGTAATCGACATACCACTGTTCTGTAACTGGGCCTCTAATGACGACCAAAGAGGTCCGGCTATCAAGGGAAATGGCACCCCAGACCATAATTCCTGGTTGAGGGCTTCTGTGGCGTGCAATAGTGAAAGCAAGATCGGCACGCTGCCATGGGCGTATCTAGACACGTCTTCGATGATCGTCAAGACACGGAAGCGTTAAGCGGGTAAGGCTATACGCCCCCAGTCAGCATCATTCAAACCTGATTGAGCAAAGAACCACTGTAATCTGACTCGATAGTGAGCAGACGTGAATGACACGTAGCGTAGCAGTTAGTACGAGTGCAGATTTCGCTCTATCAGCTGTCTTGAATGGTCATGGTGTACGCGTCGCACGTCTGATGGTTGAAAACGACGAATCATGTGTTGCGACAGCTGATCTGACAATCATCCTGTCCTCTTGATCTGCTTTGGCCCTAGGTCAACCGCTACCATCATGTCGCTGAAATCTACCATTATCCACCCATTCTTGCCAGCATCTTCTAATCGTCGCATCGCTTCTACCCATATGACGAGCCATTCTCCGATTTGCCCAACCTGCCTCTTTTAATCCAATGATACGACCTCTTTTAAACTTTTACAGTTGCTCGCAATGAGCTTGAATCCTGCGGCGAGACATTTTTTCACTCATTGAAAGGTATCCTAAACCGCAATGCAACAGAATCTCTTCTTATATACACCTGCTGAGTGTGCAGCTCCTATGCACTGTAGTTCCCACTGTTCATTCACTAGACACCAATTTTTAATCATATGCATGATTGATCCAAATATCTTTGCATACTAAATTTCATTACAATTGGGTAATTCCTTCTAGGTTCGTCGTTCTTTTCATTATAGAGTGTATATACCAATGTTAAACAAAAATTCTGATATCCCAATCTCTTAAATATTTATACTTATATAAAAAAGGAAAGAATATTCTTTTTTTTGTACAATAAACCCTAATTTTGTTACATGCTTTATATATAATGCTGAAAAAAAGGTAATCATTGGTAAATATTTATGAAAGATGTAGCATTTTAAATGCATTGATATATAAAAACATAAAATTGCCTTTTAAAATATTAGATAGTTATATGTGTTTCTTAACAGTAATTGCATTTTCATGTAATTTCAGTGAGTATTTGTTAATAATTAATAACTTTTTCAGAGTTTAATTGCTCCAGATTGACAAAGAATGGGGGTTGGGTATCAATCAAAAAAATATTGTATAAATCGAAATGTAATAATTCAAAGAATATATTACTAAATAAAATTAACAGCCACACGTATTACTACCCTAGTCAACATTTAGCTGTATGTATCTGATTTCTTATTCAAAGAGTTATTCGTAATACAATACGAATTAGGGTAAAACTGTAACGATATAACCCTAACCCTTTTTTTAAAAAAATATGTTTGTTTTATCTTTTACCAAGTTTATGATTTATGTGATTTTAGTTTTTAGCATTTTTCAATACTCTTACACAACTTAAGTTTCAAAATATAAAAAGTAATTATAATAAATAAGATATTCGTAAGACACACATTATTATACATGATTTAGAAATGACGCGTGTGAATAGAGTTATTACTGATGGAACTCAAAATATAATAATAATGTAACTTTTTTGTTCTTTTATTGAAATCTGCAAACATGAGCTCAAAGAACAAATGAAGAGAAATCGCTTGAATAATAAAATAAACATATCTTAGAAAGAATAAAACACCATAAATCACTATGTTTGTTAAATTCAAATAACCACAATAGATTAAGTATTCTCTTGATTATAAAAAAGAACGCCGTAAGTAATCAGGAACGCTGCAAACCTTAATACAATATTTCTGTTTACTACGAAAATGTTCCATGCTGTCAATTTATTGTTTTTAATGATTCTTTTATAAACCATTTTGTCCACTAGTAAATGCTTAAAGCTGTTTTCATTTTTAAATAATTGATCCACGTAAGTAGCAGAACGACTTTGAACAATGTCAGCTAAAATAACTATAATAACAAAGCAAAATATCCCTTGCAGATTGAACACTATTAGTAAAGCATACTGTACGGCATAATTTTTCATCTTCTTCAACATTAAAACACAATAAAAGAATTGAATGCTTATTTTGAGTAAGATAATAAATATGGAAAATGACATGGTGCGTTCCAAACTGCTAATGTACATCAGCATCTTTTGACATTTCCTCCATTCTGCTACAGGATTACTGAACGAACCAGATTTAGAAAACTTCCCGAATAATTCCAAAATAAGAAAACAAATTAAACAATAAAAATGTATGGCAACTGTATAAACTGCATTTCCTGTGTACTGAATTATTACTCGTAATATGAACGTTATCATTGACTGGAACTTGAAATTAGATGGTATCCAATAATTTTTGCATGGATCAAATGACATTTCAAAAATTTGTTTCCAGTTCAAACAGTGGACCCATGAAAAGTGAAGCAGAAGGCTTATTGCAGAAATCAGAGTTATTCTTTTTTGTCTTTTAAGGTCTAATTTCTGAATCAATTTCTTAAAAAGATTGAACAGTTGGATCCTTTTTAAAAATAAATTCCACCAAAGAACGACAATAAGAATGTTATTAACAAATGTAAATGTGTGCGATGATTGTAATGTATCTCTTTTGTTTATAATGCAAATTATCTTTTTTGTTATATGTAACACCCTCATCGAATGGAATGCCACAGCAGATGAGTATATCCATAATCTATTTCTTGTGATAACTATTCCTAATGATGCAAAACTCCACGCAGTGAATTGAAGCAGAAGAGAACGATTATGAATTTCAACATTCGCTTTCGAAATATTTTTCGATAAGAACTGAAACACTGACATTTTAAATTTATACATGGTAATACTCTTTTTACGTCAATTTCTCGGATTACTTGTATTGACAAAAGATCGTATTTTTCTTGTTCTTTGTTTGGATTCTCAGTGAACAAACTGTTTGTTTCAAGCAAAAGTTTTGATTGCGTGTAAAATGTGAGAAGGAAATTTTATAGCACAAAATAAATTCAAAATATCAAATTATTCCGTTTCTATAACAACGATAGATAAATATTTCTTATTAACTAACAGACTTCACACAACTGACAAATCTTGTTAAGAATTTTTTTCAACACAAAATCCTTTTTCATTTAAACTTTATCAATGTATATGTTTTCTGTTCACGTGATCAGTTCTTGAATCATTCCTTTCAGATCTTCGAATTTGCAGGATATGATCTCAAATGAATAAATTTTGAAAAGTTGTTATAAAAAGGTTTTGTATTCCTTCTTTAAACTAATAAAAAGTTATACAGATGTATATATAAATATTTTCTATCCAATTTTCGCACAAAAGAAAAGAAATTATTCATTTTCAAAATGCATAATGTTACAAATAAAACAAGAAAAAACACATTTATCGATATATTCTAATTTAAAAATTGAATAAAAGGTCAAAAGTAATTGGATTGCTTAGAAAGTTTGTGTGATTGATTGATATAATGTTGTTTTTGTGCTATGAATGGAAGATGTAAATTGATTTTGTATGAATAAACTCAATTCAGTTTATTATGCATAGATAAGCCTATTTTTTTAATTTTGCAACATAACTGAAAGACTGAATTAAACAGTTGCAGAAGGATTTTAAATTCAAATTTTAAATGAAAATTTCAAATATATTTTATATTTTGAATATCGCAATTTTGAATGCAATATTAAATTTTTTTTTTATTCTGAAGGTCAGACAATTCTATATCGATCTTTTACAATGTTCTTATTGTAACATATTAGGTCTACAGTAAAATTCTGTCAGTGTACCAAAATAAAATAATGCATTTTTAGTTCGTTTAATATTTACTGTACAATATAATTTCCATAATTACTAGAATTGGTTTATAAATATTATGCGTTTCATGAGTGAAAAAAATTTTCTTCGTCGAGTCGTCATTTGCCTTTCTCGTAACGCAAATTAACCCTTATTGGTGCGGATTATAACTGGTAGTGAAAAAGGGAATTCCAACGAAAACATCGTAATGAAAAGAGCACACTGGACAACCTTCCGCTTTTTTTTTTTTATCTGATATCAAATCTGACTAAGAGAATGCTGCATAAAATTGAGACGTTCTAGGACCAATATGTTACGATCTTTTGAAACCTAACTAAAAATTCGATTCGGAGAGATATTATCAGCAAATGGATGATTTAAGCAAAACACATATAGCAAAGGTTTCGGCCATGTTCGATAGAAAGCTCATCTAACTAGATCATGATATTATCAGACCACATGCTGATTTAGCAACTCGCCAGAAAATCACACAGTTTTGCTGGGAAATTCTGTTACATTCATCGTACTCCCCACACCTATAGCTCTGATTTCCTCCAATTACTCTCCTTGTAGTATTGTTTGAAGGAAAAAAAAATGAAATCTGAAATAGATGTCACCCAAACACTACGTGAGTTCTCACCGCGTTAGATAAGACATTTAGAAAAAAAAATATATATTTATAATTTACCATTACGCTTTCAACAGCTCATTAGTAACGGCGGAAATTATATTGTACAATAAATATTATTTAAATGTATGAATAATGCATTATTTTCTTTTAAATCCAAAGTGTGTTGAACTCTTCGGTAAACCTAACCTACTTGTATACTAGAAAGAAATAAAAAAATAAGCAATATTTATACAGGCAATAAAAAATTATACAGGCGTATAAAATGAAAGCATACTAGATGAATAACATACATATAAGTGTTTTACATGCTGACGTGTTATTACGTGTTGGTTTTGGTATAATCTAGTTATTCGGAACTGACGCTGTTGCTCTGCGAATCGAGCCCCCTGATTTTCTGGACTGCGGATGCATCATTTCAGTTGAATATAATTTTCTTGAATATAATTTACAGATAATCACTCAAAACGCTCAAGCGACTTTCCTGATAATTAACACGTTCATAAACACCCCTTGCGATGAAAAATACTGATTGCGGGTTAAGCCACCCTTTTCTAGCATCATATCTCTCGAGCAGAGGTTTCGCTTAGAGATACCGAATTTACCAAAATTTTTTTTCGCTTTTACCGAATTTTTCATTTTCTGGGAATTTGATAAAATTTTCAAACAAAACCGGTTTAACAATAAATTGCTGGAAATTCTTTAAGCCTTCAACACCAAATAGAAATTTATCGTGATAAATATTTTATTTTATTCTTGTAGAATGAGACGAAAGTATATGGAAATAAATTGTGTTTTGAATATAATTCGACCCTTTGATAACCAGTTATAAGTAATACTTATTATAAAGTAATTTCTCACTATAAAAAAGAAAACAAAAAATAAATAGTGTATTCAAAAAAAATTTCAAGACACAAATCATATTAACTCAGAAGATATTTTCGTATTTGATGTTAAACTTTTACATTGTCTCTTCACAACTCCATACAACACATGGAACGAGCATACATGTCCATAAACATCTTGAATGCCACTACTCCAACACTGCTGAGCTCCGATGTCATTGGTGCTTCAGTCTCATGAATCGATTCGTATTGGTGTTCTTGGGAGATAAAAAAAAAAGTATTCCACGGATGGGGAGATAGATTTCAT
Source organism: Nephila pilipes (assembly GCA_019974015.1). Taxonomy (NCBI): domain Eukaryota; kingdom Metazoa; phylum Arthropoda; class Arachnida; order Araneae; family Nephilidae; genus Nephila; species Nephila pilipes. The sequence continues at coordinate 90,897 of BMAW01019899.1, forward strand.
AAATATGGGGTGTAGTCGAGGAACACTATCTGACCTCACTATAATATGCTCTATAATAATGGACTTGTGAGATGGTGCATTGATGTGCAACAGGTACCAATATCCCCTGTCCAACAAATCCAACCTCACTCACCACATTCGTTTCAAAAACCGGTCCAAAACATATTTATAGAATGTCTCAATAACCTTAACGATGAAATTCTGTTACAAAAGTTCAATATTTTCACCATTTTGACTCAAATATGGACAAATTGAATTATCATTGTCTTTAGTAGAATCTTTTCCAAGTTTAAACCTTAGAAACTTCTCAAGTTCCCGAAACCTTATTGTACCATCGTCAACATACGCAGATTTTATCATTTTGTTTGTTTTTTATTGACGAATTATATTTCTCAATTGCAAACACAGTTTGATGTTCATTCATCAATCTATTTTTTTCGGTGGCTAGGGGATATGGCAGCGGACTTGTGGCCGGCGATTTTCTTCGAATCGTAGATTCGAGCCTTGATGCTACTAAAGACCCGCCTTGAAGCCGGGTATGATGCACGTTAAATTTATTAGGGTTCACAGTCCTTCCGTGGGATCGTGTGGAAGTTAGAAGAGGGGGGAGTGTCAGCTCAGGTGTCTTCCTCGTCACTCGACCGAAGTTTAAAATTACGAGATCCGTCGCCAATAGCCTTATGTTGCATCTAGTGCAACGTAAATAAAACCAACCAACCATTTTTTTTTCGATGTCAATGCCAGCCACACACATGTTTTTCGCAAAGGAAAGCTATCTAGTCGTAATTAATTAAAAATTAATGGAACAATAGAACAATTAATATAATGAATTCATATGTGTGACTGAAAGTCGTTGCTGCTTGGTTTCATACATACAGCGCCATTTGTACTTTTTTGCGAGTGCTGTTTGCCCTGGAATTTTTTGAATGCACTGTACATGCAATTAAACACATGATCCACTTGTCAATATGATTTAGAAAAAAAAAATAACCACTCAAAAATAGCGTAACTTATTTGATAGAGACATAATTGTTCTACAAAATAAAAATTTTACTTAGAAAAACTCTTGCACTGATTCCACATTAAATAGTTTATTTATTGAAAATCGTAAGCTATTTGAATATGTTTCTCCGTTACATTTTCCAACTGAAAAATAATCCAATTATCTCTTGCTTTTAATTTCTATTAATATTTCTTCATTTGTGTGCATACCAGAGGTGGATTATCATGCTCGTTTCTTCCATCACAGAGTGACGACAACAAACAAGATGTGTACAAAAAATGGTATTATACTCGTAGTTATGCACATAATTAACTGAATCTACCTGTAAAAACAAGTGATTACCAATAAAAATATGAGACTAAAATTCCCAATTTACCATTAAATCGATTAACAGTAGTCCGGTTAACTTTGCAATCAGTAGTCAAGAAGGCTTTAATTGGTTTTAAGCTCCAAAGCAATTTAAAAGAATATTGATAACATCAAAATAAAGACGAAACATTTCGGAGTACATTTTATCATGATAATTTAAATGCTTTTCTTCTTCTTTTTTTAATTTAATATCTGATATGTTCTAACATTTGATATTATTAGGTCTACTAGAAAATTTTGTCAGTCCGGGAAATAAAAGAAAATAATACATTTTTTCATATATTTAATAATATTTACTGTACAACATAATTTCTATCGATATTTATGAACTCTTGTCAGCTGGATGGTCTTCCCGAAAATGCCTTGTTTTAAGAGGCGAAGAATTCAAGTAGCACTTGGTTGACATCTATTTCAGTTTCGATTTTTTTTCCTTTAAAAAATGTTACAGGGTGAGAAATTGGGGAAAATTGAAGGGTTCTAGGTATAAGGAGTGTGATGAATGAAACAGAATTTCGCCGCCTAGCTCTGCGATTTACTGACGAGTTACCGAATCAACATGTATTCTAGTATTATCCATGATGCGAAATATTGTGCTTCCTATTGAACATCGCCGGCATCTCTTCGTGAATTATTCAGTTTGAATCCATTTGTTGATAGAATCCTTCAGAATTGAGCTTTATGTTAGGTCTCAAAAATTTGTATCATATTGATTCTTGTACCTCTCAAACTATTCTTATTTCTTATTCAGGCTCATTCTCGGCTTAGAGGAGAAGGTAAAAGATTGTCCGTATTCACAGTTTGCTCTTTTCTTAATGATGTTTTTGTAGACAATCCACTTTTCGTTATCAGTTATAACTCGGTCCAATTAGGGCGCGTTTTTGTTACGAGCAAGGAGAGATATGCATATGACGACTCAGTAAAGCAAATTTTTCTCATTTAACTCACGAGGCATCTAAAACTATCATCTACTCATCTAAAATATAGATGAACCCATCTTAGAAACGAAGGAAATTATGTTGCACAATAAATAGTATTAAACATATGACAAATGCATTATTTCCTTTCACTTCACAGACTGATAGAACTTTCCAATTAGACTTAAAATATTTAATTGAAATATTCTCTTAATGAAGAACATTTCAGTGGTTTCTATAGATGGAGTTATGACTGACAAAATCAAACAATACCTGAAGCGTAATTTCTTAAATGACACAAAAAAAAATCTTAGAAAAGTTGTGTTCCATGACAATAAATTATGTGACCTTCGGATAATTAAATACGAAGTTAAATAAAGAGAAACCAATGAATACGTTATTCTTAATTTCCGAATGAAACTTAAAAACGAAACACCGTGTATACTGAATATTTTATGAAGGTGGTTCAAGAAGTACTTGCATTTGAAGACAGGTGGTGTCATCAAGGTAAATTGTTGTTACCATTGGGTACTGTCATCTATTAAAAGGATCCGAAACAAATTTGACATTGAATCACAAGTTAGTTTTGATTTGGTTGTCACTTGCTGCCAAATGAAAACGTGATCGCTGTCGCATCGAGTTGTCGACTTCATTTTGTGCCGAGTTGTCACCGTTGATGATAAATGGATTCATCGTTATTCACCAGAAACCAAGAAACAACCAAAACAATTTGTTGCTTTCTATGGATTTGCTACAAAGAAGGAGAGGATTATCTCCTCGGACTAAGAGTTAAGGCATAAATACTAGTTACTGAAACTTAGACAACTGTCTAGTGAGTCATGATGCTAACTAAACACAAACCATTTTCGACGCTACGAGTGCCATCTCTTGGGTTTTTAAGTACCCATTGAATGATGCTTGTATATGTTCTTTCCAAAAAAATTCAAGAAATGATTTCTTCTTTTCTCAATGTATTTTAACTCGAAAGCTAAGTTTTCTTCACTTTTGTTTTCTGCTCTCTTTCTCAAATGAATACTCTCAAAATTCCACTTCACCTTTGCTTCTGTGTCTGTCCTGAATGAAGTCGCCAGGAAGAAGATCACGAAGCAGAAATGATTTTCATATCAATGATTCAGATGATATGTTGTGATTGTCCTTCCCATCGAGCTTCAAGTGATATGGAGCAAGATACTAACTTGAATTTTTCCCCATGGTTTGACTTTGAAATGTAATAAAGCCTCAAACTAAGCAAGAATCAGGATGCAAGCGAATCAGAGTCATTTTCGATAGTTTTAGTACTGAGAAATGAAAATTCTGAGGTTTGAATTCCTGTCATTTTGAGAATTGCATTCCAAGAGTTTTCTTTTATTTTTTACATTTCAACATATGGTACGAATAGAAGAAAAAATATTGTCGTAAAAAATTTGTAGCAGGGTGAACTGAAGACACAATAAGTATTCAAAGTTAATGTTGTTTATTAATAAACTAAAAACACAGTAACATTTTTGGCTGATAACCCTCTCAGATTTTGAAAATACGTAACTTGTGTGACTCTTTTTTAATGCATGCAGACTTGTTTACATTAATCGTTCAATTTATATTATACCGCTACAATTTCTTACGTTACATTTCTGGTTTATAGCCCTGCGTTTTTTATTGCATATTTTTTGCAGTTGGAAATATAGCTCACAAACTTCATAGCGAATTGTCTTCATTGTGATTAGGAGGTTATAAAGATCCCATAAAGATCAGCCTAAGCAATTTATTCAAGATTTTGAATAGTCACTATCAAAATAAATATATGTGTAACTGTAATCTTAATTTTATATGTATACCTACTTTGCATTATCTTGCGGTAAACTTATAAGTGGATCCGATATAGATAGTCACCTTCTGACATTATAGTTGTTCAAATATCTGCAGTATTCTAATGACTCCTTTATTTCCTCAGCATTTTATTTAATAAATTTCTTATTAAGGCTAATTTATACATATCACAGTTCTTTCAAAAGACAAGGTTCTCATATCAAACATCGTAACCAAGCAGTCGTCCCAGTGGTTAGTTTAAAGGAAATGCGCGTGAGAGCTCATTACAACTTCTGAGCATAAAGATTCACTCAAGTGCACTGTTTCATTACCTAGATTAACAGTTAACATTGCATGATACTATAAAATTGACATTAAATGCCATATAAAGATTTGAATCATTGTGTAAAAGAGTCAACTTAGGAATAAGTGGTTACAGTTAATAATACATGCATAGTGTGAATAATTAAAATTGCTCTAAGTTGAATATAACTTGTATTTTATTCTTAGTTTTGGTTAAATCAAAATTTTTTTAATATATTCTTAAACTTAGTTTATGAACACTAAATCTTCTCGCAAGAGAATAAATATTTTTAAAATAAGATTTACTGCTAACCCTCAAAAAGTTTAAGTTATATTCGAGTGAAAGATGAACGCACTGCTGCCAAAACACTTCATAAACTTTAAATTATATATATATATATATGTGTGTGTGTGTAATACCTACGAATAACACAATAACAACAATCTCAAAATTGCATCCTTCATATTTTGTTTTGAGACATCTTAGCATCTATATATGAATGGAAATATCTCATATGTTCCAGAAATGTTTAATATTTGCTTAAAGTTTTGAATTTTTTCTCATTTAATAGTCTAATATTTATTGCTAAAAATTAGTATGTTTTAAAAGTTATAGAAATGTTACGTATTACGCTTTTTTCTTCTCTTCTCAAATGAGTTTCATATAAAATCGTATTTATTACGATAACATATCTCCTGCGTTGAGGAATATTTTTTGTTTTTACTGTCTGTTACACATCTAGCAGATCGAACGAGGGATATTTTTTCCTTTTGCTTTTTTGATTTATTCTAGATATAGCATTTATAAACTATAACATGCGAAAGGATATTTTCAAAATACACGTGTTTAAAAAATCTTTAAAAATTGTAAATTCCTTTTGAAAAATTCAAAAAATACTGCACTTTTATTTCATTTCTTACATGGTTCAATATTTAGAATTCATGCATAATATTATTTTTTTCACTCAAACGTATACCTGAGCTTCATGGTAATATTCAGAAATTCTTGTAGATATTTATTCTGTGATATTATATTTATTACTTTATTTTTTGAGAGTTATTTTCTTCAATAATATCACGTTGTTAGTAACATGAATAAATGTAAAATCATTATTGAACGACGTAAAATGTTTTCGAGATTTGAACTTAAGGATTGCCTTCATTTGTTTCATGAAAGCGCTTTAAATTTCTTTTATTTTCAGAAATATGTTGCATAAAATAATGATTTAGTGTGCGGATTAGGTATAAACAAGCAAATTGGTTTATTAACATATACTGCTAATGTGCTTATATAAATAGTAATATTTAAGGATAGAAATAAAAATATAAATACCTTTGAGAATATAAATAATAAAAATATGAGAAACAAATAATGCATTTTCTGTTTTTGAATTCCTTTAAATTTCAAATCTAAAGTGTAAATTTTTTGCGCAAGTAATTAAGAAAGTATTTTATTCCATAAATATATCGTAACTTATACTAGAATTGAACTTAGAAAAAGTTTCATTTTCTCTTGATTTTGTTGGTCTGTGTGCCACATAACTTTCGTCTGATCATTATTATACTAGAATGATAATTCTGAACATGTGGTTAACAGAATGGAAAATCAAATCTATTTTAAAATTCAGTTTACACCAAAATTTGATAAAGCATTAATCAGACAGTATTTCACCATTTAGGTAAAAAAAAAAGTTAATTTTTCTGTCCTAAAAAAACTCAATAGCAAAATACACCCGTAATATTGTTTCTGAGTTTAATGTGTTTTCAGCTTCAATATGAAGTAAAATCACCTCAATGTGTAATACTGGCCCGAGTGCAATGTTCCATAATCAAAATGATGTTGTTTATTTCCTCACTTGACTGCAATTCTATTTGCCTAGTCAAGATGATTCGAAATCCCTATTGACTTTCAGGGAGTTGGGTAAGTGAAGTAAGATTTTTCCCTGGATCATTCTAAACTAATTCAAGTCCTAAGAACAGACTCGTTAACATACACGCATAATAGACGTTTAACGAAGACAATTCTGTACCAACCAAATTTTGTGTATTCTAGCATTATTGTCTTGTAGAATGAAGGATCCACTCACTGCATGTGCGTAATGGCGAACAATAGTATCAAGAATGCGGTCTTTGTGCAATTGAGTATAATAGTGCCTTTTGAAAAGATATTCAAGCTAGTGTTGCCATCCAAGATGATACCTGTGCACTTACTTACACTGAAGCACTCAAATATGTCTCTTTCACGGATATAACTGGGATAATATAGCATTTCCTTCTTTCTCCAGACCAACGATCTTCTTGAATAAATTTGGAAACAAAATCTAGATGCATCAATATGGAGTGATTGATTTATACTTCAAATGATAAAAGTGTGCATTTCTTATTTAATCTCTTCTTTCGCTGATCCTGTGAGAGGGATATACCAAAGGCTAGACATCTTGTATACAACCCTCTTTCGTGAAACCTTCTGCACACAGTTGGTCCAGATACCAACCTTCCAGTGGCTGCTACAAGAGAAGATAGGTCAAGGGTGCCATAGCAGTTCTACTAATTAGCACATAAAGTTCTGATAGAGCATTACTTTTTAAGTACACTGTACAAGTCCGTATTGTAGTGTGTACTTAAAATACTCCGTTAAGTACTGTACTCCAAAATTTCAAGGTCCGTCACCAATAACCCTTGCGTTGTATCTCAGAGCGACGCTGATAAGTAATTGCATTAACATAATCCTCTCGAATAATTCAAAAATTTTCATACAAAAGACGGTACTTACAGAATGAATTCTGAAGAAAAAAAAGTTTCTCTTAAAATTTAAGATATTTTACTAACACTTTATTAATTCAATAAAGTAAATTTGAATTAAAATTTACTTTATTTTAGTGATGTAATCCCTCTTTTCTGATTTTCCCTCTATTTTCGGAGAATAACTATATAGCATATAATCTTAATTTAAATGCAGTGAGACTTCGCTTAACTTGATTTCAATATTACACGGTAATCGAGAATTCACTGAAATCGTCGTCTGAATGTGCGTACTCTATTGTTTGTGTGAAGATTAAATTTAATACTTTATTTTATTGTGATAAAAATGGTAATTTTTATTTTTACCATGATCAAAGGTATGAACCAAAGGAATGGAAAATAAAACGACAAGAAAAAAGCCTTTTTTTCTGAAATTAAAATGCAAGTGAGCGGCTATCTGATAGTGTAATTTCAATAAATTTGTCTACTTCAACAACACGCACAATTATGAAACAATATCGAAAACTACCCTTTCCAAAGGCAATAACATTGCGGGAATGGAAAAATACCTTTCTATATGGAATGACAATGAGTAAAAACAGGTTTGCATTTTATTTTCCGTTATATATGGGTAATGTAGATTAATAAATGCAACTGTTTGCACAATTCGTCGAGTTTCAGATGATCTGAAACGATTTATAGTCAAACAGTCCAACCTATTGAATCCTTTTTTTGCTTCGTTCGGACAAAGAACAAGTATAAAAACAAATAAACAAGAGTTTGCGAGCTCTCGCTTTACTAATACGTGAAATTGATTCGACTTTATGCGATTGGAATGTATTTGTATAATTCAGTTCTGATTCTGAGATATAAATTGTATATAATAATAAGTTGGTTATAATAGAGTTGAGGTTTATGGCGTATAAAAGCCAAATCTGGCTGGTCTGATCCAAATATGTTTATATCTGGATTAAAGATTGTATTTATTCTCTGTTGAGCTTATTTTTCAAAATTTTGAGGTTTTATAAAATTCCAACAATTCTATTAATTTTCCTCCCAATCTTTGTATTGATTTATTTGCCTCTTCAAAAATAGGGAAAAAAAATCAAACCACTGTATATTGAGAAAATAAATTATTTAATTTAATTTAATGTATTCTTTTTTCAAGAAGTTTTCGGAATATGTACGGGTGAAACAATTTGTGTGGGTAGGAAAGGTGTACCAGGAGGATTCTGGGCTACATGGAACGAAAAACGTTAGGATCCCCTGGCCTAATGGATCATTGTATCGAAGACAACAAAATTGGGCACTCCGATAATGCCGTTTCTTGTTAGGAAGAAATCACACGCAGAAGAACTAAATTTCGCCTATTTAATTAAGTATTGGGATTTCACCGTTTATCGATTGTCTTCATTACTATACCTTAATAGCTATTCCTAGAAAACGTTCCCTTAGATAAATGATAACCGAAAGGTACAAGGTATTTTTAGAAAGAAATTATGCACTTTATTTGTATTTCGGTGAAAGTCAAACGCAATTATCTCTTCGGTGTATGTCAAACACTTTTATAACTAATTTTAATAAATTTTACTCTTATAGTTGTCTGGGTAATAAGCCCAAGATACTAATTTAAATAGACATATTTGTCTATTAGCGTGTTGCACCAAATTACACCCTGACGACGGCAGTGATTTGTCTCAGGACGACACCAAAAGTGTTAGAAAGCTGTGCAGACCTCGATCTCTTAATAATCTCCCATAGTTCAAGAAGAAATAATACAGCCGGATTAGAAAGACGGACATTCCTCTCCGCGATAACTTTGGTCCAAGCCGGCGTCGTTTTCGTCTAGTCGAAGGTTTGAGCCCTGATGACCAGACGTATAACGGGGATGATGCACGGCCCTAAATTTTCTTGATGACTTAGTGTGGATGCTTGGAGATGGAGGTGCCAGTTCAGGTATCGGCCTCGACACTTGACCGAGATACAAAATTACAAGGTCCGTCACCAATAACCCTTGCGTTGTATCTCAGAGCGACGCTGATAAGTAATTAAATTCACATAATCCTCTCGAATAATACAAAAATTTTCATACAAAGACGGTGCTTACAGAATGAATTCTGAATGAAAAAAAAGTTTCTTTTAAAATTTAAGATATCTTATTAACATTTTATTATTTCAACCAATTTCATTGATTTTTTTATGTGTTAATAAATCAAATTTTGTATTTTTTATAAATACCTTTACTTTGCATATTTTCTTTGCACAATTCTGATTATTGTTAATGTATAGAAAATTGATGTTATTGATTCAAATACAATCCCCGGATGGAATTATTAACTGAATTTCAATCCTCCATTTCAAGCTCACCATTGAATCATTAAATTCTAACATTATAGAAAATAAAATATAAAGTTCCATTTCTGTATACTAGTTTTAAAAATTGTATGATAGTCAATCTTACATATATATTTGAATTTTTGTTTATTTTTCATTCTGTTTATCCTCTACGAGTATGAAATTCCATGCTGTTGTGATCACATTGCTCCAAAATCTTGAGTTTTGCTGATTTTTTTTTCGAAAACTCACTTTTTTAGCGCCAACAGGTAGCAGTAGTATTGATTAACGTAAAAACGTATTTTTTTAAAATTATTTTCTGAAAATTAATTAAATTTATTTTTGCATATTTTTTTCTAATGTCTTAAGACTTTTCTTAATAATGTTGAAGTGATATTTTTGTATTTTTTGCTGGGTAGATTTTGAATGAAATTTTGAAAAATTGCGATTATTTCGCCATCTGAGAAATGTAAATTAATTAGTTGATTTTGGTAAGTTTTTGAAAATAGCCTTAAAAAGTTAAGATTTTTAAAAAGTTTTAAGTATTTTTATGGATAGAATCTATGGATAAATCTGAAACAATATTCATGTGATATACGGAATAAACAATCGGCACTCAACTACAAAAGAAAGGATCAGTTCTAACAATTACTTAACCATGTTAATAAACATTTGTTGTTTATTTCAAATTACTCAATATATTATTTTTAACTTGGTACACATTAAACAGTTTTTGCTTTGAATTAAATCGTTACATTTTTAATTCATCCATGCAAACAACGGGTGTAACAGCTAGTAATGCATACAACTAAATTATTTGATCTGAAAAAGATAGTCTTACAAATGCAACTGGATGCCATACTGGATTTTCAATGATTTTTACAAAATATTTCAAATCAAAATATTATGACTAGTTATTACATGGAAGAAGTATTAATAGGCGTCATTATATAAATTTTAAATCTCATTTCAGGAAATAATTGTTTGTTTTCTCTATTATATTTCACTGAATGAAAAAAATTAGTAACGCTTGTTTTACAAACAATACGGATTTTTATTCATAAATTTTCAAAATAATTTGCTAAAAGCAAACTGATAGTTTCGAAGGGAGAGTTTAAGTTATTTTTCTGAAACATTCCCATTCTGATTTCATTATCAAAGGATATATTTTATTTGTTGATAAAGCTGATTATGCCTGTTGCTTGAAAATCTTTTGGTACAACAAAAGAAAAATAATAATGCTCTTGTGTGATTATTCCCATTTTCTTAAAATGAAAGTTTTTTTTAAAAAAAATCAATTTTTTGAAACAAATGCAAGCAATATTTATGTCCTAAGCCGAAAGTCATTTATCTTCGCTGAGAAACTAACTAAAATTTGGTCATGGCATTGGTAGCTCAACGCTCCTTTCTGCGTGAAAAAGTTTTTTTTTTTTAAATGAATCCAAATGTGAGAGAGAACATTTCTGAAATATGGGGGAAATTACCACATAAAAATCGGTAAAAGTTTTATTCTCTGAAAATGGAATAATTCTAAAAGCAGACCATCATTCAAAATAGAAATAAATAAATGTAGTGTTTCCTTGTTCTCGAGGCATGAATAATTTTACTCTTAGATGTATTTCGATTGGTTGTTTTAAAAACATCATCGTTCGAAATGAAAAGGGTTTTAACATAAATCAATTCCTTTTTTTCAGGAAAACCAAAAGTAAGTGAAAAATATTCAAACATATGTAATGATGTTTCTGTCTATATTTAGCTATTAAAGTGAAATCAAACTAAAAATTAATTCTCAAAAAGCTATAAACTTCTTAAAATAAATGCATGATCAATGTTGCTGAAAGTGTTTCAAATATTCAGTGGGCGCATTTTTATTTTATTGTTATCGATAATAATCCACCAATATTATTGAAAGTATATTCTATACTTCTTTTAGTTTAAAAAGTAGAATTAATAACGCTATGAAACGAGGTTTTGGGCTCAAGGATAAAAATATGTGTTTCTAGTACACTTTCATGTGCTGATAACGGAAATGACCTTAGAAATGTACCATCCTCCTCCAGTGTCTTTATAAATTAAAAAATATATCCACCCCCAGTTCCCCATCCAAAATTAAAAAAAAAAAAAAAAAACAGTCAAATATTTGATTTTCATGTATAGTTTTTTTGAAATCTCCATTTAAAGTACAACTCGTTGCTTTCTTATTTATAATCATTATCTATGGTAAACCTTGGTGTCGAAAACTAACCGCCAAGGCCAAGCTCTTATTATTTTCCTTTCGGGTGTCACGGAAAAGATGAAGATAAAACTCGCCCCCCCCAATTTATTGTGTATAATGTGTTATTCTGGTTTACTTCATTGGATCAAAGGTCACAAAAATAAGGGTATTCCTATTGTATTCCATTTTTACTTCCTTTCTCCAAGCAAAAGCAAACGATTCATATGGAGATTTGATATTTTTGAATTTATCGATTGCGCGCGTATATAGAAAAAAAAAATCACTTTTTGTTGTTATTAGGTAAAAGTGATTAGAGTGTAAATTTTGAAATAAATTGATTCTATTTAATTATTCACATATTAATTTCAAAATGTCGTACCTCGCCTGGCGCCTTCGTATGGTTTGAAAAGACACAAGGGCCCCTAGTGAAGGTGATACCTGTACCTGGATGGCGGTCGATGAAGCAGTTGGCTGTACGCGTGCATTTCTTACGATGTGGCTGTCTTCTCGACGACTGGTCTGTCGAGGGCTTCCTAAGCCTGGTCTTCGTGTAAATGACATCTCTTGGATTCACTGGTCTCATCACCTCCTCACAACACAATCAGAGCGACCTAATTGACGAGCTACTCACCTAGCTGACCACCCAGCTTCCATCATGCCGATGATTCTCCCCCTCTCAAACTGCGACAGTTGCTCATATTGTCTTCGAAAACGGCGTAATGGCATGTATACCTCAGCTCTTCCTTTGTAAACGATTCAGCACACTCAAACAAGCTTTGGTTACCTGTTTTATACTCTACGGAGAACGACGTTAAACGCCCTCTACCGGCTATACGTAATGCGCAATTACGCTGCATTTCTAATCATTTGCATATTTTCCCGACATGTACCTTCATACCAAGTTTCGTTAAGATATATATATATATATATATATATATATATAAATAATTACCATACTTCTGCTTCCCGTTTAATTTTCGATTCTCTGCCTTCAATATTAGCATATAATGTTCAACGATTATTACTTTATTGGCAAATATCCCCCAACCTTAAAATTCTAATATTATTTTTTTTCTTTTATGGTCATAGACGATATATATTCTCGTGTTATTCTCTAGTCGATACTTAAAATAAAGAGTATAGAACAAATAATTCTAATAACTATATAATCCAATCCGAAATTAATTCTGGCGTTAGTTTGCTCTGCGGTGGACCTATGATTTTAAACTCCTTGATTTGATCATGAACGAATAAAGAATTTTAATACTTTCATTTTCAATATACTTAGTGAGAAGAGGGATTAGCTATCTTACTTATTCGTCAAAAGAGTACTGAAGCATAATTTTGTCCAATTGTTTGGCAGCACTCTCATCTTCTTACCAGATGTTATTGTGAGTCGTGGGATGCGCTATCTGGTACCTTTTCAGAATAAAAGTACCTATCTCCACCTATTTAGATCTTTGTTTGACTTCACTCTGAACCTGATCAACTATCACAATTCGCTTTTTATCCGTAACTGACTTTATAGAGGTGAAAAGATGGAACCCTTAAAATGCCATATCAGAACTGTGAGATGGATGATTGATGATGTCCAAACATAATCCATTCAATAGTTGCTTTGGAGGTGTGGGATGTTCATTGTCATTCAACAAACACACTCCCTTCGTTAACATTTCTCTTTTTTTGTTCTATAATTTTTCCAATTATTTACTGTACCTATTGATAACTATTAATTGTTTCTACCGGGGAAAAAATTGATTGTGGAGAATCCCTTTGCGCACCCAAAACAACGTGTTTTGATATAGTTTTTTCGCCACCTTTAGCTCACTACACGTCTTGTACACATTAGAATAGTTTCAAGGCACCAACACCGTAAACAGTTTTGATTCCTATAAAAACATGGAATGGAGCGTTTTTCTCTTCGCAAGTAAAAACCAAATTATTCTCCTCAACTCGCAGCTGGCGGAATATGGAATCGAGACGCCCATTTCAACACGGCATTGCAACAAGAGCCTTCAACCGATTAAGACAGGAGAGTGTACATTCTACTTCCAAGATCTGGACCATGAACGCAATGCTTTCAGTATTATGAAAAAAAACAAATCTTTGAGCGACAAATGCTCAGTGTTTTTACTTCTGGATACCTCTTGTATATATGAGTATATACTTAAAATTTCGACTGTTGCGAATTTTAAAAATATGATTTAAAGTTATGTGGACTGTTCATCGCCGAAGTTTTCTAATTGAAACTATTTTTTTAATAATGAAAGTGTTGAAGATGGTAATTTATATTTGGTAATCTATGTTGGCTTTAACTTGCGATTTAATTTGATAACATTACACCATACACAAATATTGTGTTAAATATTAAATATATAAGAACTTGACTTCTGCACAAAAGGCACGTGCTGAGATCTGAAGTAATTTTAGATTAATTATTTCAGTTCAATTATATATATTAAACTAATGTTATTATTATACGCGTTATTAATTGTTAATTTTATGATAACAGTTTCAGTAACTATTTTGAGTTAAAATATATACAGTAAAAAAATGTAATTCCATAGTTCTATTTCTGCTATGTAGAAGGTTGTATTAGTGTCAAATTCCGCATCTTGATGCCGTGACGTTGTTGCACATAAATTATTGAGGTCGGACTCGAGGACTTTCTCTCGAATTAATTTTATTTATCCAGTTCCTATTCTTCAGTTATAAAGTAACCTTTCTTTCCTTCTTTTCCTTTTAAAAGTCATTCATTATATTCAAAGGAAATATATTAGATTGTTAGCGTGTCATATATTTAAAGTGACTTAGGGATTAAAATCTAAAAAAATTATAATGTCTCTAGTTTGAAATTTGAAATCACTACAAAAAGCATACAAACAGCAAATGTAATATAATTTCTAAATTTATAATCTGAGGCAATTTGACAATTTATGCTTCAGATTTTGAGAACATAAAAACACTATCAAACATAAATATTGCAAAGTGTGTTCAAATAATTTTGAAAATTTTGGATTTTGAAAAAAGTGACTTCTGTATCAGTTTTTACACAAAAATTTATTATATTTCGAGGCATTTAAGATTCACTTTGGGATTCATACGATGTACTCCAATGTTTTAGCATCCCCAAGAACAAATTGAAGAATTAATTTCTTTTCCTTCTGTCCTTATTTCAAAAGGCAGGGGTAAAGAGAAACAGAAAATTAAGGGGGAGGAGGAAGGTGCATTAAAATATATGTGTTTGCGTTATTATTTAAAAATATCAGCAAAAATTCATATAAACTTCGTTAAGGTTTGGCAAAAATGATTTTGTAGTTCTGGGAATGGTATGCGATGCATAAATATATGAGATAAAATTTCTTAAGCCGTTGCAATAAATTTCGGTGGGAAATTCAATGATAGATGTAGGGAGATATTTTGAACATAAGATGTCTTAAGATTAAGATCTTTAAAAGAGTGTTCAGTACATTCTTTAGAATTTTACTTTTTTAGAATATCTGAAACTGACTATATTTGGCGAAACAAATCTTAGACAGTCACCAGATCGAAGTGAAAACGAAACTAAAGGATATAGATTGTCTACCACCAATTCTCAAATATTTCCGTTATTTTTCAAATTCTAAAATTTTCCATTTGTATTCCATTTCTATTTACCAATCTGGAAGGACTTGTCTTTATTTTAATAGAAAAAAAATGGCAATGGTGAATTGGAAAATCACGTCCGCCCAATGACAGTTGAACATCCAATCACGTGACCTGAGAGATTGTGTTACGAACAATCTGGCGTTCCGGTTATAGCTGTCAGATTTCTAAATTTTAGACATAGTTTTACTTCAGTTTTCACATTTTTTCCCCCTTTGTGCTTCAAGAACAGAAAATCAAGAAGATTATAAGAGGGAAAAAATGGAGAAAAATTACTGCCAAAAAAAAAAAAAAAGATTTTTCATTGTATTTTGCTCCCGGGATTTATTTTAACACCCTACTTTGTAAAAAATAAAAATAAAAACAGTTTTTTAAGCATTTAGTATAACTGAAGATTAAAAAGATCAACCACAAAAATATTTTCGTACTAAAAAAAGAAATAGGTTTAAAGATTTTACGAGGGTACAAAACTATTTCTTTTCCCTTATATCTTCTAAAAAATATTTTTTTATGTTCTTCTTTATGACGTTTGTGTTCTCTGATGAATTTATTTTAAAGTTGCTACATCATTTTTTAAATAAAAGGACTTTTTATGAAATATTTTTTTAAAACGCTTTTTTTATTTTCTTTTGATTTTTTGATGCACTTTTTTTCTCTTCTCACGATTTTCTGCAGCTTCAGTTTTGCAATTTTAAATGAAATCTTTAGATTTTACTTTCATCTGATGTAACTAGATGTATGCCAATGTTTTTCCCATAACATAGAAGAATGATAAAGACCACGGAAGCAACTCTAAAGAAGGTGATTTCTATGCACAGTTTTGATTTAAGAAATTTAAAATTACAGAAATAGAAATGATGCTATTTCGGGGTAGATGTTTTCCTCTACCCTACAAGATTGTTTTTTTATCCCTTTTTCGAAGAGATTGGTTGACTTTGTGTGACTACGAATCCTTGGTTTAAAAGAATGTAACCAGTCGTTCTAGACTGAACCGCCATTTAGTGTTCAAATCCTGTGTCACCATTCCGGCGAGTAGATTCTCTCCTTCACATTGAAGGATGGTTTTTCCTCACCGTGACTGATGATTGGTTGACTTTGTGTGAGGTGGTGATTCGAACTCCTAACCCTTTTGTCCGGTGAAACCTCGTGCGGTTTTAATCGTGACCTTAGAAATCCAAATCTACAATGAAATATCCAGTTGAATCTGTTATTAAGCATTTTTGTTCCTGTCGAGGTTGAAGAGAGCCTCCAAGTTTCAAATATTTTTGTGCTAATTGAATCAATTTCTCTGCATATATGAACCTAAACCTACAAAATACCGAAATGCTACTTAAAGATCTTCAAAAGACTCCAAAAACTATTCTTTTTAACGATTAGATTATTGATTTATAATTGATAGCTATTTCGCCTTGATTGATGAATGTTTGATATTTTAAATCATGATCAAAATGTTCTTCCAGGAGAAAATTTGAAAGCGCCTGATTTAGTAGATTCCGATTCATAGACAATATTTATCAACGAATATTGATTAATTCTAAAATTAGAAGAAATGTGCAGTAAGGGTTAATCTTACCTTTAGAATATTAAACATAATTAATTATCGGCTATTGAGTAAAGTCTGGATGATGGAAAACATTAGTGCTATTCCATTAATATAAAATATCAATACATTCCTGCTTCTAGCATAACAATATCCACACTTCTCATCAAGCACAGGAAACAAACGTCAGTGTCTGCATCATTCTTGTTAAAATTTAAGTCAGATTGATTCTATTATCAATTAAAAGTTTCGACTCACAGGGCTCTAATTTCTATAAAATATAATTTTTTCCTCTGTGTCTTCGCTGAGCTTTCAGAAGAACCATAACATTGCATGAATGTGTATGCCAAAGCCAAGTAATAATTTTAGCAAGAATTTAATTAATGAGGAAATCATTATTTTATGCATTAATTAAATTTATGAAAAAATGCAGAGTTAAAGTAAATAGTTACAGAACACTAAAATAGATATACCTGAGAAATCGGTACTTTGCTTCGATGCAGATTGTACGTGCAACATACTGTGAAGGAAATAACAAACATGATTAAGTGAGGATCTATGTGTGTGTCGTATGTGGGATGAGTGTCCGATGAAATCGTATGAGTATCTGTGCCAATTAAGGTGAAACACTTATTTATGCCAGGAGGGATGCAAGGTCACCACAAAATGAATGATAGCATCTTTTCTCCCCGAATAATGCTGCAATTATCTTAAGCATTCAGTGCAAAATGATATTTTGCAGGTCTTTCAGCTTTTAATTTAAAGAATTTAAGAAGGACTTTCCCAAATTAAATTTGTAAGTTTCGTTTTCATACATTTAATAGAAACTTCTGTGTGTTGCCGCTTTATTACTCGGGATCTATTCAATAAACAAACATTCAAAAAAAAGTGAGTTAAAAAAATCAAACTTGTTTCATTTCATATTACAGAATTATTGCAAAATAACTATTATTTTGAACAAAGTACGAACATTCACTCGCGTCTTGATCCTAAGTTTATAATGGAAAATTCAGTAGGAAACTTCTACTGAAAACTTTTTTCAGTAACAATACAACTTTTTCCGAATGAGGAGCAATACTTATAAACTAGATTCGAGTCAAATATGAGCTATCTTCCGATCACTTAGCTTTCTTGCACTAATCTTGCGTACACTAAATTGTCGCAAATTTTTTATCTCCTCATACCATTTTAGCATGTGAGATCTCTCTTTCGAAACCTTAACTATTCATAGTACTTTTATATATACAGCAATACTGATTTATATAATCAAGGTTTGTTCGGAAGACGAGGACTTCAAATCAAATAACAAAAAAAGTTGCCCGAAAGTTTAGTTGAAAGAAAATCATTTGTGAGGAGCCATTACACTTTTTTTTTTGTCTCTGTGGATAATGCAGGATTTGCTTTATGCATAAAATTTTTTGATGAAAATTATTTTCGTATCAAAACATAATACAGTTAAAAATTGATTTCTATACTAAAAACAAATTTTTCTAATCTTCTCTCCTCGTTTAAATATATTCTACATAATTGTAAAAATAAGTACTCTCGAAAAGAATATTTCTATCTATGGTGTTTTTCTTCTGAATTTTTTACAATTTAAAGTATAATAAAAACAATATCACCCATTGAAAATCATAATTTAGCATTTAATTTCAAAATTTAAAACTATCCACTACAAATATGAACGATTTATTTCGGAACAAAATTAGAATATAAAGCAGCTAAATATAAAATTGTTTTATTCAATCTTAATTGTTTTAAGAAATACTTTGAAGGCTAATGAGTTGCCTTGACTCAGTTTGGCCCTCGTGCTAAAATTTAATGCAAAATTAAGCTAAAATGTATTGTCTTAAAAATAACACTATTTTACCAGCAAACATTTACGGTAACTGAGATCGGCAGGAGGTCATCGAAAAGGGAAAATTTATGCCAAATGTAAGTAATCGTCATATTTTTTTACTTTAAAAGCAATGGAAGTCATATTTTACATTGAGATATCAGATTACTTTTGCATCTATTTATGTGAAGAAAATTACATTCATATGCATAAGCAGCTATGTGTGAACAATTGATAATCAGTAGCTGTATTTACATTTGTGAGTAGTATATGTATCTTTAAATACATCTTGAATAAAATTTATTGTATTTATAATTTTAAAAATTTACAGTTAACTGAAAAGAGTAAATTAATTTTAAATTTTATGACTCAAATTTCCCAAAATTCTTACACAGATATTGTGCCATACTTAAACTTTGTGAATATTTATTAGAAAAAAATATGTTCCCTGTTTTAGAAATAGTGTCATTTTGTAACGTGGAAAGTATTAGCACTGTGTGTTTAGGATTTTAGAAAAGTGTACCAGAATCCTACAAAAATACAATTGAAAAGAAAATGCAATAGCTGAAATTTTTCTTTGTGACGTGGCTGATGTATTTACAATTTGAAATTTAATTCTAAAATGTGGTTTTTATTAAATTCTTATAAACTATACATCTGCGTATTCAACGAAATATCCTTTATATCTTCATAGAAAATTGAATAACTGCAAATTGTGAAACATTTAGGGTCTTAGCCACTTAAAAAAATCCCATATACGTAAATAATTATTTATTAGCAAATAATAAACAATATATGTATTTGCGTTTGTATGTCATGCACTTACCATTAAGTAACATTTGCATAAATTTTTATGTTTCAAATTCCCTACCATATTCTTATACAAATATTGAACATATAATACAATTTTAACATATTTATAAGGAGAAATTAAGATCAATGCATAGTTATTATAACAACATTTCTCAAAATGCTGAAAATTTAATACTATGGATTTTGATGAAAAAGTATGCTATAAACCCCAAGAAAATACATTTTTATTAAATCACGATTACAAATATTTTTCTTATAGCATTGCAAGTTTATTTGCAGCTTTAAAATTCAATCTTCCAGCATTATATTCAAGAAATTCTTATAAATAATCGATCTACGGAATCAGGAATCACCCTCTATGTTTAAAATCAAAATAAAATAAAATGCGAAATATGAAGTATTTTGACGCTACTAGAACCTTACTATTCCATCTAGAAAGCGGTAGAGATAAATTATTTTATCGCTTCTCTCAACTCCGGAGCTAATTCGGATTTAATTTTGGGATGTTAGCCTCCATCTGGGAATAAACATCGTAGGAAAATCCCTTAGGATCTAGTAAAAGTTAAAGTGTTGGACTAGAGCACGTTCCGGATCATTAGGGATACGGTATGAAAGGCAAACATTTACAGTTATTAATCAAGGTTTATCCATACCACAAGAGAGGTAAGGTAAGGTTCTCTAAATCATGAATATGCAAATCACTTCTGCCTCGTGAACTCTTTTGTAACGACGTCAATCACAGAAGAAAGAAAAGTTTAAATCAATTTAGAGGCTTCAGCGAAAGATGAAGTAATCAGTTTTATTACTGCACTATATACAAATTATTTCTTAGTTAAAGAGTTAATTC
>BMAW01019899.1:114264-127476 GCA_019974015.1 Nephila pilipes
ACACACACATATATATATATATATGCACTACTTACACCATTTTCATAAAAAGTTTCGCACTAAGAAAGAATCTTTAGAATAAAACGAAATTTTACATACGTCAGTACAACGTTGCTGTAAGTAAGTGAATACAAAATCAAAGCAAAATTATCATTTAATGTAAGAAAAATCACAAATGAATGGAGTTTTTAGTACCCTGTTGGGCCACCACTAGCAAGAATGCATGATGTGATATAGTCGGGCATGGAGGCATACAAGTCCTTCATGATGTCCTGCGACATCTCGTTCCCCAGTTGCTGTAAACGCGCCTTTTTTTCCCTATTAAAATCGTAGGTTGTCCAGCTTACAGTCCGAAATGATCTTAATTATGCTCTATTGATGACAAATCTGGGGATCGAGCCGGCAAGGAAGGGCGGAAATGTCACGGAGGCAGTCCTGTGAAACTCTTCCTGGGTGTGGCCGAACATAGTCCTATTGAAAAACGGCGCCTGGGAGCTGTGCCATGAATGACAACACATGTTACTGAAGAACGTCATGAACGTACTTCTGGGCTGTCATGGTACCATGGATCAATATTATGTTTAACCGTGTGTCGTATGAGATGGCACCTCATTCCATCACAGCAGTTGTCGGAGCGGTGTGCCGCTAAACAGAGAAAGCAGGATTGAAGTGTTCACCACAGGGACTCCTTACACGTACACGATTGTCATCACTGCCCATATTGAATCTGAATCTGTCACTGAAGATGACTTGATTCCATTCGGTTGCAGTCCAATCCCTTTGAATACAACACTACTCGAAACAGAGGCAACGGTGAGTTGGTGTCATGGCAGTACACGTAATGAGTGCCATGATTGCTACTGTTCTTCAGCCTGGCATCTAGGACAGGCAAGTCCTAGATGCCAGGCCAGATAGATAGCCAGTAGAAGGCTAGTGCAAGTGTAATCCTCGTCACTAGTCCGACTTTCAGTATTACAAGGTCCATCACCAATAGCTCTCGCGTTGCTTCTAAATGTGACGTTAATAAAATGACCAATAAATAATTTATGAGTTTTTTTAATTGAAAGTTCATGAATGTCACACATAGAATCATCATGAGGGCTGTTGGTGACGAACCTGATAATTTTAACGATCTTTCAACTATTAACAAGGACTACACCTGATCTGGTGAACCTCATTTCCCCTAACTTCAACACCAAGTTAATGGGAGGACTTGGATTCCAGACAGAATTGAAATGCAGCAGCTACACGACGGCTCTTGAGTGTCATCGGGATTCGAACTGACGACTCGACGAAACAAAGTCCACCCTTTGTGCTCGATCATAACCATTAGGCTTGACCACCACCACTTACACATATAACCGATTTTCTTGCAATAAGTGATTATATTTCTTGCGCGAAAATGATTTCGAGATTTGAAACTCCAAATTCATTTCGTCTGATATGTGTAAAAGTGAATAAACAATAAAATTAATATTCGGAAAAACCGACAATAGTTTTAATGGTCGAATGTAAAATAATCATTTATGTTTATTTTTCTCACTCTAACAAAATTGTATAACTATATCCACATCTTCGTGTTTCAAATGAAGAAACTGATCAATTCAATTGCTGTGGAATGCTAGCCTTTGTTACTCTATATCCCATAAAAATAAGTTATCAATCAATTCAAACGATATTCATTTAAACAAATACACATTAATATTTATGCCCAAATCGGAAATTTGTGTAATTTTGCATTTAAAAATAATCCTTAATTCCAGCCTTGACATTTGCATCCCACTATTATTGAGAAGAAAAGCCATTAAATTTGATATTTGAAGGAAAAAAACCAAACTTTAATATTCAATTTAACATAATTATTCACGTATAGTGTTAGTACTATGTTGAAATTACATATCTGTGTGCTCACATTTTTGCATAAGAAAATTCGCCAAAAAATAAAAAAATCGTATGCTTTTCCCTGAAAGCAAATTCACAAGTTATATTTATGGCCAAATCGGAAATTCATTTATCTTTGCTTAGAGAAAGAATCCAAATTCCGGCCATGCCATTTGCACAGTTCCCCTACCTTAAACAGAAAACATTCAAAAATAAATAAAACTAGAACAGTAGAGAAAGTTACATCATAACAATCGGTAAAAGCTTTATGTGCGGAAAAATGTTAATGTTAGGTATTTTGCAAGTGAAAAAAATATATATAGTTGAAAATATGTAAAGCAATTTAGCTTTTCTCTCTTCCAAAAGCGCTTCTAATTTTATACTCAATACATTTTTTCCGAAAATAAATAAACTGCATTGCAGATATGTAAAAATTGAATCTTTGAGGTGTACAAATATTTTGACGAAATATACCTTTTCATTTTAAATTCATACAATAGAAAAGTAAAATATTACATCCTGATAATAATCTGAATATCTTGATCACAATTAAAAATGAATATGATAAATGCATTAATTTATATTTCTCCATTTAACTTTACTAGCATTTATTTTGACACTTCTGTTTTTGAATTTTGGTGGCCATAGTAGCCGGATGGTCAAGATCATGAGTGGTGTCGTCTCAGGTGTCATCCTCGTCACCTGAAGGAGGCTCAAAATTGCGAGGTCCACGTATTGTTTCTAAATACTATGTTTAGTAATCAAAGAAAATTTTCGAAATTTATTTAATAAAAATTTATTTAAGATGTCTAAATATTGAATGAATTGCTTTTCAACCATACATATATCGATTTCTTTCTATAAACTACATGAAAATTTTTTCAAATTTTTTGATTAATTTTGTTTCTTTAACTCAAATAGTGGTAAAATATATTTCGTGTTATAAATATATACCTAAAACTTTTTTTGTATACCTGAAATATTTTTTTGTGATCTGTGTATACCTGAAACTACTTTTGGTATTTTCACGGATAATACTGAACGAAATTTTTAAACTGAAAATGTTGTGTAATAAACCTCTGAATTTTTCTACCATTTTACCATCAAAATATTTTGCAATATTTTTGAATTTTAAATTAATATAGTTTGGTTTGGTCTAATTAGCGTATCACTAGAAGCAACACGGCGGCTATTGGCGTGACTATTTTGGCGTCACAAGGGCTATTTTCAACCTCGATCAAATGATGTGAACGACACCTGAGCTGGCATTTCTCTCTCTTTACTTCTCCACCACGCCAACGGGAAGATTTTAAGTATGGATAGATTTAACGACATCAGCCTCAGCTACACGGTGGGTCTTTAGTGACATTAAGGCTCGAGCCCACGATCTTGACTACTCTACGGCTACCACTAAATTAATGTGACAAGAAAAAACTATATGTATTAGAATAACACGAAATTCACTTAGAAATTTAATTTTACAATTTTTAGAGATGTAAGATATTTTAGCCCTTTCAAGGACGATGGTATTTTTTTATGCCACCTTTTTAACACTTTAAGAATTTCTGCAAAATACTTTTTTTTCTCTCAGACATTTATCTTCAAATGGTACCTTATAGTTTTCTTTACAGAGATTGGATGGCAGAACCATGCATAATAATTATGAAAACTATTGCTTTGAATCTAATAAAAGTTCCCAACATTACAGAAATGTTTCTGAAATGAATTGAAAATTTTAAATTCATCAAGTAACCAATCTGCATGTTCGAAACATAATGTAAATACTGCTAATTACTCAAAACAAAATATAGAAATTATTAGTTTCATGCTTCAAACTAAGTGGTATATAATTGATACCACCACCTATAAAGAGAGTTAGTGAGCAATAGATGACAGCACTGAAATTTGTGATATATATGTGATGGTTCGCTTTCTCGCAGGGAAATATATAGGTTTTCGTGTGCCAGTGTGGCAAAAATCAGACTTATTTTCTGAAGAAAAGAAATTTAAAACAGGAGTAGAAGTTTATCAACGGGATGCGTGCCCACCAAAGGCAAAAATCAAAAGCACAGGGGAAAAAAGGATTTCTGAAAACCAAAACTATTGCAAAAAAAAATCGAACAAAGTGCAGATGGAGAGACAGCCTTCGAAGGCATCTAAGACAGAACTGGCTGGAGATAGCAGATTGGGACTTGTTGCCATTCATAGGCATGTAACTTGCAAATGATAATGGACTTTCAGTGTCAGCATGAGAAAAATACACAATAAGCTGCCGGTAATAGAGAGATGGCAATATAGGCTCATTGTCTCTTACTTTACCGATGGATTCAAGTAAACTGAGATGGAAGGAATTCAAGAGTGGTTTTACAAAAGATATAATACAGCAGCGAGGTACCCGCTGTGCAAGAAGAACAGAGTTCTAAGCTAGTGGGCGCCAGATGTGAGTCTTGGAAAGTAGAGATGGTTCTTTTGAAGCTGTCAAAGTTCTAAAAAATCCGCTTTAGAGGAGATTAAAAAGAAAAAAAAAAAAAAAGAACTGAGTATGCATCCTGTAAATGATTAAGAGTAAGAAGGGAAGATAGTTTTTTTACATGTCTGTTAAACATATATGTAGGAAGGTATGTTTTGAATACGACCAATTACCGTGGACGGCTGGTCTTTGAGCTCTTAGGGAGACCATAAATCCAATAGCAATTTAATTTTTTCCCCCCTGTGATTGTTTCAGGTTTCGTACAATGGTGTGCATAATTGTTTCAGAAAAATTCAAATTTTATTTAGCGTAGTTTTATATGCTAATTTTAATTAATTTTTTTAAACTATGTATGATTCTATAATATATCTCTAAAAGAATGCATACATGGGGAATTTCAATTGAAAAATAACTTGTTTTGTTTGAAGAGCTCCCTTCTGATGGATCAAAATTATTTTCAGAAACAAGTGAGGTAGAAAATATCACTACAGTCTATACAATTAGAAATATACCTTATTTTAAATAAAACTGTACATATTTTTCAACTAAACTTTGTTTATTGAGTTTATAATACAGTTTTATCATTATTCTGAAAATTATATATATATATATAAAAGCTGTACTTTAATCAAATGACATATTTTCGCACATTATCATTCTCTGAAATAAAATTACAACATCATAAAGTATTAAAATTTTAGAAAGTGTTTTGTGATCCTAATATTTCCCAAATTAACTAAAATAATGTATTTTTTTGTATGAAATTGTTAATTATTTCTTAGATGGATTGCGGAGCAGAGAGTGTACAAATAAGTTGTCTTACAGGGGCATTGGTATATAGTATATACCAAGTCTTGAAAATCTTGAAAAAAGTAAAAATTAATTTTACCACTTGATATAGTTAGTGTCCTTTTAACATAATTAATGTATATCAGATGAATGTTGGCAAAAATTTATTGTTTTTATATACCATCCCTCAAAGGATTAGATGTATCATTAAATGTATTAATATAAATAATTTGACAATTTTTGACGTCATAAAACGATTTAATTGAGTGAAACAGAGACTGCATAGAAATTAATACCGCTTTCTCCCCTATTAACAAGTAATTGGAACTTTAATGCAGAAAAATTGACTAAAATGATTAGTATAGTGCTAAAACTCTTGTGGCTTTGTTGTTATTGCTTTTACAATATTTTTATGTTAGTGATTATTGATATTAATCTTATTTACTGTTTTTGAATTTTATTTGTTTTTGTAACATTTTATGGAGAAAATGTTCCAAAATGTTTAGTTTATTACTAATATCAAAGGGACTAATTTTATTATATATTTCAAGGATTTAATCTAAACTAAAAATTCTAACTTCTTATTGCATTTATTTTTGAACAATTTCAAAGATGCTGTAAAACCAGCCTATTAATATATATTTTTTTTTTCGTAAATTATTCTTCTTCATCTAAAATGTTTTAGATTCAAATTCAAAGATTGCTTTTCATTATTAAAAAATGAATTTTAAAGCTAATAGCCCATTAACTCATAAGTTTATTAACCATTCTTAAATATTCTATAAGCATTTTTGAAATAATTCACTTTGCGGAAAAGCCTTTTCAAAACAAAAGACAGAATTTCTAATGAAACTTTCTCTCCGAAAAAAACTTCTATATTTAACTCTATTTTTCTACGCATCAACTTAGTTTTCATAAGATTTCCTTTAATGATTTTTCTTGTCTATATAACGAAAAATACTTAACTAAATGATTTAATTATATATATTCCTATATATTCTAAGGGCTTATATCTATACATGTAAATCAACGAATTCTTAATTCTTATTATTTTGAAACTTCAAAAATGCCGTAAAATCAACTAATTAATATTAAAGATGCGGTTATCTTTGTTCACCCATAATATTTGAGATTAAATTTCAAAGATTGCTTTCAATTTTTCAAAAAAAAAGAGTTTAAACAAAACTTTAGTTCCTATGTTCATCAACGTCTCTTAGTACATTTTTAAGCTTTCTTGAAATAATCCGTTTAACGACAACGTCTTCACATTGAAAAATGTAAAATTTCTAATCCATTAACTCGCTATGAATTATTTTTAATGAAAAATTTGAAAATGATTTTCGCAAGAATTTGTCAGGATACGCATTTTTGACAAAACTAAAGGACTTTGGTTTTAAGTAGACAGTGATTAAGATAAATGATATATATAACGGAACACAGTTTTTGCGTCGTAATCATTACTGTAGCAAATAACTAATTTAATCTTAAAACTTCTGAGTAGTTAGAAGGTTTTAGATTCGTCTTCAAATAACATTAGATTTGCTGATTTATCAAAAAATACGTAGGAATGAGTTTCCAAAAAACTTCGAGTGGAATCTAAGAAAATCACAAGCATATCTCTAATTTTCAAATATTATTAAACATATTTTTTGTATCAATTTGCTAACCTTCAGTTTTGGAACAAAAAGTTTCGTAAGGATTCAGTGCGAAAAATTAAAACCAATCAATCGTACCAATTTCCGTTCACAGGCAAAAACTGATTGTTCTTTTTTTTTTTTTTTTTTTCCTTTTTTATTTTTCCGAGAAGTAACGAAAAAATGATAGCTTTGCAAAAAAAAACGAATTTGGAAACCATCTTCATCAATGACAGTTAAGCACCTATCATGTGATCTTTAATAACAATTATGAAGGAATTGTCAAATTGCGTATGAAAGAACCATTTCCTTTATTCGAAGTTTTCGCTTTATTTTTCGGTAACAAAAGGTCTGGAAAAAAAAACAAAATTTTTAAAATAGAAATAGATAATACTCAGCCAAAATATCAATAATAGTAATAAATACTTTTCAATTATTTTTTTCAGTGGGATTTAATTTGACCCATGAGTTGCAAGAAAGTGGATCAAAAGTTTTCAGAAGATAAAGTAATGTTTTTTTCGTTTTTTTCTGTAATGAAGAGGGAAATCACAAAATAATGTAGATATGTTTATAAGTTTAAAACAAGATTACGAAAGATATTTCCTACTATTAATTAATTTATTTTGTGCCCGATGAGTTATTGATATCAGCATGAGTGCTTTGCCTTATCAGTAAAAGGTTCTTCAATTAGTTAACCGCTTCATATTATTAATTTATTTTCATATTGGTTATTCAAAACTTGAATATAGTGATTAAAAACTTTTTAACTGATTATTATAGAGTAACTGTATCTTTTAACGATATTATTAGATTAGAAGTAAGTTATATTTGTACTTTTGAGGTTAAATAGTGTCTAAAATTGGCAACATTAAAATATTTCGCGCCTTAAAATAATCTAAAAACATAATGTCAGTTTTTATGCAAACTTTTCTCAAACATAAACCTGATTAGTTTCTCTATCTATTTATAAAAAAAAAAGTTTAAAGTCAGTTTTTTGACTGTGAGCTTTATTTTTAATAAACGTTTTCCAATTTCCCCACAGGGTATTTAAAGGAAGCTCAAGATTGTGCGAAAAGAAGGACCAGAAATCAATGTAAGGGAAGCCTACAGAACAAAGACGGGAAACAGCGCACCCTCTCCAGCAAATTGGTTTTACCTTCCACGGAGGCTAGTCCGAAAGTCAGATTCCATTATCTGCTTAGAGGTTGAGAGATTGAGATCACGCTGTATTTGACCAGTGGGTAGAGGGAATTTCTTCAACTATGTGTGCACTTTAATCTGAATTGTTCAGTTCGAGATTGAAATATTTTTTTTGATAGATTCTTATTTTTATTTTCGTTTGTGGGTAAATTAGTAATTAGACTACAGATAAAAAGTTTTCAAAAAATTACTAAATTGTTTACCAAAAAATATTTATTAAAAATCAAAGTATTTCACAATTATCTTTAAAATCGTCAAAGGAATGTATTATATCACCTCATTGCTTCATTACTTTTAATTCATAAATAGTTAATTTAATATACGTTATTTCAATCATCAAGAAATAAAGTTATGCTTCAAGTTAGATTTGGTTGTTAATCAAGGTAAATTTGGTTTCTGTTGATTAGTTTGCCACGTTATTTAAATTACAACTTTTTTCAGTTTCAGAGAAAGCAAAATTTTGTTTCCGATACTTTACATGTAATCGTGTAATAACAGGTATTAAAAATACGCTTCCAATTTCGATTGCTCGTATTAGGCCTTCTCCAAAATTAGGAAGTCCTTCATTAAGATTAAAGAGAATGGCTTATTCGGAATTTTCTGAATGTTATATATTGCCTTTAATTAGAAATATGACTTTAATTTGATTTTAAACCTTCGCCTGAAATTTGAATGTACTTCATTAAGAGAAAGAAGAACAACTTTTTCGGAAATTTGCTGTATGTTTAAAGGAAATACAATGAATGTAATAAAGAAAAACATTATTATTTGAGATACATAAAACAAAATCTAAACTGAACTAGACAGAACAATAGTTATTATATGAATATTAGACCATATATTTCTTAAGGATTTCAGAAAGCAAAATGACATTTGAAGTTTTTATTACATCAATTAGAGCTTTTAATGGAAGTTTTTAATATTTATTTAATTGCAAAATTTGTTAAGTAACATTTTTTTCACTAAACATACATGGTGATTTTCCATGAGAGTCAGGGTATGCCATAGGTATAAAATGGAACAAATGAGACAAAATGAAGACTATACTAAAGTTAAAAGAGCTCAGTTTGTTTAAGTTCATTTATTTTATACCATTTCACTACTGTATCTCTTAAGATGTCGTTCACTAATCTTATTCTAAATTTTAGTATTTCTCTACGTGTTATTCAAATTATACATGTTTTTGAAGTCATCAAAAGTAAATTCTTTTCTTTGTAAAAGTTTCATTTTAACCGTAGAGCTGTTTAAAACTTCAAGAATAAACCGATAAATTTTTACTTTCTGGAAAAAAGAAAATAATTAAATTTATGAAATCCTAACTTTCACCAGCTTTGAAAACTTTGTGACACCCTGCTTTCTCAATTAGTGATTTTCTATGACTAAGTAAGGAATAAAATCATAAATAACTTTTTATACTCTTATCTAAGAATAATCAAGAATTAATACTGATATTGTCAATGTAGAGCTGAAACATGCTCGAGTCATCAACTAAATATTAATTCAAAACTCTATTTATCTTTATAATTTCAAAGTTGGATCCGAGTCAGGAACAATTGTGCTGGATCCAATTCCAATCCCAGTATCCGAAGTCCATTTAATCACCTGGTACTAAATGTCTTGAATCCAAACTGTTCTCCATCCGAATTCCCTGCTCATTATAAACTCTTTCAACCCCGCTATCTCTTATTCACAGCACTTCAATGAAACAATGCTAATTTACGTAATCTCTACGGTTTATTTAGAAGTAGAAGTTCTGAAACCAAATAACGTTATAGAAAAACATTTAAGTAAAGTTGAAGAGAGATATGTGTCAGACCCGATTACAACATTAAATGGATATTAAGTATGGTGTCTAATAAAGTTGTAATGCAGAAATGTCCACATACTGAATATTACATAATTTTAACATGACATTTATTTGAAATTTTTAAGTGAATTTTAGGTAGATTGATTATTCTTTTTAACGTCATACTTCGAAAAAACGCTAGGCCTCTTAGAAGCGGACCTCGTAATTTTACATGATGGTCAATTGACTCAAAATTTTGAGAATGACACCTGGGCTTGCACACCACGGTCTTAATTTTCACATCAACCCAGTGAGAGGACTTTTAACTACGACAGAATAACCATGCCTCATCTCGTAACACGACAGGCTCTGGATTTGTAAAAGCGCAAATATTGTGAAAATAATTGCTTTTTGGCAGTACTATAAATTTTCATACAAAATCATTTTCCATAGATCGACGATTCTACATAATCCGAGAATTTTGATTAAATACAGAAATATACTCATATATGTAAGCATCTTATTATTTCTTAATTATATAAATAAATTTGTTTTGTATTGAAAGATCTGATAAAACAGTACTTAAATCTTAGGATTTTTTAATGAATAATCAATGTTTCTTCTTTCTAGAATTCAGGATTTAAGGTTTTCATGGCTAGGAATTTTAATCCATTGAATATTTTATATATATGATCGTATATTTGTATAATGGTGTAGTAATTTTATTTTATTTAAGAACCTATTATAGTTAATGCTACTTTAATTTTTATTTAAATATTGCTTACAAAAGTAAGATAAAATTTCAAACATTCAGAACAGAGAATAAAATGCTTATCTATAAGTATATTGATATGAAGTACTTCGAAAGAAAGAGTTTCTTATATAACAGTGGCAAAAATGTGAAACTATAATTCTGGATATTGATGAAAAATAATATTTTTACTAGGCTGGGAGATAATCGCGTAAACAATGATAAGGATTTGAAGAACAATGATAACGATTAAAGTATTTTTTTTTAAAATACAGGGTTATACAAAATTATTCATCCGGTTGCAAAACTCTATATTTTCGTAAATAAATGACACAGAATGATACGTAATACATGGATGCTAAGTGAAAATATGTAAGCTCTTTTACAAATGTTCGATATAACTTCCTTTAGTTACATGTATGAAGTCATTTTGATATTTAAATTCCTGCCAAACACGTTGCAAAATGTCAATGGTAATTGATTGTACAACAGCAGAAATCAGTTATTTAAGTTAAATCCATATATTTCTGGGTAAAAGTGGCGCGCAAACACCTTTCTTTTTACTAATTCCTCTGGAAGAAATCGCATGGAGCCTTGTATGGTGACTTAGGTGGCCAGCTGTGAAACATCAAGTCATCTGGTCCACGAAGATCGGTCCAACATCGAGGTAGCTCTGTGAAAACTTCAAAAACATCTTTTTCGTCAAATAGCTTCACAAAGAATACACGGGGCCATCACGAAGAATTCATTGTGTTCGCAGTATAAAACTTTCACTGTTTTCCTTTGTATTCATGTATTACTTATTCTGTGTGTTGTATTTATAAGAATATGGAGTATTTTTTTTGAATAACCCTATCTATAATATGATTAAATTTTTATATTAATAATTTTGAAAGTAAAATGTTTTAAAACTCTTAGTTTATATACACAACCATTTTAATTAAATGTAGGTTTAAATATTGCCAAAAAAAAGTTCGTGTTTTTAGTACTTTTCATCGAGATGTTTTACTGTAAACTCAAAATTATTCACTGTAAGAGGAAAATTTAGCATTCGATTTCAGTAGAGTCAAATTACTCTCTTGAACAATCTGTTTTGAAACAAACACAAAAAAAAAGTGTTTAACTTTAAAAAAGTTAGATAAAGGGAGTTTTTTCCCCAGAAAGTTTCTCAAAAAAAAAAGAGGAAGAACAAAGTTTTGAAAGGCATTGAATACAATAAATTTTTTTCTGTTTTTTTTGCTTAATTTCAAAAACAGTAACGCAAAGTAAAATGAAAAATACTCCTGAATATAAACAGTGCCTTCGTAATAATAGAATTTTATTATTCCGTCATTCCAACTCAACAGCAGGGATAAATTAATTTCCATGCGAAAACTCGCTAATTCCGGCTAAGTTTTGGTGGTTAGCCTTTCTCTAGCTAAACAGCGCGGAAAAGTTCATACGATCTGGTGGAAGTAGATGTGTTTGACTGAAGCACTTTTCGAAACATTAGACGCGTGGCAGGAAATGCAAACATTTACAATTATTAATCAAGGCTTACCCAAACCACACAAGAGGAAAGGCAAGGATCTGCAACATTGATATGTAAATAATTTCTGCTTCGCAAGCTCTTTTCTAAGGATGTCAGTCACAGAAGAAAGGAAGTTCTAAGGGAAATTAGTTGTATAAGGGAACGAGAAGATAAATTTTGATGTTACACCTTCAGAAAAGTGAAGTGAACTTCGCGAAGAATTCATCCATGTCGAAGAAGGCATTTCGTTCAAACTTTGGAAGAATACAAAGTTATGTTTTAAATATATATTCATTCATGATTCAACAAATGTAAGCTTCCATAGACAACCATATTCTTAGATGGAATTATTCTCAGGAAGCAACTGTTTGACGTTATGCAAAATCTCATCAATAAAGGTATTTAGATCTTGGGACATTTAAAATTTTTTTCTTAAAATTAATTTCATTAATGCTTTTCGTAGCTAGAAATTAAGCAGTATATAATTTTAAATTACGTAATATATATATTTTTGTATAGCGATATCGTAAAGTTTTCATTATTACTAATAAATAACCGAGATATCCAGACAAAAGTTATTCTACATATTTACTGATTATTAAATACATAATACTGTAAATTGTAGAGGTTAGTGTTGATTCGGTTGGTTTCAGGAAGTCGTAGATGAAAGCTTTTAGCACTACGAAGGAGTTTCATCTGCTGAGTTCTACAATGACGGCCTGTGAAAAGTCAAGAAAATCTGGAAGAAATATATGACTTTGGGTGGTGACTATGAAAAGAAATATTAAGAATAATAAATAAAGATTCAGTTTATATCTGTATTACTTTTAATAATGATTAAAACTTTACGTTAAACTGTGGGTTATTTAAATCTATGAATTATCCAATTCAAGCAAATCAACATAAATAACTGTAATTGGCAATCTTATGTCCAAAAGAATCAGTTAATATGAAGAATAAATGTTATCTAGATACCTCGATTATTTCTTAATAATAATTAAAACTTTACGTAACCATTCATTCGAAACCTAACATTCCTTCTGAACGTATTAATAGAATTAAGCGAAACACATTTTTATGAACGATCAATATGTTTAATACTAGAGAAATCTAATTTTTATTGAATTGTGTCTTTATATCTAAATAAGTTTAATCAAGTGATATTTGTGTTTAAAGTTAACCGGCTTTTTG
>BMAW01019899.1:134378-171433 GCA_019974015.1 Nephila pilipes
TATATATATATATATATATATATATATATATATATATATATATTATTTAGGATACACATTTATAAAAAATTCCTGATCTTTGAGAAATATATTTTTTTCAACATTTTGAACGAAAGTTTTGAAATACAATAACATTTAAATTTATTAACTGTAAAACTTATTTTTCCAACTTAAATATCTAGGAAGGTGACTTCATAAGTTATTATTAATCCTGCAAAAAAAATTATCTTTCCAAACAAACTTTTGAGTCCTAAATGCATTAACCACTTTTAGGATTTTTTAAGCATTCCTGAAGAATTTTTTCTTTATCAAAAACATCTTTTCAAGGAAATATGGAGAATTTCTGAGCAATTAACTTTCTTTTAAATTATTTTGTATGAAAAATCTATAAATGAAATCTTGTGCCTTAAACAATTTGTTTATACATTCTGCCAAAATATGAATATTTGTCCAAAATTAAATGACTTTGAGATTAAATGACAGTAATTAATATAAATACATCTACATACTGAACACTTGTTTTAGCTCATAATAATTACTACACTTTCGAATTTTAATTTTCCAACGATACAAAAGCAGCAATAGTTTTTGAACCATCAGTGTCATCCACTCTAACTCTCAACAGGAGAAAAGAAATTGCTTGCATTTACGAAACCGTTGCCATCACAGACTAACGAAGCATTCTCACCACGAAATTCTTTTCATTAAAAATATCAGCTCTCTCCTTTTCCTAAAAATTCTTAAAGGTAATTATCCTCTTTTCTTTTTCTTTTGTGCTTTTAAATACTAAAAGTGTAGAAATACTCGACTGCTCCAGTTATTCTTTTTGGCAATGTTTTGAAAACTAAATGAATGTCAGAAAGAAATCAAAGTTTTTTTTCTTTCACTTTTATTGTTTCAGTTAGCATTTTATGTATCATAAATATGAAAGTGCCCCGATTGCAGTAATTAATGATCAAATTTAAACCTTATGTAATTAACTACAGAAAAATAAATTTGAGCCGCTCTAGGTTTTTCATCACACCAATACTAGATGAATTACTTGACTTTGAAACTACGATAGGCTTGGTAATTTCCGATGATTAAAATGTATGCAGAATATTAAATGCTAAGGCAATAATTCTTTTGATTATATGGATGACAAAAATGTTTACTAATTACAAAAGGGGATGTTAATGCAAAATTGTTTTAGGTTTCCTAGCATAATAAAAGATGATAAACATTAAAAAAAGTTTTTCAATGTCATTCAGCTGAGCTTATCATTTTGTCGACACGAAATTTGACCCTACATCTTATGCGATTGGTGCATTGGAGACATTTGCACCAAGTGACCAAAAATTAAATAAAGTGAGTTTTTTTTTTAAATAATTTAATATATTTAAATGCCGAATACTTTCATCAACTTTAATAATAATTTATTGTGTACTTAAATGTTTTATCGTTGGATTGAATTTTCATGTGTGTGTATTTAATATTATTTTATCTATTTTTGTTCCAGAGTGGTTTGTTTTGATTCCATTTGTTGTTAAGGTTGACAAGATTTGATATATCCAAATATTTGTATTTTGAAAGTTTGCAAATGTATTATAAAAAGAAAAAAAAAAGGGGGGGGACTGTTGCTAGCCCATGTATAATTATACTGGGATATTATGATATGTATTTTGGAAAATACATTTATGTACTAACAGTAATTTTAATATATGCAGTTTACAAATATTTGGAATTTGAATAATAATTGATAGTACAGTCCATTACAGTTTCACTTTTTTTTCTGAGTGTTTCTAAATATATTTATATAACTGAAATGATGTTTCTATGTTCAAAAGGAATGTCCATGATCAAACTCATATGTAAAATTACGTTGTTTGACAATATAATGCCAAACAAACATCCAAGGTTAATATCTGAATTTAAACAGGAAATTCTACGTTTTCCATTTTATTGAAAATATTCTTAGATTATATTCTTCCTAATTCTATTCAGGCTGGCATAAAGTTATTTTATTTTCCCTTGCTAAGGGTCTCAACTCAGCTCGAATGTTAAAATAAATGGATATTTTCATAAATAATGTAGTTTAATAAACGTACGTAATGAAAATTACATTGTTCAATTTATGATAGGCATTACACTTGTGACGTTGGGCTATTCGTTGTTTTCCCTTCACTAACATTGGTGACTTATAATTAAGATTGATTACTATAAATAACAACTTCTTTCCAACCAAAAATGAAAATGAGTATTTAAATTAGAAGCAGGTAGAAATAAAGTGAATTGAGGTAGATAGAAAGTAGATAAGCTAAGCGAAAGTTACACGATAGAGGTTGAGTGACTCTAGCGTTGAGCAGTTATCCTATAGTCGCAGACAAGACCAAGAATCGCTACATGTTATCCATGACATAATGGAGTTAAGAAGTCGAGTCAGCCTCAACTTCGACGTTTGGGTAAGATTCTGTTAATTTCGTTTTAGTGAGATAGGCAATTATACTTAAGGCGTTATTTTGGGAGAATCGGTGTTCATTTGTCGTTATAGTAGTAACTCGTGGAATAAATATACTGTGAGAAATCTGTCCAACGTCTTCTTGTATAACTTATTGACTCTTAATGTTAATATATTTAGTTTAGCTATGGCACAAGAGTCGAATAGGAAAATATAACTTCGTCAAACACTCTTCAAATGACATTGTGAGGAGAAAGTATTTAGATCTTTCCTTTAAATATATCTTTTTACCAAGAAGAGATAAATATCCTGCGAAGAAAATTCCCTTTCATACTGAATTTGCTGGTTTTAACAAATGTATACTTTTAAGACATTTTTGGGTTGTAAACAGGGCAGAGGGAAGATAAATTCCTGTCATACGTAGTGGTATCATAAAGTTTAATTATTATTAAATAACTGAGAAATCCGAATCAAAGTTATTCTGCATATTCTGCATATCTCTCCTTACGTATATAACTCTGTATATTATATCAATTAATGTTAATTTTTTTGGTTTTAAGAAGCCTTAGATTTCAGTATGAGGAAGACAGAATTTAAAAAAATAATAATGCTGAATTCTACATCGATGACCTTCGAAAAGTCAAGAAACTCTGAAGAAAGATGTAATTTTAGGTGATGAATATGTACAGAAGTCTTATGAATGACAAAAGTTTTTCTAATTCTATTATTTTTATAGTTAAAATTTTGCGATACTCCGGGAAAATAACTAAAACCTTACAAAATTGCGGGTTACTTCAATCAGTGTCTTTTTGAGACCAAACAAATCAGTATTAATAGCTTTAACTTACTACATTTTGTACATAAGAATCAGTTAAAATACAGAATAAAATTTATCCAGATATCTCTCGGTTATTTTTAAGAAAAAAATTAGAACTTTACAATAAAACCTTATAACTCGATAGTGGTGACATTCGAGGCCTAGAGGCATAGTCTGGCATAATCTGAATTTATACACTAGAATTAATTTTTAAGGGCCTATAATAGATTATGTTAATTTTTTTTGTTATTGATAAATGGTGCAACAACTGCATGGCAAAGCGCCTCCATTCGGTTAATATTGTCAGTGTGTGACATTCTGTTAAAAAGTTAACCTGATATTTTTTTACAGCTCTTAAAATGTCGAGTTTTGTAACAACGAATCACAATTTACGTGAAGTGTTGCTTTTTTTTCATTTGAAAAAATCTGCTGCTGAAAGTCTTCGTTTGCTGTTTGAAGTTCATAGTGAAACTCTGCATCTATTTCAAATTGTGAGTAATTGATCTGAAGATTTAAAAGTGGAGATTTTGATGCCATAGATACAACTGAGAAACAGTTAGAAGACGTAGATTAAAAGTATTACTCGTTGAAGAACCACGCCAAAAGCTCAAATAATTGATGGATTCTTTAATTGTCGAATTTTCAGCAATCAATCAACATGAATACGCTGGAAGGCAGGACGAAGTTATTTTTCTGCACGACAACGATTGACTACATGTTGCAAAATAAGTCAAAAACTATTTGGAAACACTTCGATGGGAATATTTTTGCATCATCCGCCATATTTACCGGACAATGCCCCGTCTGATTATTATTTGTTTCGAGAGATGATTCATGGTCTTTCTGAGCAGACCTTCCATGCTTATGAAGATATCAAGAGATGGGTGAATTCATGAATTGTGCATCAAAAGGTGATGAACATTTTTCGCAGGGAAATCTTTCTTTAGCCATGGAGAAAATTCATACTTAGTGCTAGATTTGACTTTAAATAACAAATACATTTTAATAAACACATGCTTTTATAGGAAAAAAATCTCTAAAATTAATTTAAATTCACAATATATTTAATTTTCCTCAATACTATAAGAAAAATTGTATAAAAAATATTCTGTTCAAATTGAAACGATATGTTGATAACTTATATTCTTGAACACTATAATTTTTTTTCAAATCATGTCCTGCATGCCATTAGTTTTGTAAAAATAAAGAGAAAAAACATATTTGATTTTTTGTTCAGACTGGTAGAAGAATTCTTTAACTAAAAGTTACAAGATA
This sequence comes from Nephila pilipes, assembly GCA_019974015.1. NCBI lineage: Eukaryota > Metazoa > Arthropoda > Arachnida > Araneae > Nephilidae > Nephila > Nephila pilipes. The sequence goes on from BMAW01019899.1 coordinate 138,908, forward strand.
TAATGAGGAATACAAGAATATTAGGTAATTTATTAGATAGTTTCATCGGAAAGTAAAGCTTTTAAATCCAAATTTAATCATTTTTTATATGTTTGAAATATTATCTTCTCTCTAAAAAATTCTTTCGAGAACAATTAACTCAAAGAAAAGAATAAAAATAAACGAAGAAATAAATAAAATAATTTAATTCAAAGATTTATTAAAGTTTTTATATATTTAAGGAATTATTATATTCAATGGATGTTAAATCACAAAATTATTATATTGCTTGAAACTAATTTAATTTTTTGCGTTTTTTGTTGTGCGAACGCTTTTTTTACATTTACCGCTTTCTTACACTTTTTAAACTATATAATATGTTACTATGGAATTTATTTTCTATTTAATACGAATTGATTTTTAAATATTTTACAAGTTTTTAATAAGCAGGCAATGTTACATGAATATTACTGGTTGGCAGTTAAACATAGCCAGTATCAGCATTAACAGCTTAAAAAGAGCAAATATATCTCCCGTCCTTAAAGCCCGTCTATAGAGGGAGGTTTGTTTTGAAAAGGAGTGAGTGTGGTATGTCCCACAATCCCCTCAGATCAGATCAGAACAAGTTTCCGAGCGGACAAATGTGATCAAGAAAGTTGTGATTCGTGGGGTGATTGAGTGTTAAAGGTAATCTGCACTGATCACAAAGGTAACTCGAAAGTTTTTGATATAATAAAGGACTAATTATTGTTACTAAAAAGTATGACTGATCTCATATGAAGTTTAAGAGAAAGGAAATTAATAGCTAAATAAGGAAAGATAGCTTATAATAAACATTAAGGGTATTGTTAGTGAGATTAAGTTATAAGTGAAAAGGGAAGAAGAAAAGCAGTTTAGTGAAAAAGTGATAAGATTTATAAGTTCTATAAAAGTATAAGGTTAGAGTATAATAAAAAGTAAAAAAGAAGTTTAAGCTAAAATAGAGAAAGTTTAACAACATAATGTTAATGGATTAATTAACATAAATATCATAACTTATTAACTTCTAAGAAAGAAATTTTCCAGTACTAAAGACAATTTGTTTGGAGAATTAGGTTGAGATTCACTGAAATAACTTTAATGTTAATTCGAAATTAATTCATTGATTCTAGAGGTAATCATAAAACACCTTTAAGATATAAAAATGCTTCTTGTCCAAAGTAAGTACAATGTATTAAACAGAAAAAGGGGAAAACCGTTTTCAGTTATAGTATTTTAATAAGCATTTGGGTATTATTTTTTGTTTTAATTGCATTATTTTATTTACGACAATAAACGATAATTTACATTCTAGCACTATCACTTTTTAACTTTTTATTTTTTTTAGAAAAATAATGCGAGTTTAAAAATAAGACATTTTTTAATATTGGCACAGCAAAATAAATGGTTCAAAAGTTAATAATTGCAAATTAGTGTATGGCCCCTTGAGGAAAATTATTTCCAGCTCTGGTATTTTACCTTCAAATATTTCGGTCACTATAAGAGGTATTTACTTGAAAATTATGATATTTGGAAGAGTGATAACACATATAATATCCATATACTTAATACAAACAGGTGTCCAAAAGTTAAGCATTATTCATAAATTGTGAAAGAAGTGAGTAAATATTGAAGAATTCGTTGAAAATAACTTATTGAAAATTGTGTGTTGAATGTAAAACTTCAGGAGGGTTGAAAATCCTCTGTTGAAGTTTCAGTAGACGTCTTCATGAGTAAAACAACCTATGCAAGCTGGAACTTGGAAACACCGACTCACTTGACATAAATATTTCAGACAGATTTCACGCAATTCATGTGCGAAGGAAAATTGTTAATGATTAAACAGAACAAATGATACAAAGACTGGATATGTTTGCGAAAGGAAGGATCGTTGGAAGGCTCGAATACGGATGATCACAAAACAAAGTGTCTTGAATTCTGAATATTAATGTATGTGTAAGCTCAAGACTGTAGCTGAGGCTTCGAAGCGCGGCAAATGTAAACTGACGACCTGTATTAAGAGGGTCAAGAGTCATTATCACTCGCCTAGACCAATATTTGGCAATAACTGCGCGACGTCAGAAGGACAGTTGAGTCAAAGAACTCGTTTTAGTGCTCCCAATTGCTATAGGATTACTAGTTTCTAGACAAACGGCTTACAGGAGACTCAAACTTGTTGGTCTCTAAGCCAGACTACCAGTAGTTTGCATTATTCTCACATCTTCGCATAAGAGTCTTTGGACAGTGTGGCGCTGTGATGCTTAGTGCGGAATCTCACTTTAGTCTGAACACTGATTTTCATCGACTAACCATATAAGAACGTGGAACATGTTTTCACCCGTGAAAATAAGAAAAACATTGTTCTCTATCAACAGTAGTCATGGTACGTGCAGGCATCTTACTAGACATCCGAACAGATCTGCATATCTTTAGGATGGGCCCTGTGACTGTTACATGATACACAATTGCAGTTCTTGAGTCTTATGTCCCCCTGTTTTAAGGAATTGTCTTCATTGCAGACTTCATATTTATGGTCCTGCTCCCTCACCTGATCTGAATCTTACAGAACATGTGTGGTATATGTTCGAGAGGGAATTTACAGCCTTTCCTCTTCCAACAGGCTCCGTTCAAGAACTGAAAAGAGCTCTTCGTAACGTTAGAAATTTTGAGCTTATAAATCACCCACAATGTCATTGCAAGTGTGGTATGAAGCGTATGTGGTTGTGAAGCGTATCTGGCTCTCAGAGGTGACTAAATATTAACCGTATATTTTCGCAGATCAGACGAAGTATAATTGTTTGGCAAAGTTTTATAGTCTTAGCATATAACTACCTGACCTGTAAGACGGTCCCCTAAATTATCAACGACCTATGAATTTAGTTTAGGTCAGCTATCATTATCTAACAAAAATTTTATTTTCTTGGAAGCACTCCCTATAGATGCACTTGTCGAATCCTGAATTCACATCTACCTTTTGCAAGTTTGCTGGTCGTGGTTGCTTCGTGGTCATGGTCTCGAACTCGCGACCGGCGTTGTTTTCGTTGAACCAGGGATTCCAGTCCTATTACTCCTAAAGACCTCCCGTATATCGGGGTTAATACACATTAAATCTGGTCGAGGTCCCAAGTCCATGTCTAGGTGACGACCACTTGACGAGGTGTGGAGATGATAGCTCAACATGACCGAATTTTACGAGTTTCGTCGCCAATACCCTTCGTGCTGCTTTTAGTGAGATGTTCATAAAAAATCTCAATCACATTTATTATTAGAATTAATTTCTTATTTTTTAGTTCCTGAACAACATATCATTATATTAAAAATAATAATCGTTATTTTGTAAGATTAGAAATAATTTAACTCAACTTTGCAATATTAAGACTTAATTCTTCAAATGACCCACAAACATGATGTCAATTTCAATGTTATCGTTCCTGAAACTTAAATTTGATTAGTTTCACTATCTATTTTTTAAAAAAGAAAAAAACCCGCAAAAGTCCGCTTTTCGACTGGGGGCTTTATTTTTAATAAAAGTTCCTGTTTCTTCCGTAGGGCATTTAAAAGAAGTGCAAAAATTGTGTGAAAGCAAGTGCCAAAAATCAATGTGGGGAAGCCTAAAGAACAAAGACGGGGAACAACTCATCCTCTCTAGTAAATTGGTTTTACCTTTCTACGGATGCTGGTCCGATAGTCATCTTCAATTATCCGTTTAAAGGTTGAGAAGTTGAGGTCGCGTCGTGTTTGACCAATACTCAGTATGTTCTTTTTCTTTTTTTAAATTCTATGTGTGTACTGTAATCTCAATTGTGCGATTCGCGGCTGGTAGAAATTTGTTTTTCGTTATTGATCCCAGTTTTTGTTTTATTTGAGGGTGAATTTGTAGCTAGATTTTATTCAGCGTGTTTTCTGCAAAAAAAAATTTATTGATTGATGTAGTAATCTTTTTGAAGTTGATTAAAGTCCATATAATTTCCTCTAGCTGTTTCATTAAGTTTTTTTGATCTACTTAATCCCAGTTACTGAATATTTGTAAATAAAGTGTCATTCTCCATTATCCTACTTAAAGTAATTTTCACCGTACATACAGGACAATTTTTGTAATGATAATCATGTTGAATAATTCATTTATTTCACCTGAATTTGGTTATTATTTCACGAATAAAATAATTCTATCTCGCCTCTGGACTTACGAGAAATAGAAGCATAATTGATCTAGAAGTTTCCATTTCTTAATATCTAGTAATATGAATTTCCATATATTTAAAAAAATATGTCATGATAGCATTAATTTTTTTTCCATTTTCCTTTTATGCTGATAAGACCATAGGTAATCTTTTTAACCAATAAGACCATGTTTAGAGTTATCAATAGCTTAGAAAAAAGATTTATGGTTCTATCTGTGATTTAGAACATTACTTATCTGTTGAAGACATATATAATCAGGATTATATTAATATTTAAATTGAAATAAAGCTACAATCAAAGAGATCCGAGGGTTGTATACTGAGATACGTTCATAACTTTCTTCTCTGTAATTTATGTCAAAAATAATTTATACTAAGTAAATGGATAAATTTGTGCATATTCTTTAAGAATGGAGAAATTAATGCTTATTTTAATTTTTTTTGTTTGGGAATAAAACGTTTTAGATTGCGTTTACATAATTGGTCTTATGTGAAAAAATCACCAAATTAAAATTAACCCATTCCGGTGTGATATAATATTAAAAAATTTGCAATAAGTATTTAATTTTTTCTGAAAAAAGCAAGTTTCTTTTCATAATTCGTACACAATGTTAATGAAAATAAAATTATCGTTTTGAATAGATTTGTAATTCCTTGTGGACTATCAAAATAGGCAAAAAATTTTCATAACTGCTCTTACAGCGACCACACTTAACATGTCAATTAGTGGCCCCGCTTATAGCCAGACAAGGTCTTCATTAAAGACAGCAGAACTCGTGAGAAAAGGCAAGCAATATTTCCGTTATTTCTTGAACTTCGTTCTTCTCCTTCTTGAGTCCGATTCTCCTGAGAACAAGAGTTAATATTTTGTCTTCTGATCGCAATTTGCATATATTATTAGGAAAATAATGTAGTCATAACGAAAAATTGACGAATGCTAAATATTTAATACAGCTCTTTCCTTATTAGAAGAATATAGCGACTTTTATTTGACGCAAGTGTTTATTTATATGAATTTCTAATACGAATTTTTAAAGCAGTGAGATTAAAATAATTTCATCAAACATATTCTTTAGTTCGGTATTCTATGCAAAATGATCTTTCGAAAGGAATATTTCAGTCTTTTCACCAGAATTTATAGAACATGAAGATAAAAATACAACTTTTCTACAACAATTTTATGAGATCTATTTTATTTATTGCGTCACACCATAAATAAATCTAAAAAGATGCCTTACAAATTGTATTTCAGAATCTGTAGCTTATAGGAGATTTACCGGCTTTGAATTCCATTGAAGTTAACTCTTTGTTCTGTTTCATTCGAAAAAAATTCTGCATGTTTATGAGTGATTGTAATTTTTCTTAAGGCGTTTTAAATTTGGAATATTACAGCTGACATTCCATTCGATTATAAAAATAAGCCTATTTTTTCTTACTAAGTATAGAATTTATTATACTTTAAGTATAAAAAGTATTTATAATAATTTGGCATTTTTCTCTAATTTATTAATGTTGCTACATTATACTAAACAATCATTGTATTTTGCCTCACAATAATTATACAGAATTTTTATCATTCCTTAAATGTCTTAAATTTTACGAATTCATTTATCAAAATTGTGATGTACATTTTTACAAACCACAATACATCGGCTTTAATGATTAAAAATTTTGTTACTTTATTCGTTTTCTGTTAAATATATTTTTTTAATTTTCGTTGGATTGTTAGTTAAATTTCCTTTTAAATGATTTTATAAAGAGTTTTTTTGTTTTTGTTTATCTCTGTTAAATCGTTTTTCTGTTTTTTATACCGTTTTTAATAATGTAATATTTGTTGGATATCAATGAATATTTACTTTCTCTTTCCCCAGCATAAAATATATTGCATTTACCCGTCTGATGGTTGATAACGAAGAATCAGGCGTTGTGACAGCTTATTTGACAATTACTCTGCCCTCTCGATCTGCTGTGGCCCTAGGTCGACCGCTACACTCAGGATGTTGAAATCTGCCATTGTCCACCCATTCTTGCCAGCACCTTCTAATCGCTGTATCGTTTCGACCCATATGACAAGCGATTCTCCGATTTGCCCAACCTGCTTCTTTCAACCCAATGATGCGACCTCTTCCAAATTCTGACAATTGCTTGCAATGATCTCAAATCCATCGGCGAGGCATTTTTTCAGTCGTTGAAAGGTTTCCTAAATCGCAATGCAACAGAAATTGTGACCATCAGAATGAGAATCGCTTCTTATATACACCTGTTGAGTGCGCAGTTTTGATGCGCTGTAGCTCCCGCTATTCATTAATTGGACACAAAATTTTAATCATTTGCATGTGTGATCCAAATGTCTTCGCATTCAAAATTTCAAAATAATCGGGCAACTCCTTCTTGGTGCGTCGTTTTTTTTGTTATAGAGTGTATATATATATATATATATATATATATAGTTTTTAAAGTTTTAAATCTTATATATGTATATAGTTTTTGAAGTTTTAAATCTTTAATTGGAAATATTTAATTATAATGTTTTATTGTTTCGAAAAAAATCTTAAATTTTTAATTGAATAATTTTTAATTGGTTAATTTTAATTGGATATTTTTAATGGATAATTTTAATTGGATATTTTAAACGGATAATTTTTTTTAAATGGATAAGTTTTAATTGGATAATTTTTTTAAATGGATAAGTTTTAATTAGGTATTTTTTATTTGGAAAATTAATAATTGGATAATTTAATGCATGGTTTTTGTTTAAAAATATTTTTTGAAGGATTTTAGGTGAAGAATATATTTTATTAGAATGGAAAACAATTGTTTTTGAAAATAATTAGTATAATTGAGATATCTCCCCATTCAATTTTTCTTCTTTGTTTATTGTTTCTTTTCTTTAAATTACAATTTGAATTTTGGAGTAATCCATTTTTACCCAATAAGATGCATTGGGGGAGGGTTGGTACTATAGAACTAGTTTAACCCCACAATCAAGTCCCCAGTCTGAATAAGCATGTTTTGTTTTGTTGGGTATCAAATTATTCTTTGGTTCAAATTAGTTTCAAACTTGATTCAATTTCATCTTTTTTACTTAGTTCTATCAATGTGTATTTTTTTCTTGATTTTGGGTTTTAATTGTTCTCTTACTTTTATGTTTTTTAATAATAAATTCATTGCTTTATCTTACACACACACACACACACACACACACACACACACACACACACACACACACAATACCACAATACGTCATCATCATCATCATCATCACACACACACACACACACACACATCATCGCACACACAATAATAATAATAACACGTTATCACACATCGCACGCACGCACTGCTATCAATAACGCACACACGCATGCTAAGCAACGTTAGCTTTCACACACAATAATAATAATAATAATATCACAATAATATTATATATATATATATATATATTATATATATATATATATATATATATATAGTTTATATGTGGTTAAAATCATCACGGATTACTCAGAAACTGTTACTTATAATTTAGTAAGTTTTTTTATTATGATGGATGACATAACACATAAATATACAATTAAAAATTTAAGAGCGCTGTATATGACATAAGACTGTAGCATGAAAGTATAAAAATAGCTGTAATATGTGACAAGAAGTATTAGAAAAGAATAAATCAAAAAAAAAAAAAAAAAAAAAAAAACTAAAATCTTTAAATGTAACGTGGTTTATTTGATTTGAACCATATATCGAATCAACCAGTATATTGCAGCACCAATGTATTGCAACATCCAATATATTGCAAATATTTTATAATAAAATAAAATAGCCGCAATATACTGATTATCATAAAAATTCGTAGCGAAAGTGAAACTAAACTGAAAACTTTCAACTTCTGAAGGGATAGGTGAAAGACAAAAGGCAAGTAATAATTGTGAAATAAGACATTTTATTTAACATGATTTAGAGTTGCAAAAGCTCAATATGTCCGTCATCGCATTCCAATACTGAATACAGTCGCGATATAATACCTAAACCTGGCAGTATTAGGAATTATCAACTTGAATAGAAGCTACCTCCTACGATATGGGGTTTTTAAATGCTAGTAGGGACTGGGTATTTCATCGATACCCTTCTCATTGGCATGCCTGATTCGCATCATTCGACACAAATGATAAGTTTGCTTCAAACATAAACAGATAATATGTGCATTTTGTAATTATAATAACAACATGCACCATTATTATTTTTGCGTATTACAAATGCGCATGCAGTATTTAATAATATTTTCAATAATGAATGAGTTGTGTGAACAATATGCATACGCAATTTTCCACGCGCTTGCATGCATCAGCGTTCTCTATTATTCCGAATCTCAATTTTTTTTTTCATGTCTCACAAAATCTTCCCTTACGGTGAATATAAATGTGTAAATTTCATATTTCTCTGATTCGTAGATAATTTTAATCGCATATTACTTTCGCAATGAACCATTGAAACACCTGGTGTTAAATAAAAGGTTCGTTCAATATGTCCTTAGAAAATCCAAGAGATGGCATTCGTAGCATCGAAAATGGTTAGCTTTTAGAAAGCATCACGACTCACAAGACAGCTTTCTGAATCTCTGTAACACGTATTCGTAATAATGACAGCTCTCGATCTTCAAAAGCTCTTCATCACAACTTTTACGGCCTGTGAGACCATCTTTGCCTTCTTTGGAGCAGATTCACCAAAAGTCAAAATGCACCAATTTGGCAGCAAGTGGTTAACAAATAAAAACTTATTTTGAATAAATATGAAATTTGTTTCGGCTTCATTTAACAGATGACTGAACCGAATGGTAACAACATTTAACCTTAATGATGCCATCTGTCTTTAAATACAAGTACTTTTTGAATCACTCTTGTACATTCTTTCACACTTAAAAAATAAAGATTTGGTCCATATGTTATTACGAAAAAGTTCTAAAAATCAAACTAGTTTGCTAAAAATAAAAGCAATTCATGTCTAGAACATTACTCTGTATGTATTCCTTACTTTTTTTTAATCTTCTTGTTGACGGAAAAATTATTTCTTCGTAAAAACTGCGCTACTTGAAAACATTTAGTTATGTTTTACGAGCAAATGAATTTTACCTATTTTTATTTACAATCCCGTCCTATATTTTCTTCCATAGATTCGAGCAGAGAATAAAAGAAATTTTCAAAACATAGTTCATGACATTTTCCCTCGAAATAAATGGCGGTAACATTTATGACTGAATCGGAAACTAATTTATTCTTGGTACGAAACCACTCTAAGTTTTATTTGTGATAGATGCCATCCGGCTCTGTTGCTTTAAAAAACTTCTTTTTTGAAATGAATTAAAAATTTGCATAAATATTCACGATAAATGGCGAGTTTTGCTTCACAACAATCGATAAAATTCTTATGTTTACAGAAAGGGACCATGTGAGGTGTGCTTGTAAAATTAATATGGTTGAAAATAGGGGAAGAAATGCACATTCGGTATTTAAAATTCTTTAATAATTTAATATTTAGAAAAATTTCGAAGGTGGAAACGTTACTGTAATATCTGATAAATGCGCGTTTTAACATAAATCATTCGACATTATGAGTAAAAAGGGACCATAGCTGAGATAAACTCCGAAAGAAAGAGATTTTAATGAAGAGTTTCTAAGGAAGCTGTGGAAAGCTTTAAGGGCACCTAGGCGGCGTAGCCTCCTTTCAGCCCGAATCTTGTTGGGTACCATGAAGTCGACTGGAGAGGATTGAAATTTGCTTCACTGGTTGCTGTTACATGATTGGTTGTGGAAGAGTGCAGGAGGAGAGGGTGGGGAACTAACGGGAATCTTGCTTCGTCTTGATCCTGGGAGGATGTGAGGCTGGGTGCTTTGAAGTTCAGATATCGTAGATATTTTGGAGGGTGGTGAAAGCGCTTTATGCTATTGGCTGTCCTGGAGTATGGCTAAGTTTGATATAAGGGGGAGGTAGGAAGGGCATGCTCGGCATTGGGGTTTTTAGATGAACAGATAAAATGATGTATTTAAGAGAATAATAAGTATTAAAAATTAAGATGGGGTATATAAAATTATGGAGGCTCGTAGGAGTCAAGTACGATAATTCTTGACCTTTTGGTCTTATTGTGAGGTTGATAAGTTTCTAGACTATACATATTTGGATTGTTGCTATTTTGGAGAGATGTAAAGAAGTTTTTAGAGATGGTTCGAATATGCTTACGAAAACTATTGATTTTTAAAGCTTTACGAATCTCAGTATTTTTCATAAACCATCTAGCTTTAGTAATCATTCTGAGAGTTGAATTTTGTACTGTATCTAGGATTTTAATATTACTTTTACTGGAGAAACTCCAAACCGGACATGCATACGTTATTACGGAATGCATAACGGAGGTGTAGAGGAGCCGCTTATTTTTTAATGTCATTTCTGAATTCCGTCGAATTAGGGGGAATAGTTTTCTGGTTAGTTTAAGAAATTTTTCTCGCGAGTGTAGTAGGTATTGTCTGAATGTGAGTCTTTTATCGAAAAGGATACCGATGTATTTTGTGGACTCAGGCCAGGGAATTTGTGCGTCGTATAAGAAGGAGGTGGGTGGGAGGGATCTCTTTCTTGTGAAAATAACCGCTGCACATTTTTCTACATCTTGATTTTCCAGGTGTTGAAATATTTTTCAAGTAGTTTGAGTTGGATGTTGAGTGCTTTGGTTACTGTTTTGAGATTCTTGTACTTTGCTAGCACAGCAGTGTCGTCTGCATATAGGTTGATGCTTGTTGGTGAATAATTTGGTATGTCACTGATGAAAATATTGAAAAGTATTGTTCCCGAGCAAAGAGCCTGTACTCCTCCATTTTTGATTTCTAAAATGCTAGAAAAGGAGGTCCCTACTTTTACCTGGAATGTTCTCTCTTTGGCGTATGAGTAGATGAGTTTGATGAGAAAGAGGGGAAATTGTTTGTGATTAACTTATAATTTAGGCCGTCAATCCACACTCTGTCAGTTTAAGTTCTGTTAGTTTATGTAAGGGGTGTATTGTTTTACAAAGCCATATTGGTTTGGGTTTATGAAATTGTTAGTGTTTATGTGATCTTTTAATCTGTTGCATATAATTGATTCAGTTAATTTGCTAAGAATGGATAGTAGTGAGATAGTTCTATAACTGTCAGGAGAGTGAGAGTTTTTTCCAGGTTTTAGTATGGGGAAAACTACCGAAGTTTTCCAGAAATTAGGAAAGTGTTTGCGTTTTAGTATTTTGTTAATTAGGTAGGCGATAACGACGATAATTTTCAAAGGTAGGTTTTTAAGTATTTTGTTAGTGATTTCATCTTTTCCAGGTGCCTTTTTAGGATTTGCTTTTTTAATGCAATTTATGATTTCTTCTGGGCAGTGAAGAGTTTCTAATTATATTTGAAGGCGTTAAGAGTTGAGTTAAATGAACTTTTTTCTTTGAAAGGACACGGGTTATAAGAAAAATTTAATCTCCAAAAAGAAAACTTTTAGGTTGAAAGTGTAACAAATTTATTTAAATCCGATATTTTTTATTCATATGGTGTGTTTTTGTGTTTAGAAAATTGATGATTTTCAATGTATCTTTATTTTGACTTCATTCATCCCTTTTAAGATATCCCCTTATGATTATACTTTTACTTGGAAGCAAAAATATTTTAATATCATATTTTTATTGCATGATGTTAAATATCGTATATTTCGATAATTTATAAAAAAAAACTTGATTGTAAAGTATTGTTTAAAATCTATTTTCAGAAATAGATAACCCTGTAAATTTTAGCATTTTTTCGTTATGATTAATGATGCAATACTCAAATATCTAACCGTGTATCATTTCTTAAGATATACGAATAAATTATGAGAAAATAAATTCTAAAGCTTAAATCATAATTTATTAAAATTATAAAATATGGAAGAAAAGGAACTAAAGAGCTTTTTGTTATCATTTTCATATTGGGAAAATAAAATTAAAAAGACTAAATGTATACAATACAGACCCTAATTTTCGGTAAAAGATAATTTAGTCGTTTCTTGATATAACATTTTGCAGTATTTTTATAATGTACAGAATATAATTATGTGTGTACAATACCTTTTCATATCCGATATGTAATAAAAATAGGTTACTGGAAAATATTTTAAAAAAATATTATTCAATTAAAAAATCAAAGAAAGAAAAAAACACAGAAATTTAAAATCCAAGATCATAAATAGAAATACGAAAAGCCCTTACTTGATAAATTATTAAAGTATTTAAGAAATAAGGACTTAATAGAAATTTCCTTCTAAAAATTATCTACTTGAATTTAGAAAAGGCAATTAGAAATGCAATTGAATATCAAATTTCAAATACTATTTTTTAATATTATCTTTTTCAAAACCATTTAAATTACCTGATTATTATTAGCTTTTAAATTTACTTACTCAAAATATATTCAAATATGTTAATAATATTCAATTATATACAATAAGATTAAATTTCCAATATTAGTGTTAATTACTCAAAGAGTTTCTGAAATTTTTTATTGGTTTAGTAAAACTCTCTTATCTTTTTTATTAAATAATTCATGTAAAATAACTTTCTTTTTAATGAAAGCTCAAGCTTGCTGATGGATTCGTTCATTTTAAAGTAGATATGGAATAAATAATCCATGAATTATGCTCGTTTTTCCTTCATTTCTTGAAAAATTTTGTATTAATATGCTTCGTGGGTTAAAATTTACTGCTTATAAAGTCTAATCACAGGCGCAGAATTAATATTAATGAGATGTATATCTAAGAACAAGTTTTTATATGTGAATAAATACAACTTTATATAGTTTAATTTACCCTGAAACGATAAACAGTAGTGTTCTTTTACTTCCATCCATTATTATCCATCAGTACTCTAACTTTTGGAAAAATCGCTTGAGCTTCCGACCATTGCCATTGTAGATAAGCAAAACTTTGACTTCGCTCGGTATTGAAATTCTTTTTCATAAAAAAATCGTTTTACTCCTTTTGCTGAAAATTCTAAAAGATAATTAATGAGCTTTTTTCCCTATTTTCTCTTACTATATGTCTTCAAGTGTTCTCTAGGGGGCATCGCTAGACCGTGATATTGTTTATTCTTTTTACTTCTCTCAAAACTAAGACAATGAAAGTGAGAAGCATTTTTTTTTGGGGGGGGGGGCGCTGTTGTTTAATTTTATATTTAATCATAACAGCAGGGATGTTTAATATTGATGCAATTAATAGACAAATTTTTCTTATAAATAAATAAAAGATTTATTATTTCAGACACTTTCTTCCTCTTTATTTGTTACCTCTTGTTTTAGGAGTCTACAAAAAATGTTATACACAAACACTTTGAAATTCATAAGCTAATTTACTTAAATTTCATTACAATTATAAGACAACAGGTATGCTTATATCTTAAAATTTTTAACAAAATTTTTTTAAAGAATATCTAAACAAGCATTTTATCGAATTTTCTGATCTGGAATAAGCTTCTGTTACTCTCGTTTTTTCTTTTATTTACCTCAAGTCTTCGAATTATTAGCATTACTGAGTGATTTCATTTACAAATTTCGTATAGTCAAATATTCAAGAAGGTATTAAGAACTGAATTTTAAAACTTATTATCATAAAAACTTCACCTTTGAAAATTTTATATTGCATAATACGCATGGCTGAAATTTTTTTGACAATGGATCATGTTGCTGAAGCAAATGTGCTGCTATTGTGTGCTGCCATCTGTTAAACGGCACCCAAATAGATATGACACTAATTAATTAACAGATTAGTTTTTATTTGGTGGCTATTTGCTCTCAAATCAAAATTTGATTGTGGCCGCGTAAGTTTTCGTCATCTTGCATCAAGTTTTCATCCATTAGAACTGCATTCCTTATTATACTCCAAAAATCAAGCAAATATAAAAATAATGGGATTTTTCCACTGAATCTACTTCAAGAAAATCTACTTCAAGGAAGGTTTAATCAACTGGGAATGTTATGAAGATGAATTTTTGGGATGCGCAAAGAACGTCATACTCATGAATATCATACTCCTACACCCAAAACCATTACTAGCAGTTACCACATTCCCATTTCTAATACCCCCCATTTCCTATTTCTAATAAGGGTATCTTTTGAGCCCAAATCTCTATATCAGTCAAAAATCTAATATATATATATATATATATATATATATTAATATAAAATATTGTATTTTCATCAGAAGTAATGTTACGATCACTTACAGTAATTTATAAAAATTAAGGGAAAAAACATAAACATTTTAATTGTAAAATTTCTATATGTTGAAATTTAATAACATTTTATAAAAACACTATTCAGTGTTTCACAAAATACCCACAAAGAAAAACAACAAGCTTGTTTTTCTGTTTTGAAAATATAAAAACAAATCATATAAAAAAAATATAGCATTTGATTCTAAAGTGTGAACTCTTTCAGTATGGGAACTAAACAAGAGCAACAGTGAAGTAACCTGCCCAAAATAATGATGATTATTAATTCAGTGGTCAGAAAATCCTATTAGTTTGTCAGTGCAGATCAGAGACACGGAATAGATGCAATGAGAAAGTCACGTGTAGTAATATATCTCCCTAGAGCAGCCTAAACATGTTAAATCGAGTTCAAATCCAGAGTACTTGCTCGTCAACCAATACATAAAACAGTCTTATTACTAAGATAATTCTCTACCTGTAGAGCTATGTCTGGTTTAGTATTATCGTTTTGTAAGCTGAAGCATCTGAATAAACCCATTGCATACGAGTAAGAAAGGCAATTGGTTCAAAAATACAGTCTCTATATACCTGAGCATTAAGGGTGCCTTTTGAAATAATATACATGCTAGAGCAGTCGTCGTTTTAGATACTTGCCCACACAAATGCCGTGAACCAGCTAAATCGGTCTCTTTCATGGAAGTAACTGTAGTCATAGAGGGCATCATGCTTTCGCTAGACCAAAACTATCCTTGAATAAATTTGTGAACTAAATCTGGTTTCATAAGTAGAGAGTAAAGCCACCCTTTACTTGCACTCCACTTGACAGTTTTCGTCCCTAATTAGACTTCTCGAACTATCTCGGAATTTCAATTCACAATTTCTGCTTGCAGAAATTTCAAAACCCTATTCTCGAACACTTGTAAAATGATATTAAACGACAACTCCACAAATTACACATGGCATTACTTTTTCCGTACATTACCGTAATTTGTAAAAGCACTTATATATTTTGCGCGATGTTAATTGACTTACAATTTTTTCTTTAATTTTTGGAACCCAATGCACTTGAAAATATGTTACTAGTTGTGAAATTGTAGATAATTTCATTCAGGAATCTACACACAAACCCAATGGTTTTGAAATCTTTGTTATATTACATTTTAAAATAGTAAAAAGTGATTTAAATATTAAAGAAATTTGTTTCTCTTCGATAAAGACCGCTAATGTTCAAACTTTAATAAGTAAATACATATAAAAACTTACATAAATTGCTAAATTTACAATTATCAGATTTGTATTGTAATTTCTTAATCCCTTGGTTTCATGTATTTTATTCAACACACACACGCAATCCCTACCCATATATATATATATATATATATATATATATATATATATATATATATACATGTAGTTTTTAATTAATGACTTATAATTCTATATTGAATCAATATATATTTTTGTGTGTATAGTAGTATTTCAGATTATTAATCTGTTTTGATAATTTATTTTTTTCCATTAATTCTGCAGTATTTTAGTTTTAATAAATTTTTTTAAATAAGTTTGTAGTGGTGATAATTTGTAATTTAGTAGGATTTTATGATTAGCATCTAAATAAGCAATTTTCACCATATAATGCATAGGTGGAGAGCAAGCGAGGTGAACCGCTAGACGGCGCTGTAATGGAAAGCATAAAGCACGAGTTTTCTAACTTATCGTCATTTTCTAGCATGAATTTCAGGAAGCATGGCAGGAAAAAGGGTTGTTGCCTTGGTCTTCAGATAAGGGTGGAGTCTCAAGAAATGTTGCTACTAGGAAAAAGATAAATCATTATATGTATATATATATATATATATATATTTACTGTAAGACTAAATGATATAAATATTTACATAAAGTCAACTGAGATTGTACATCATTTTAAAGATGATATCTTTATTTAAGCAATGGTTTCAGATAAAGTACTCTTTGATTAGGATTTTTAAGGGATCATTAGCTGTGATATCTACATCTGTTGTTGCAATTTAATGAAATCTTTATTGAATAGTAGTTATTATATGTCTTTATGCCAATATTTTTTTTTATAAATTTAATCTATTTTCGCTTCGCATTCCTAATGAGTTTTTAGATTAAAATTTCAATCCATTTTTTATTCAGGAAACAAATTATTAGTATATAATTCATGGAATTTCTTTTCTGAAAGGGGCCGAGGCAGCCTAGTAGTTATGATTGCGTACTCGTGTCCGACAGTTTTGTCGAGTCGTGGGTTCGAGCTTTGATGCGAGTAAAAACCTGCTGTTTACTTGGGACTGATGTACGTTAAATGATTGATTGGGATTGATGTATGTACTGAAAGTCTTTCCATCGGTGTGGTGTGGAAGTTAGGATAGGAGTCTGTCAGCTCAGGTGTCATCATCATTACTTCACCGAGGTTCAAAATTACGAGATCCGTCGCCAATAGCCCTTATTCTGATTTAAACAACTTAAACTGTGCTTGGGCCTTATTGCAAAGGAACTGCAGATTCATTTGCCAACTTGCTGTCATTGATGTTATGTTACTCGCTTCTTAACTGGCCACTTAATTTTGGGAAATACAAATTTACATTCCTGTGGCCCTGTTGGTGATGCAGATCACTGCGTTTTCTCTCTTGCCCTTTTACCAAAAGTTTTCATTTAAATTGTCATGCATTTGAAGCGAAATCTATTTCGTTGAGGTCCATGAGACAAATCTCTATATAGGTTACATTTCAAGCTTAAAATCTGTATTTTTATGTCTCGTAAATTTATTCAACAAATTTCATAATTGTTAAAAAAATTTTTTATTTCATTCCTGAACATTTTAAGTTTCCTTTTTGCGTGTATTACTTGTCCCAATGTGGTGGCTGATCCTCGCTGTGCAGATTAACTGTTGGCGTGAATCGTAGCATCAGTATTAGTTAGTTAGAAGGCGTGTATTCGATGGAATACGGATTGGTATGCATTCCGAAAAAAGAAAGAAAGAAAAATAAAAACGGAGAAACTTAAGAATTATGAAGTCAAACTCTATAAACACATTGTCAGCTTTTATTTGTGACTCTCTAAATTATGAAATATTTTGTGTTCCTTTTGATCTATATCCTCTGTTATATCTTACTCTTTATTGTAAAAAAAAATTCCTTTTCACAATAATTGGTGAATGCGGGATTAATTGCATCCTGGGGACCAGTTTATAACTCTAACTCTTAGGGTGAGAACGGTCCCCTTGGGCATTCTGCCAGTAGCCCTAGTGTTGCTTCTAGTGCGACTTTAAGAAAATCAATGAATCTTTTTTATTTTTTATATTTTTATATAATGTACAAAAAAAATGATTTTCTAAACCCGAGTTAAGATATTTATCAATAAATGCTGTTATTTGGTTTTGAACACAATTTCAGTTGCATAGGCAATTTTATATACATTATATTTTTTTTTAATTGAAAGCACCAACAAATTCCATTGCACCACAAAGTATCGCATGGGGCTTGCAGAATTAAGTCTGAAACACATTACAAAATGAAAATAACAAAAGGGAAAATTTAAAAGTAAAAAAAAATTATGATTACTGATATAGAATTCACAAAAATAGCTAAATGCACTTCTTTTGGAAAAAAACCAGCTGGTGAAAAACTGGAAGTCGATTAATATTAATGATTTTAAGTGCTAATTTTAGGGACTTTCTTTCGCTGACAAATTTAGAACATAGAAGAAATACCTGTTGATCACTTTCCTCGCCACCAACTCTGAAATCACAGGAAGTCTCTGGATTCAAATTAAATCTGCTAAGGTAACTCTTAAAGTTTCCACGACCAATAAGGAATTAAGTCATTTTGAAATTGGTAAAAAAAGATGGCATGACCATGTCATTTTAATGGAAAGAGGAAATCTCTTTATTAAGCTTCCTTCGTTTGAACTGATGTATTCTGGGTTCTAAGACTTCACCATACTTCCTCTCTTGAACTTCTTATAAAAGGATATAGGGATATTTACAGTAATGTCAATTTGAACTTCGTGGTAGTTTTTGGAAGAAAATCGGCCTGCTCGTTTCCAAAAATACCCGTGTATCCATTTCGAATGAACAGGTAACTGAGATATTTTTATCTTTTAGGATTTTGTGTTGACTTTAGATCTCTAAAATTATGTTATGGTAAAAGAAATATATTTTAATGTCTCCAATGATGAAAGGGATTCGGTACAAAAGAGACAGTCTGATACGACACAGTTTCACTCAGCGATCCATTTGATGGTGAAGTTTAAGCATAAAAATTCAGCAGTAAACACCGTGCATTCATCTCGAATCTTATATTGAAAGTATTTGATTTCGATACCTTTTCTGAAGACCACAAATACGAAACCAACTCTGACGCCAATTTTACTGCCATCAGTATAGCAAATAATGGGAACATCGTCTGTGATATTGTAGCTAAGTTGGATAATATTGATAGCGTTTCTCTTTGAGGGATGAGATAAAACAGCTGGAGGCAGAACACAATCATAATCAGAGATGGAAGAAGTGAAGAGATTTTCCCAAAAGGTAATATTATGAAGAATGAATGCCTATAGGAGAATGAAGAATGTCTATAGGAGGGAAACCGGAAATTGCATAGACTCATAACTTACGGTACGATATTCATATATGACCCTCAAAAGTATCCGTCGTTGAATTCATCACAAATATTTACAATTTATCTTCTTATTAAACATCCACCCCAAACTATTGAGCCATACATTATGAAAGGTTCAATTCCTTGCTTATAGATGAGAAAATGTACATTAAAATTGATAACTACTGTACAAGTTACGTGCTATGGGACTTAATCCCCACTGTAATTTGTCACATTTTTCTGATATGGTAGTTAAGTGTCCTTTCCATGAATACTTACAGTCAAGAAACCCCCCAAGATACATAATTTGTTTTACCTTAGCCAAAGGAGTTTCATCGGAAAATAGCTGAAATGAATCATAGCAAATATTTCTTTTTTCACTGATTATGACTCTGGTTTTATCAGAATTAAAGTTCAATTAAAAACCTTTCTACCAATTAGTGGCGAAGTTCAGAGTCTTCTGTGCGTGGTGAAAAGTCGTAGTAAGATCCCTGGTCTGGAAACAAAATAAAATGTCATTCGCAAAGGCTTAGGTGTTGCAAAAGGCAATATTTATAAGTTTTGAAAGAAGATAATTGGTAATAATGTTCCGAAAAGTAGGTCCTGAAAGGGAGACTTGAGGGCAACTTCTTTCAGGACGACGAATTGCAAAAGTGGAGCCCAGTTGCAATTTGGCTATCCTTTCATTTAAAAAGTCAGTAGCAAGAGAAAAAAATATTTATTGGGAGTTCCTCTTTTTAAGGAGGTTGAGAATACAAGGTCACCATGCATTTGTAAAGCGCTTTTTATATCAAGTAAAGTTAAGATGGTGTGCGAATTTTTCTTTTTACTTCTCTGAACAACATCATTCAAACGTAAAAGAGTTACATCAGTACCCTTCTGAAAGGTAAAACCATATCGATCACTCGAAAGTCTCCTTAGCACTGATACCAGCAAATTATGTTAACGAACAGTTTTTCCAAGCATTTAAATACAATATATAAAACTAATATTTGCTTGAAAAAAAAACGAATTTCATCAAAATGATGAGATCATTAAAAGTATTAGTCATTTTTAAGTCATTTTGTTTTCACACGGAAACTTAATGCCAAAAAAAAAAAAAAATTAATAAATCATGTCATATAGAACATTTGCACTATTTTTTAACATAGTCGCAATTGACATTGACACATTTGCCGTCGTGTGCAATCAGTTAGAAGAAAACTCTTTGGTAAAACTCGGTAAATGTCACATAGCTTGTTCTGCCTCAGCATTGTTTCGCTGGGCCTGAGCACGACTAATACACAGCGTGGACACCACATCTGATATCGTTATGCGCCTGTCCACTAACATCATGCTCCGTACTCTAACAGAGTTCTTTTCATTAGCGGATTTGGAGGTTCGCTTCCTTCGATCTTCGTCCTCCACATTCTGCCTTCTTTCACTGAACATGCTACACCAGAGTCCAACCATTTAAAGAAACACGAAGTGTTCATTAAATACGGTCTGTAGGCGTTCATGGATGTTGGACACACTTGTCCCACATGCGCATTCATACCGGATAATATCAAGCACTTTCAATGCCGACCACGTTGTCAGTCACGTCTTAGGCAAGCTGGTCTGCTTTTACTTGCTTTCCTTCGTTGCTCTGCGCAAGCGTCATTCCTCCTCCACTGACTTTACTTCTGTTTTTGAACTGGCAACATGTGTAGATTCGTATGGTGGTTGTTTTTTTCATCTGGAGTACTACTTATTCTTTAAAAAAAAATGATGAAACTTTCTTCCGGATCATTCCTCGTATAATTTTTCGTTACATTAGTTCATTCAAGTGACTGAAGCTTAAACTCACTAATTAATAATAACATGCGATGACTATAAGGGTGTCAAACACTAGTTTGAGAATGTATTAAATTATTGTTATTTACCAAATGTAATTTTATAATAAACCCATTATCTATTTATTACTATTATTCTGTGGTCTACCACCAAATATGAAGCAAATATACACAAATAAATTAAAAAAAACTGAATGTTACAAAATATTTCTATGCGAAGCACTTAAAACTATAGTACTCGAATAAAATATAATATTAAACATGTTATTGTAGGAATATATTTATAAATATATTATAAATAAATATATATGATATCAAAATATTAATATCATAATGCAATTTTATTTTTATACGTTACTGGAAATCGTATGCAGGTAACTAGACAAGAGAAAATCTCTAACACCGTTTTCTTCTATTCCTCAAATATTTCTCCTTCTTTCCAGTCTCTAAATTTATACCATAAGAACGAAATATACGTTTACCTGCTGAGAGAAACATCTTTTTATTTTAAAAAGAAACGGAAAGCGAGCGGATGGATCTGTCAATGGCGAATTGGAAAATCCTTATAGCAATGACAGTTAAGCTCCAAATCACGTGACCTCTAAGATTCGGTTCCAAATGAAGCTGTCAGATTCCCTTCATGAGTATATAGTTTTTATTTTATTTTACTTCCAGCTTCTTTTTTGTTGTTTCAAAAATAGAAACGCAGAAAAACAAGGAGAAAAAAAAAGAGTAAAATAATGCACTGGAAAGGAAGGAAAAAAACTTTTAATTGGATTTTTCCTGTGGGATTTATATTGACACCTGATTTTGGAAGGAGCAGCAAAGTTTTCTTTTGTGGTGAAGACGTGTGGTTTCCAGAAAAAAGCTCAGTTATAAAATAATGAACGTGAGACAAAGAAGTAAATGAGTATAATGACATCTAATTTTTGAGCTCAAAAACAGCTTTTTGAATTTTTTTATTATTATTCTGACTGATGAACTTACGCATTAACAGTGTTTATTTTGCTTCTAATTAAAATCCTTTGTGATGATTTTATTCTTTATTAATCATTTACCGGAAAGAATTTCAAGAAATGCTCCAAAAACACTTAAAATCTGAAAAATTATTTATGTACGTGCATTGAACTAATTACTTCTAAGAAATTAAATCTTAAAAATAATTTACCGAAATTCGACGACAGTTATTAGGTAATGTCTTTCGAGATATTAATGAAATAAATTTAAGTAAATAACTTTATAATACAAAATTATGTTTACCTTTTTTCTCTAACTTATTTAGAAATATTCCTTCCACAACAGAAGCATTTTCCATTAATTAATAAGTTGAAGAATTCGATGCTTAAGTCAAATAATTCGAGATAAAAACCGACTTTTTTAAAAAATAAAATTTTATTTATTCATTGGCATTTATTCGCCAACGTTTGGATTTATTCGAAATGCCAGTCTTGATCCTGAAGGATTTATCGATCCTAGTGCTACTGTAGCCAAATAAAATTATTGAAATATTATTTAAAACTTGACGCAAATGCCTGAATATTGCAATGTTAGGCGAGTAAGAATGATTCCCAAAGTTTCAGATCTCTAGCTTGATGGGAAGTTGGTTAAATTAACGATCGAAAATTTGATGACACCTGATACACACATAGACAGAGACACATTAAGTAAAATACATAAAAACGTTGTGAAAATCAACGGAATCAGTCAACTCAATGGAAAATTTTGATGTGTACCGATATAGATGTGTCAAACAAGAATTAGTCACGGTTGGGGGATTTCTTCCAAAAAGTAGCAGTCGAATGGAATATTATTCTCACAGTATAGCATCTTTTTGGTACCATATGCACGGCATCTGTTAAAGCTGTAAATAATAGTATGTCACCCATTAAATTTTGCCTATGGATCTCGGCCAATATGCAAAATTTCAAGTCACTTCGTGGACAGGTACTAACTAGAGCAGGTTTTGGCCGTAACATTACGGATACTTGCGTCTAGATTATGACGCCTCCTTCTTTCCTCCGTCATCTTAAATTAGAGCTTAAAATCTAAGAACAGGTAATTTCAATTAAATAGAATAATCAAGGTATTCATCAAAGAAATAATTCAACTATATTATTTCAGGAAACTGCTCCCTACCAGTTCCCGATTTCTCAACGAGTTTACCAACAACTTGTCCAAGACGAAGTATTAATCCAAAATATCCTTAACTTCAGGGAAAAAGAGTAAGATCTTTATTATTACGAAATTAAATTATATTTTCACACGCACAAGTATATTCCACTAACAATTCAACTCCTTCTCATTCCTGTGACCGCAGTAGTCTAGTGGTCACAGTCGCGGACTCGCGACCGGCAGTTTTCGTCCAGCTTGAACCTTGTTGTCACTAAAGATCCACCATGTAGTTAGCTGGGGCTGATGCATGTTAAATCTGCCGAGGTCCAATGTCCTCCTATTGGAGTGGTGTGGAAGTTAGGGGGGAGGGCCAGCTCAGGTGTCGTCTTCGTCCCTTGATAAAGTTTCAAAATTATGAGGCCTGTCGCCAATAGCCTTTGTGTACTTCTAGTGCAATTTTAATAATAATAATAAAAAAAAAACATCCTTCTCATTCCTGCTGTTCTTGCTACTTACTTATCTATCCGAGTTTCGATATCACTTCATTTTATTTCTTTATTCATATTAATTTGCGTTAAATCGTTTCAGTTGAATCGAGGCATATTTTAGGTAAAATGAATTATAAAGAATCCTTAAGGTAGTTTACAGAGAAATTCGAATAGCCTATCATTACAAGATCATCATGAACAGAAGAAAGAAACCACTTTAAAAAATATTCACTTATTAAAATCATTTGTTGAAACTGTCATACTAATGGATACCTCTATTCTTTTGCATCTTTCCTTGTACAACTTACTGTTTTACTGAAAATATCTCTAACGGATCGACTTTTGTGAAATATATGACAGATTAGGTAATCAAAGATTATGTTATATGACAGATTATGTCAAATCTCACAGTCATTGGAAGCAAAACAATTTTTTTTATTTTTTAGTGAAGATTTTGCTGTTCTGGAAGACAAAGTTATAGATACTTGAAAATAAAACATTGGAGACATCATATTTGAATCACCATTCTATAGTATCTTTTTTCTGTTTTTTAGTAGTTCCATTAAATTGATTGTGAAATTTCTTATTTATATTTCTTTTGTAAAAATTTTTCCATTGAACTCTGCCGATGTAAGATGAAGAATGTATTATGGTATATAATGACAACTCTTTTTTATTGCCATTCGAGACTATGTCATTACATTTATGGGACCTTTTTTATGAGTTTTAATATCCGAACATTTCATCGATTGTTACTAACATTTAATTAGTACTAATTTTTTTAGCGTTGTATATTATTGAAGTTTTTATTAAAATCTCACCTATAATCAACACGAGGTGTAATAGACACTGACTTTGAAATTTCAAGCCTCGGTTAAGTTAAGACGGCACTTTAGTTGGCTTCCCCTCTACAAATATCTACACCACACCTGTGAGATGACTTGGAGCCTCTATAGATTCAATGTAGACCACTCCCGCTACATGGCGTGTCTTTAAAGGGCAAAGGAGTCAAACCCACGACTCAACGGAAATAAGGCCGTTTGTAATCTCGCGACCATAATCACTTGGCTATCACAGATATACGTTTCTGTTGAAACCGAAATACTGTTTATTGTTTGTAAAGTGTTTGAATCTATTGTGTGTTGAGCTAACTACTAGTTTAAATTCTGTTTGACGAAATATTCTATTGGTTGTAAGAGAAATTACACAGACAAGAGTAATTAGAATCAGAGTGCTAATAGTTTTCTGATATGCCATTAAGAAAGGATAAATACATAAAACCGAGAAACACATTATTATATCAACAAATAAAAAAAGTTTAGCCTTTTTGCTCAAATTATAATCAAACACGTGGAAAAACTCTGAGAAGTAATCATAAATATCGAACCTTATCAAAGTTCAATCCTACCGAATACACATGAGCATTAATAGCAAGGCTTATTTATAAATACAGCTGTAAGAAATTCCGTCTCTTTAATACTTAAGTATTAAAATATCTGAGGATGATTATAAAGATTTCAAATTCATTTATTATTCAAGGCGCAATCATTATATATAGTTGTATGTGTTTAAAATAATTTTTTATACAAGGGAAGCCCATGAATTAAAGAGCTATAAGGAAAATATTATACTACAAAAATTTATTTTCTTCAAAATAAATGGTACTGAAATATGTATATAATTTTCCCAACGGTTCTTCTGGATTTATTGGTTGATTATCAACGTCACACTTAGAAGCAACGACAGCCCTCGTAAATTTGAACCTCGGTCAAGTGACGAAGACCCCTGAGTTAGAACCCCTTTTCTATAAATTTCCATGCCTCGCCTTGACTTGGGGTTCTGAGAACCCAACTTGGGACTTAAGAACTTGGGGTCTCAACCAGATTTAACGCTTATCAGTTCCACTCACCATGGATTTTCAGTGGCATCAGGACTCGAACCGACGCCTCTACAAACACAACGCCGGACGCGAATCAGCGATCATGACCACCAAGCTACCGACTTAAGAATAATCAAATTGTAATACTAATGTGGAGTGTTCATCTAACTGCATTCTCAACCAATGATTATAATTTAGAATTCTGCTTATCTTGGAAATAAAAAATAGTAGAGTGGCATAAACTAGACTATCCAATAGACTTCTGGTGACTGTATTCGAATCAGGTATACACTCTTAGAACATCACCTCATACTTTCTCGCACCTATGAACTCTGCTAACCCATTTCGCAATTTCATCTTTCTCCTCTTTTCTCTAATATCTAGATCTTTCTCTATCTGATTCATTACACATCGTATATAGTAATGCTAGTCACGGTTTCTTTATAAGGTGAGGTTTTCATTTCAAATGACTTAGAATAGTAGCCCAAAAAGTTAAAAGGGAAATACGCGTGAGAACCTATTACAAGCTCAATCTCTTAAGGTTTTGTGATGTCCATACGCAAAAATGTAAGCCAAGATGAAGGGAAATCACTTGTACAATTGTGACATTGGGCTATTCGCGGTTTCTCTTCACTAACCTTGGGGACTTTTTCAATTGAGATTGATTGCTTTCGCTAAACAACCTTTGCCCAACCAAAAATGAAACGTGATGAAGAATGTAATATGCAAAGCAGTTAGGAATGAAGTGAAGCAGTTAAATTAAGAAGTATATAAACTCCATCTGAAGGAGTAGAGAGGAGAGGAGAAGGAGGATCAGAGAGGCGTTGCAACGAGAGGAGGTGGAACCTAAATGTTATAGTATTGGAAAGCTGATTTAAGGATTAGAGTTGAGTTCTGAGTGTAAAACATTAGGATTAGAATTTGTTCTAGTGTTTTCAGCAGTTGTTCCAGATTCAGTCTAGCAGTTGGTAAGAAGCTGTTAAATTATTATTGGTGGGTTGAAGTAAAGTATTAGTAAACTTGACCTGGAGAGCTATATCATTATTGTCTTAGAGGATATATATTAATAAATGTTGAAAGTGGTTTTGGTGGTTCTGTAATTATTGGTGTCATATTGTTTAATATTAGATATTAGTGATGGCACAAGATAACATCCGAGGCAAGAGGATGTCACACTGGCGCCCATCCGTTCCCACCCCTGGAGTAGGAGCGGCCGTGTTTCCCGTTGAGTTTTTCGATGGTTCGGGGAATGTTAATGACTTTTTGTCTAGCTTGGAAGATAATATCAATTTCCTTGAAATCCCAGAGGCCCTTCAACCGGCATATTTGAGGAATCATCTCACAGGTCGTGCTCGTGAGTGGTACTCGGTAATAGGTGAAAATTTAGCTGGGGGTATTGACGATTTAAAGCAAGCCCTGCAGCGTACTTTCCCGGCAGTGAGAGATCGCACGGAATTGGAGGCAGAATATTATGGGTCCAGGCAAAGATCCAGTCAATCGCCAGTAGCATTTATCTTACGAATGCTTAAGGTTGCTCAGTTACTGAATTTTGTAGTTACGGAAGCAACAGTAGTGCAGCACATAATGAGACGCTTGGCTCCCAGTGTGCTGGACTATGTGGAGCTTAGGAACCCCACTACTAAAGCCCAACTCTTGGAGATAGCGACAACATACGAGTCACGTCATGCATCTTATAACCCACCACATAGACAGGAGAACTACCAACGCGCAGAGTATCGACAAGGTAATAATAGGCCGAATTTTGATAGAAGACGTTCTCCAGATAGAATACAGGATAGGAGGCCGCAATATAATAATGGATATCGCCAACAAGGAAATAGGTATCCACCCTCAGGGTCTAGGCAACAAAACTATAGGAGGTTAAACTAATTGGCGATCGAATAGAGGGAGGTCCTCGATCGCGTGCATGGCAAAATCCTCCTGTTATGGCTAACAACATGAAAGTAAGGCCCATAGATATTCCTCATATACCCGTTATTCTGCATGATACATTTATAACAGCATTATGGGACACGGGAGCTGAGAGATCATTTATATCACTTGAATTGTATAATCGCTATTTTCACTTTGTTAAGAAGTTAGAGTCGAACCTCACCGTATTCATGGCGCAGGGAGCTACATGTAAAACCCTGGGGCGCGTAACCTTATCGGTATGCATAAGAAAATTTTGTAAAAGGTGGCAGTTCCATGTAGTGGAAGGATTGCAGTACCCTTGCGTTCTGGGTGTGGATTTCATGAAAGCGTCTAAGATTACGCTGGACTTTGAAACAAACACCTTAAGTATACCTGATGAAGAGATACGGCAAGTTGACAGTAAGGAGGAAAAAAAGGTCGAAATCGACCTAACTAGAACTGGTTTGCTGGAAAACCAACAGCAACAGTTACAACAGCTCTTCAGGAAATACGCGGAGTTATTCTCGGATCAACCAGGTCTCACTCATGTGCTCTACCACGAAATTGACACGGGAGATCAACCTCCGGTGGCATCACGACCTTATCGCTATGATAGAGTCAAGGAAAGCATAATAGAGCTTCACATCCAAAGAATGTTGGAGGAAGGAACTATTATGCCTATTCAATCCCCATATGCTTCCCCTGTAGTGTTATGTAGGAAGAAAAATGACAAACCGGTTGATTCCCCTGACGCGTATAGGTTCGCAATAGACTATAGGAAACTGAACGCTATCACTAGGTACCCTAAGTATCCATTGCCAATAATCGATGATCTGTTAATGAATATAAAAAAAAATTGCATAATGTCAACGTTAGACCTCAAGTCTGGGTATTTTCAGTTGGCTATCAATCCCCCGGATATACCTAAGACGGCGTTTGTCACAAAAAAAGGGACGTACGCCTTCAAAAGGATGCCTTTCGGATTATCAGGGAGTGCACCCACGTTTCAACGAGCGATGGACATCATATTAAAGCCAGTAGTCGGAAAGTTCGTGTATGTATATATGGATGATGTTATAATTACATCAGAGTCGTTTGGTGATCATGTCCATCACCTGGAGATAGTTTTTCAGCTATTACGGGACGCTGGGTTGACTTTAAACGCTGAGAAATGTCATTTTGGGCAAGAGGAATTGAAATATTTAGGAGTGATCATAAATAAGAATGGGGTGCACACTGATCCTAACAAAATTAAAGCTGTTCTTGACATACTCGCACCGAAAAATGCACGACAGGTTTCGAGATTTTTAGGGATGACTGGATGGTACCAAAAATTTATCAGGGGGTACTCCGAACTGTGTGAACCATTGTACGCACTTAAGCGTAAAAAGGTCAAATTTCAATGGACTCCTGAGGCACAAAAGACCTTTGACACGCTAAAAGGAGCGTTGACTTCTGCGCCAGTCTTACAGTTGCCTAATTTAAATGACCCGTTTGAATTGCACACCGATGCTAGTTCAGTAGGAGTAGGAGCAGTGTTGATGCAGGGTGAAAGGCCCATAGCATATGCTTCTAGAACGCTAAATAGAGCAGAAAGAAACTATTCCATTACGGAAAGAGAATGTTTGGCAGTGATTTGGGCTTTGCAGAAATTTAGGTCGTACTTTGGGCATTGTCCAACAAAAGTGGTAACGGACCATGCAGCGCTGACTAAGTTAACAAACGGAAAAAATCTTTCAAGTAGGATGATAAGATGGGCATTAAAGCTGGCGGAATATAACATAGAATGGGAACATAGGCCGGGAAAGCAGAATGTGGTGGCAGATATGTTATCTAGACAACCCTTTGAAGGACAGGCTCTGGAGGGTGTCTCTTGCGCCATTATCAATTCTCTAGTGTTAACGTCGAGAGAACAGCTGATAGGTGAACAGAGGCAGGACTCGGAGTTGGGTCATATTTATCGATATTTGGAAAACCCGGAGGATTCGGCAATAAACTCGGGAATATGTGAAAATTGGTCCCAAGACTTTAAACTAATTGATGGAATTCTTTTTTATGCAAAAATACTAACTTCTAATCACGAACTACGAGCTTATATTCCGCAAACTTTGCGTGAATCGGTATTGAGGGAATTTCATGATAACCCAACGGCGGGTCATTTTGGCATAAGAAAAACTTACGCCAGAATAAAAGAGTCGTGCTACTTTCCTAAAATGAGGAAAATTATAAATGAATATGTTTCAACGTGCGACATATGTCAACGCTATAATTATGAAAACGCGTTTCCAGCTGGACAATTAATTTCTGTAAAAACGACGTACCCAAATGAACAAATTTCATTAGATTTGCTAGGACCGTACCCAGCCTCGAATCCCGAAAGGCATCGTTTTCTTTTAGTAATCGTCGATAATTTTTCTAAATGGGTCGAATTAATTCCTTTGCGAAAAGCTTCAGCTAAAGCAGTGGCCACTGCCCTTTTTAAAAGTTATATATCTAGATATGGAGCTCCAATTAAGGTAGTTAGTGACAACGGACCCCAATTCATTTCTGAAATATTTGAGGAACTATGTCGCACCTTGAACATTGAGCACATAAAAATTACGGCTTATAGACCGCAGGCTAATGCTTCAGAAAGAGTCAATAGAAATATTGTGCAAATGATTGCCAGTTACGTGCAATCGAACCACACTTATTGGGACCAATTTCTACAGCAGTTTGCATATGCAATTAGAACGGCGGTGCATGAAACTACAGGAAAGACACCAGCCGAACTGTTTTTAAAGCGTAAGTTGATAACGCCCTTCCAAAAACTGATACAGGTCCCTGAGCATGGAGACATGGTGTGCATGGATATTGAAAAACGTTTGGCAGAGGTTCAGCAGAGAACGGAGATGCAACAAAATAGACAGGCTCGGTACTACAACAAGAGGAGAAGGGAATGGACGGTTAAGGTAAATGATCTCGTATTAGTGGAAACGCATCCAATTAGTTCTGCAATTCAGAAGAGGGTAGCGAAATTTCAGCCAAAATTTGAAGGACCCTTCAAAGTGGTCCGAGTGATACAAAACAATGTAGTGATTCTAAAGCATGGAAGGGAGACCACGGTCAATATTGACCAAGTCAAACTCTACCACCAAAGAAAAGGTAATAGAGAGGGGGAGTTGGTTGAACAAAGTGTCTATGGGGAGGAGAGAGGAACAAGGTCGGGACATAGCAGACAGGATAGCTATGAGGAAAGCCCAGAACCTCAATCAATTAGACGTAAGGGTAATTCGAGGCTAGACCGCCGAGTGCCACAAACGAAGCGGAAGACCTCAGTTGAGAGTAATGAGAGTAAGACGCAAAAAAAGCGTTTCTTAAGGAAAGCGGTAGGTCCCAGCCAGCAGGGAAGCAGATACAGGGGTAGGCCAGGCAAGCGACAATTGTCTAAGAATTCAGCCTCCTCTCTCAACTCTCCACCTCCAAAAAGGAGAATGCCCATAAGGTTGGACATGAGAAGGAAAAGGAGACCAAAGTCATCACTACATAATTCCAGGCCAGCCAAACGTTCGCCAGTGCAAGTGAGAGAAGGACGAGAAAATACGGCAATCCGAGAGGAGCAGTCAGAAGGAGCCACCTACATCCGCCAGAGTGAAGAGAACTTCGCCACAAGAAGAGAGCAGACCACAAGGAGTCCTTACAATCTCCGCAGCAGGAACAAGCAACGAGGAGGGACATCCGATATTTCAGCAGAGGAACGAGCCTTTATGGAAGGGATATGGAGCAGTAAGAAGAGTCAACTACCCGAGAGCCTACTAGGAGAAATAGCTTCACGCCATAGCTGAATCAAATCCGAGATGTCTTGAATAGCAAATATCAGGTTGTATTGTTCCATGTTATTACATTTGATTTGAAGACATATTATTGTTGAGACAACAAGTCTTTAATTTTTACGGCTTCAGTTCCAATACGGCAAACGGCATTGGCTCTTACGCCACTAAGAGCTGAGAACTTTGATGAAAGGTTTGAATTTAGTTAATTGTAAATCACCAAGTTGGTGATCTTTCCCGATGGAAAGTATTATTTTCTTGTTATAAAGATTGGAACTTTTAATTGTAAACATTTTTTAGAAGTATAACACTTGTTTATTCGTTGACTTGTTTTTTTAAGAGTAGATGTCTGGTTATTTTGCATGAATTATGTATAATCATTTCATGACTGTATTTATGTTATACATCTGGTCACAGCGTGGCGTAATTAGGGAACGCGACTAATATTAACATTTAGTGCTGCGTAAGTTCGCATTTTTTTGCATTGTTCTGTCTCTTGACCAGATCGCGTCATTCATCAAATTCTTGAATTTTATGTAGAAAATTGTGTATATTAATATGAATGATGTTTTGCTAATGTTTAAATTTTTTGCACAATGATGTACAAGACGATCCATTTCAGGGTAACAGACCCTGAACTACAACTTGGAAAGGAGCCGAAGAAACAAATTCTCCGGCTGAGAAGGAACAAGAAATCAAAGATTTTATAATAAAATGTTTTGTTAACATTAGTTTTTCATTCTTGTAAAGCTCTCCTTGGGTTAAGCTTATATTAATGGTTTAGGAGTAACCAGTACATTCAGAAAGTTTCAAATTCACTTACTAAGAGGGTATAAATTTAGAGGCAATCTATTAAGTAGCTTTAGAATTCAGAACATAACGGAGTCAGGATAACGTCCAGTTACGTAGGCAGTCGGACTTTAATCGTAATTTCACGCTGGGTTTTTTTGTACCCAACGATAAATCACGTTTCATTTCTGGGGAGGGGTTGTGACATTGGGCTATTCGCGGTTTCTCTTCACTAACCTTGGGGACTTTTTCAATTGAGATTGATTGCTTTCGCTAAACAACCTTTGCCCAACCAAAAATGAAACGTGATGAAGAATGTAATATGCAAAGCAGTTAGGAATGAAGTGAAGCAGTTAAATTAAGAAGTATATAAACTCCATCTGAAGGAGTAGAGAGGAGAGGAGAAGGAGGATCAGAGAGGCGTTGCAACGAGAGGAGGTGGAACCTAAATGTTATAGTATTGGAAAGCTGATTTAAGGATTAGAGTTGAGGTCTGAGTGTAAAACATTAGGATTAGAATTTGTTCTAGTGTTTTCAGCAGTTGTTCCAGATTCAGTCTAGCAGTTGGTAAGAAGCTGTTAAATTATTATTGGTGGGTTGAAGTAAAGTATTAGTAAACTTGACCTGGAGAGCTATATCATTATTGTCTTAGAGGATATATATTAATAAATGTTG
>BMAW01019903.1:0-19929 GCA_019974015.1 Nephila pilipes
ATATTACACACAAACATGAAAGTTATGTGAACATCTGTAATGTAAATATTTATTTGTTTAGTTAGAATAGAGATATCATTTTGTGCTGTTTATTCGTGTGTAATATATTGAGGTGTTAGAATCTTTATCCCTTAGTTTTTAGTATTAATCAAGATCCTACGATGTAATTTACTTAGATGGATAGTTTTTTTTTGATCCAGAAAACAGGTTTAATCAACCTGTCTAGACTTTAATTACTTTTATATCCCGAATGAATTTTTAAATCATATATATGTATGTATGCATGTATTAATAATTAAAATAAACAACAATACCAAGAGGAATAAAAACCTAGATTTAATCTTAAGTAGTTATAATATAAATATCAAAAGAGCAACAATATAAACCTGACAAAATTATTTAAGATAAAAATTAAAGATTATTTAAAACTACATATTTAAATAATTAAATATAAATAAAAAAAATAATAAAGACAAACTCAGAAGAGGTATTGAAAATCAAGAAAAATTGAAAAATGGAAATCATTTAAAATCAACAAAGAGCTGGCATTATACATAATACCAGCTCTGGATTAGGACAATAGAATCTACTTATACATATATTAATGAGTCAAACCTTCGAAATTAGTTATAGCTTTATAAAAACAGGTAAAACCTAAATACGCGAGAATAGACAAATAGAAATGATAAGAAACTCTCATATTTTAAGAAAAAAATGGAAAATATAGAAAACTTAAATACCTAATTATATATTCCATAAAAACAAATAAAGAAAATAATTTATTTATAAAATATATAGAATGGAAATAAAAACAAGTTAAAAGTAACTTACGTAAAACTTAACTAACACCGAAGCAGCCATTTTGTCCGAAGATGAATTTTAAGAAGCAATTAACTAAAAAATCAGTACATTCTTTATTTACCACAGATAGAATTAAAACACCTATAATGCTAATTTATGTACTAAATAATATTAAGATCTACCCAACTACAACGTTTTTTTTTTAAAATTAAGCAATGGTAAAATCAAAAATTAAATAGGATAAAAAGAATTATAAGCATAAGAAAATATAATTCTTTAACAAAACAAAGAAAAGAACATTTAGATAAAAAAACAATTAAATTTTGTATTTTATATTTTAAGCTGGTTTTTTAAAATTTTGTCAAGTATTCAGATTGAATACAAATTTGTTTCAATTTACTAAGATTATTTTGAGTATATAAGATCTATTGATTAATCTAATAATTCGTTGAATGTAATTATAGAAATTATTTCTGAAAACTAATAAACTTAAATTGCTCTCTAATAAAGGTACTTTTATTACAAAAAATAACGATAACATCCCTTTCATCACAAATATTGCGACATATCCCATGATCCAGTTTTAGTTAATAGCTAAGTATTAAGTTTCCTGAATATTTTTATTAGTTTGTATCAATTTTGAATAAGAAGGATAAAAAGATGTATAAAGTTTAAGTTCTGGGTTAATCTTATTTTGAGAAATTATTATGCTATCAATATATATATATATATAAACAAAGAAAAAGAGGTGCTTTATGAAATTTTAGAGATGAAAAAAAGTATGAGGAAATTTTACATTATTATTATGATGACTTATTTTCTTAAACAAATCTTTAATTCTATTAGAAATTTCTTTATCACTATTTGTAATTTTAATAAAAGAATCATTATTAAAAGATGCATATTTGTGTAAGTGGCATATAATGTTTTGCATATAATGGCTTAATTTCTAGGGAATTTATCAACATAACAAATAATAAACTTGACTTCGAGGTTTTTTTTTTATTGAACTTTTTGATCTCTACAATTAGTGCTGTCTTTAGTCTTAAAATTCATACACACGCATGCACACACGCACACATGCACCCACACACGTAAACACGTTGTATCTCTTCATTTATGGATATATGCAGTATTTATATTCTTATATTATTATTTTTCAGTATTTATATTCTTACACATAATACATGATTAGCAGAAAATAATAATTTACTTTCATTATTTATTCATACTGAGATAGCTTTAAGTCATTGAACAATTGAAAATGTGCTTATGCAATATTTTCAACCATAGAATAACAAATATCATAGTTTTCAAAGTAGGAATTGGAAATAGTTGCATTTATAAGAGTATGTTATACCTGTTGTGACTAAAGCAGAGTACTTCTGAATGTTTGTTTATTGAATTTATAACGCTTGTTTCTATGAATAATAAAAATGTAATTATATAATAATTCCATATGTATGAAATAAGGTAAGCAATTTAGCAGTGGTTGAAGAATGTCATTAAAACTTAAAATCTTTTGAAGTTAAAGTAAGTTTAATTTTTTTTGTCTCGTGTTCTGATTAATAAAGACTGTAATATACCTTCTATCATAAGAATAATTGAGTGATTACGATTTACTATTCGTTTGCTCTTCGTATTTTCAAGAGTTTCTGAGAAACCAATAAGAAACTAGACGAAGACAATAAAATTAGTTGATAGTTAGTGTTGAAGGGATTTTTTTTCTAAGACCTCTCCCCTTTTTTTTCTTTTTAAATTTGTGATCAAGACTTTGAATTATACCTAAAATAATTTAACTCTAGACTATTTTAAGTGAATTTTAGCGTACTTTACATATCCTAGCTTAATCTAGATATTTATTCTGAATATGAAACTTTTATCTTACAAAATCTTTTAAATTATGTTTTTTTGTGAACGATATTTTTTTTATTGAATTTTAAATGAAGGAGACATTATGTTATGAAAAATAGATCAAAGTATTAAACAAATTGCATGCAATAAATGTACAGCGATCGTTTCATGTATTATTTCAGACTGCAACATAAATGAAGACATAGTAAAATCTCCCTTCAAAAGCATAACTTTAAAAGTTCATTACACTAGTAATGAATAAAGATATTTAATTGATAAAAATATTTATTTTTAAATTAATTTATTCAAGCATGCTTAAAAGTAAGCATTTTTTTTATTCTAGTCAATAATTAACAAAAGATGGAGCATAAATTTTAATATTAATTTTTAAAAACTGATTAAATTATTTGGCAAAAATTAATAAATTATTTTTCCAAGAACCAATATTCTTTTTACTAAAAACTATTTTAGAATTCTGTTCAACATTTTTGTGTTGAATGTTATCTATAATTTATTATGAAAAGAACTAAAAATAATATTTTCAGTTCACAAGTAAGCGCTCGTAACAAAAACAATTTATTTGTTTCTAATAAAAAATTGAAAAGATTGAAAATTTTACACGTTTTATTAGTTGATATTTTAATAGAACTATTTTAAGCAAGAAAGGCAGCAATATTTAAGTTAAGTAAGCTTGTTTTATGTTTTTAGTAACTTTTTTAAAAGAACTGCTAAGCAAAATATCTTAATAAATGTATTATAAGATGTTAAATCTTTATCGGAACAATTTGTGACAAGTAGAATGTTATTTAATTATTTGTGCAAGATACGCAAAATGCAGACGATATTAATTTTAACCTGATTTTTGTATGTTAAATTATTTCTTGAAAATGCAAACAATATTTGTCAAAAATGAATAATATTAAATTAAGTTTTGATTTTTTCCCCATTGTTAAATGGAAACCAAAATATTGTTTTGTGGAATATTATTATTAATTGCAGTTAATTATTGGAAAGAGTTGTTATAAAGAGTGAAATAAAATTATAATGTATGGAAGTGAATGTGAATTTTTGGATGATTTTAGTAACTAGCACCAATATAAGCAGTTGAAAATATAAAGTTCGAATGGGTATAATTATTCGGAGACTTTTTAATTAATAATTAATACAAATACGCTTTAAATTTCCCACAAACGATTATTTTGAGTAAAAGGTTTTTGGAATTTCCAAGTCATTTAAGAATTTAAAAATTAGTTAACTAAATAATTAAGAAACAATTGCTGACCTCAATCTGTTTTACATACAGTCATCACAGTTCATGTATAATTGATAAAAAATAAAATAGTGGAGTTTTATGATAGAAAAGAGAGAAAAATCAATTAATGTTACACAACAGATTGTTTTAAAACACGACTTGATTAAAATGAAGTGAATAGAGGAAAAGTATAAATATTTTCAAAGAGAGTTGCTTAATAAATGTTTCATAGTTGTATACTTTACATTGATGTTAAGAATAGCATAAATTTCTAAATTATTCTTCAAAGATTCCTGTTCATAAATTCCTGACGAATAAATATTATTTTACTGTTCACTACTTATGCGGAATGTGTACTTTGTGACTCTACTTATAAGGTAAAGGGTATTTAAATTTTTTTCACTTACATTTAAAAATACGTGATGCTGTTGAGGAAACTTTCTAAATTACGGTATATTCTTTTACATACATATTACTTTGATACATAAATTTGATGTGTAAAAGCTTTCTGAAAATGACAAAACTATATGCTATAACTCGGGGCTCACATTACCCCTTTAAGTTAACACTTTAGAGACTTTTACGTGATGTTCGAATTGAATGAAATGGACGAAATTGACTTATATTGATTAGATGGGATTTTGCGAATAGAGGTACTGCAAAAGGCCAGTGTTTCGAACTCGCATGTAATGCTCTACTAAGGATTCGAATTTGAATAATTCAATACAGGTAAGTAATATCTGTAATATTAATCTTCAGAAGCGGGCGCGTCACCACATATATTGTATGGCAGGTTAGGGATTGACTTTCAAATACTCATTGGCCTGAATAAAATAACTTGGTAATCATTACTGTATGCCCTTTTGTTCATTTTATTACTGAATAGTGACCTCTTAAGTATATATTTAGAACGGAAGAAGAAGAAAGAGTAATACCGGGGTGTTTCAATGTGAATGTGTGAAAGAATGGAGACTACTATTCACACTTACTATTCACGATGAAGGAAAGAAAAAGCTCTTTCGATTTGAATTTATTTTGAAAAATGAGAGAATGCTATGAGTTTATGCTTTTTACTATTTATTTTATATAATTCTTTTATTAAGATTTATATAAGTTGATAAATACTTAACCAGAGAAATATTCTTCGAGTTTCAAATCTGGTTTTTCTTTGGGGAAAAAAAAAAAGAAAAAGTCAAACGACTTTATATAACACACAGAAAGCAGTTCTTTTTTGGAAAACAATTGTTATATTATAAATTGAATGTATTTTATGGACAAATTATTCATATATTAATTTATTAATGAATAATTTATTCAGTGGAATGGATTTATTCAAAGTTAGGGAATTCGGATTCCAACGTTATTAAAAGAGACAGAAAAAAATTGCTAAAACGATGTTATATATTTCAAGTTATATTTATTCTACTGCGTTCTTTTTAACGCTCTCTCTGTAAACAATTTCAAAGATTCAAAACAACTGCCAAGTGTTTTGATGAGAACTCTATATTGACTTTCCATCACAACACTCAAAATTTTCTATTTTTTTACCCTGTTAAGGGGACACCAAACATTATTTTAACATTAACATTATTATTAACATTTTTGATTAACATTATTATTAACATTTTTGATTAACATTATTATTAACATTCTTTGACCAAAATGTCAAAAAATGTTTAATTGTTTTAATTGCATAATTTTTCTAAATAAATACATAAAATTTTATTGCTGTAGATATTATTATTATGTGAGTTATTTAAAATTTCTTCAGCGTACAAAGCCATATCATTGATTTTAAAAGTTTTTAAGCTGCATTTTCTCAGATTTTTTTTTATTTTTTATGACCATCATATAATAAAAAAGCCAAAGCCTTTTTTTGTGACCAATATGAAGTTTTGAAATTTTTTGGTGGTTTTTGCATAATATGTTTGATAAATCTGTTCATAGATAATTAGTAGTCCAAAAAAAATTCCACAAAATTAGATTTAGCTGGTTTTTTTTATTGCTTTTGGTAGTGAATAGATTTTTTTACATTATGAAACTATAAATATTACTAGTGAAATTAAACCCACGCACATAACGGTGAGAAACACTTCTAAGAAACTGAGAAAAATTGTTTGAAATTATTAAAACTTGTAGAAGTAGTAAAGATTTTAAAAATTGAAATATTCTGAAAAGGATTAAATATTAAACAGTTGTTGATTTGACGCACACAATGGAGTTTTTCCGCCTCAAATGCAGATTGTATGTTAGTTTAAACATGGCAATTAAAAACTTTTTCTTACAAATATCTAATTAAAAAAAAGTTGCTCTATGTGTATTGAGTCCCTGAAGAATCAGATTTCTTATGTTCATCAGAAAATTTAAAAATTCCTTAAAATGACTCGGAATATAATTAAAAGCCTATTTTCTTTTACTGATGCACATGATTAAAAAATTCGAAATTAGTATTAATTTTCAATCAATAGATTTAAGTAGCAAATAACATGAGAACTAAATCAAAAATAAAAATCTTTAATATGGTTGCATTTTTTCATTTTTGTAGGGAATGTGAGGTTCCTTTTTACTTTTATTAAAATAACAATAAAATAAAAAAACTAATTCAGTATTTTAAAATAGCTTAAGCAAAAATAATTCCTATATATATATATACGCATGCCGTATTTGAAATAACTAATTTTTTTTATTTCATTTCATTTATGCAGCAAAAATTTGTCTCGAGTAAGAATGAATTTGTCACATAATTAAAAAAAATTCTTTTTATTGAATCATTTTACAACTTATAAATTCATTTATTTATTGTAATTAAAATGAAATAGGAAACTTTGTAAATATTTTCAAAATAAGACACCTTTTAAATATTTCAGTCTTAATTTTTGTGCGTTATTGGTTGTACTTCCCTATAATGATTCAATATATTTATAGCATATCTAGCTTGAGTTAGAACAATAAAAAAGTACTTTTGAACGTTCTCGTAATTTAACATTTTTCTTTTTCTTTCCTTATCAATTAATAAAATAGAGAGGAATAGATAGAAAGATAGAGAGAGAGAGAGGATCTCAATATAATTCCTGCATGTTATCATGAAAATGAAAGACTTAAGTGTGTGTAATAATTATGATATAAAAATCACACAGAGATCTTTTATTGTCTTTTAAATTTGAAGTTGCTTTATATTCGTACATATATGAAGATAGTCCATAAAATTCCTATGTTAAGCATCAAAAATGGAGTATAAAAAACGGGAAATGGGAATGAGGTAACTCACTGTTGTTTGTAACTCAGTGTCCATGAGTATAGCGCATTTTGTTGCCATAACCTTTCCTGCTTGCGGCAGTCTTCGCCTCCTTTAGAACAGATTCACCGAAAGCAATCTTTGGTTTGATCTTTGATTGGGCTTGATGTGTGATGATGAATCAAGTTCTCCTCAACGGTGACAAATCTACGCAAAATGACGACCACAACTCCACGCGGCAACAATCAAACTAACCTATAAATCTGTGTCAAATAAGGTTTGGTTCCATTCAACAGATGGCAACATAGAATGTTTGCACTATTTTGACCTAGAAATGTAAAAATAGGAAATTTTAGAACTATCCTTGTATGTATAATTTTTGAGTCTTATATTTGCAAGAAATTTAAACTGCGTTGTTCGAAACTTGAAAAATTGAAGGTACTACGCATAGTCTAGACATAACATAACTTATAAATTTAGTATCAAAGTGCTCTGAGTGAAAAATTATTTATTATATTTAAAACTTTAAATTTTTGGAAGTTCACAATATATGTTTAGTTTAGGAAACTCAAAATATTCTTGAAATAAGTGATACAACATAATACTTGATTAAAAGGGCGTTTCTTTGTATTCTTTATTAAACTAAGCAGATTTTGTAAAATTTTTTAAAAAAAATATTATTAATTCATTTTAATCCCCCCCCCCTTCTCTCATTTCATACATTATAATTTCCTTTTCGTTCTTAAAAAAACGACATTACTTCTTTCACATATGAATCATGTAAGTCATTGATAACTATTCAGGGAGAAAATCTTTTTTAGACTATTCACAATAGCAGAAAAATATCAGTTATATTCCATAATTGCTGGA
This sequence comes from Nephila pilipes, assembly GCA_019974015.1. Lineage (NCBI taxonomy): Eukaryota > Metazoa > Arthropoda > Arachnida > Araneae > Nephilidae > Nephila > Nephila pilipes. Next base: position 8,013 of record BMAW01019903.1, read on the forward strand.
TATACCAGGCGTTGTGTGGGAATTAAGTGTTTTATATTTTATTTTGGGTGAAGAAAATTGGATTCATTAATAGTTTATCACTGTTGCACTCAGAAGAAACACGAGGACTATTGGAAACAAACATATTTACATAAGATTATTTATTTATTTTATTGCATAGGATACAGGGAAACAAATCAATTTTGCAACACCGTAATTTAGCACTTTCTTCCACGTACTTTTAAACGGCAGTTAGATGGCGCTACATGTTCTTTATGGTAAGAAGTGCAAGCAAGATGAGAAAGACAAGTGCAAACACAGTGGAAAGCGAGATACTTCGTTAGCAGGATGATGGAGTGATGTTGGTGAATCTATGTTTATATATGTTTTGTATCCTGTATTGTGTTGTAAAACGTGTCAAGTATTAAATAATATTTGTTCCTGAAACCATCCTGGCTGTTCATTATTTTGTCCTGAAATAATAACAACATTGGAGGGATACAATTTCAAATTTGTTTTCTCTATAAGTATACAGGTGTAATTTAATGTTATTTAAGTATAAACATTATTTAATTAAAAATTAAACATTGTTTAACTTTAAATACAAATATGTTTAATAAAAATTAAAATATATTATTTTTCATAGTTTTCAACAATTTTTTAAAATATAAGAAATTTCATTTTATGAATTTTTTTTATTGTAGTTTCATTTTTCAATTTTTTTTTAGTTTACAGTTATTACTGCAACTTAAATAAACTAAAGAATAGGAACAAAATTATTTCAAATTTTTTACTTGGATGGTTGAATAAGCCGTTTCCCTAAAAAAAATCTTTTTATTTTTGAAAAATCCTCTTGCTTTCTGACGAGAGCAAAAGCGAGTTGAAATATAATGAAAAAAAAAAAAAAATGTACTTCTTTTGATCCGAAAGAACAAAACTCAAAAATAATACCATAAATAATTCATAATCATATAAAGAGCTGCATGAAATGTTTCCACGTTAGAAGCTAAAATAATATCCATTTCATAATAAAGAAGATTTTTAAAAATTCTATTTTCGTCAAAAATAAAAGTTAAATGAAAGATCGATTTACTATTTCTTTCTCCAGCTTTATTTAATAATATATATTTACTATCTGTATATATTTTTTTTTGGAAAGGATGGTATTCAGATATCTAGAAAAGGGCAAACTGTATTTTCTGCAATACCAAATATCTCTTTGTTATTGCAAAATTACTTTGGTTACTATGTGATATATGCCGCTTTTACGCTATCCGCATGTGTGAACAGCAGTTAAGGAATTTAGTGTAAGAAGTGGTTGCTAGTTATGTTGCGAAAAATGTTTTCGGTACATGTCTAGAATTTTCTCCCAGCTATTTATTGGTTAGAACGGGTAGAACAGTTAATATTTCATTTGTTGCTGATGTTTTAGGATGGTAAATGCTTTATAAAGATGTTCCACAAAAAGAGGTTTCAATATTTAGCGGCAAAAACGAACTTGTATGTGGGCAATCCAGAGTTGGGAGAATTAATATTTCTTTTTCTTGTTTTTAATTAAAATAGTTTTTTTTAAATTTTAAAACACATTTTTGAAAATAATTTTTCTTCGTACAGTAGAATAAAAAGATATTTGTAAGAAGTTGAACAAATGAAATCTGAAATGTTAGATTTTATTTTTTTTACGAAATTTTAGTATAATATGCAAATCAACATAATTGAATAAAAAAATATATTTAAAAAAAATTAGAAAACGTTAATTTGATTTCCTTTAGTTTTGTTACTCTGCGTATGGGTAAAATGGTAAAAATTATATATATATATATCGAAGAATTTTTGTTTGAAATGTGGTATTCATGAGCGAAATATAAGTTCTTGGATTCCGTTGAAGTCAGAAATAATATAAGAATTTAAAAGGTTAATTTTAAAGGTTCTGCAAATGAGTTTTATCTACATCAGAACCAATTTGTTTTGGAATAAATTTTTTGCCTTAACATCATCTCTGGAGTAAATTGTCTAATCAGTCAGTCAGAATTTTATTGTTGGACACTTTTGGTGAAAGCAGATACTTAGAAAATATTTTCATTGCTTTGAAATACGACACTTTCTTAATTAAAATTTTTAAGACTTCGCTTTCTTTTCATTTGGTTTGTAAATTTATGATTTGTGAACTATTTCGTTGATACATAACTTTTAGCCACCAAAGGGGCTTTTATTTTCGAAAAACACACAAATGTTCATCCCAGGATACTTTTTAAGATAAACTATTAAATATACGTGACTTGTTTAATCTAATTTAATTTCTTCCAACCAATTCACAACTGTTTCAGTTTCGCTTGCAGTCACCTCTTTGAAGTATTACTGTTAAGAATAGACAAATACGTAAATAGTTATTTTATTTTCATTTCACGGTGGCAGTAATTAGATTTGGCTTAAACTATATTGAATTTAATAATTTTTCATTTGCTTCAATTTCAAGACCTGAAAAGAATATTATTGTATTCTTCATAACTTAATCGTTTGCTTTAATTTTAATATTTGAGTGAACAATTTGATTTTTATAGCATAATCGGCGTATTTTGCTTTTCATAATAATATTTTTGTTATCAAAAGTTGTCATTGTTTTTGTTCGGCAAAAGTTTTAATGTTTGGAATGTATGGAGGAGATGACAATGGGATAAATAATGCAGTAATATTCGTGAAAAATAGTCATTTTATTTCATATAGATAACCATTCAAGTCAGAGTTATCCTATATATATAGAATCAGCACCTGTGGTGTCTAGATCTGCACTTTGCAAAATTTTGCAAAGAACAATGCAATATTATTAATATCCCGCTGCCTGAAAAATCAACAAAAGAATCTAAAAGTGTTAAGAAAAAAAAATTACAGCAGTTTTAAAATTAATTGAATGTAAAGCATAAGGCATAATTTATTAATATTTTTTCATAATACAGGTAGTTTACAAATAAAAAAAAAACCCTTACTATGAAGAGCTACAATTACAATCCTTAAGAAATCGTGACTGTTTTGGACAAATTAAACTAAAAATAACACTTTTAAGCTTACAACATTATAAATGCTCAATGTGATCACCACCAAAAACACGAACGATATCCAGAGGATTGGTCGCAGAGCAGACGTCAGCCATGCTTTTGATTGGTCGTCCCCCAATAAACACGATTTAACTCCCTGTGATATTTTTTTTCTTTGGGCTACTTAAAGTGTTTTTTCCACCATTAATAGCGAACGTTGACGAACTGAAAAAGCGAGCTGCAGCGATACAAACTGCAGCACCGGATACGCTGAAAAAAGTATGGGACGAGTTCTGTTATCGACTGGATATCGTTCTTGTTTCTGGTGACGTGTAGTCAGATTCATTATTACGACAATCTTATGAGCTTTAAGGTATTACAATCAAACTAATTTGTCTAAAACTGCCATAACTGTTTTAGTTTCGTAACAGTAGATCCTCAAAGTTCGATGTCCCTCTTGTAAATACACTATAATCCAAAAACAATAACACTTCATCAAGTGCTTATTGTTTGTTTATATCACTTTTAATTTCAAATAGTATATTAAAAACTTGGAGTGTACTGTTATTTTATAAGTAAAATTAAGCAATGAAATTCCATATAGACTGTTTTACAGAATCTCTAAATGTGGCCATCTCTGTAAGTTGATTAAAATTTTATGAACAAAAATCGACCTCTTGACTACTCTTAGTTATAAGACTTTGCTTATCCTTTGGACTGTACGACCTAGTATTAATTTATCATTGATTTAACTTTTGTAACTTCACCAGCTGAAACCATATTCTACAGAGAAATTTTTGATTAACTTTTTCACGTCATAGATTATTTTATAATATTATTAAAATATTCTTTTTTCATTAATACTTTGCTGTCACAAGTTATAAATTAGGTCTATATAGTATTCAATTGTTATCTTTACTGTATTTTTACACTTGAAGGATTAGTCAGAAATGAAGGTATGTTCTATATTTATTTTTATTCAGAATACAGTCCATATTGGACAGAATACATCTTATAATATAATTGAAAGTCGTTTGTTGTATTAAAGAATATTAATGTATGTTTAGTGGCATCGTCTATATCGAATAGACTTGTTTTTTTTTTTCATCTTCGGAATACAAATAGAAACCAGACATTAATGGAATTTCTTCTCTTCAGGAAGAATGATAGAATGATGAAAATACAGTAAAAATATTGATTTTAAATGATATTGTACACCGGAGTTGAGAGTTCTTGAGGTATGCATAATTTCGTTTATTTTCTAAAACTATACTAGAAATTTAAGTTAATCTAACAATTGATGAAGTAAAATGCCATTTATTGATCTCTTCTATTATTGATTAGGCTTTTGCAGACTTTAAGACTCCCCTCCTGCCAGCCATTTCGATTTTGTGAATGTAATGTTAATCCTATGGAATTTATGCTTCCCTCCTTAAGTCCAAACATTTTATCTATGCAATACTGTACATCCTGATGAATAAAAAATAATGAAGATTTTTCGGAATTTCATTTTCTCCCCGATTTTCAAAAATGTTTTAATGACCGGAAAACCATGAATAAATCATAAAATAAATTTAAAAATAATTTTAAAAACTGGAGGAAAAATCTAGTTCGTCAAAAATTTTAATTATATTTTTTGCTCTTACGTATGCACTTTTTTTCATTCATATAGTTAAAATAGTTTAGATTTGAGAAGAAATGTTGGAAATTCATAATATTAACATTACGTTCACGAAATCAAAATGGTCGGTAATCGGGAGCTGTAAATTGGTACCTTATAAAAATAGCACTTAGAAATAATTCTATAATTAAAAAGAAAAGTTAAAAATTGAATGTTATTTTTCTGTAATATTTTTAAAGTAATAATGTAACATTTTTTTCGAGAAAATATTCAAGGCGAATAAAAATATGCTTATATGTTGCGCATGATTTTTTTCGAAGAATGACTTTTTTGCATTAACCATACATAAAGAAATAATCTTAGTAAAAAATTATATGCCGGATTCAAAATAAATTAATGAACCTTTAGGAGAAAGCTGGAAAAAAAATTGCATAACTGCCATTATGAAAGACATCACACAAAGGGTGTGCATACTCTTATAATTTCGATTTCCCGATGCATAAAATATAGCTGTGTGTGGAGCGGAACTTAACATGAAAAATATTTATAAGCATCTTGGATGCAATTGTCTTAATTTTATAGGTAAAAAAAGGAAATAACTGCGAAGGTGGTTTTTTTTTGATAGTTTATGAGAAATACTATAAATGAATCATGTTCAATACTTTTTTACAGTTTCTATAATTTGAAATTAATGTAAATTTCTGAAACATATAGTTCTAGATAATTGATAAATGTTAGTAATAATTTTACAAAGTGTTTATTAAAAGAACAGAAAAGCAACTGGTTGTATGAGAAAATTAATCCATGATTCATCCTTTAAGTATTTTCTTTTTATTCTTTACGGTTAAATTCAAGGAATAAATAGAAATAAATACAAAAATATTAAATTTTAAGTGCTGAGATGTGTATGAATGATAGTACGAGATAAATATATTTCTTGAAGAATAAATCATTTGGAGTTTTATACTAATTAAGAATATTAGAGAAATAAACAGTGACAAATAAAAATATTTTATACAGATTACTTCTATCGCATTTTTCATAATTTCACTATCTCTCTGAAGACATTTATGTCAAATTACCTGAATTAAAAACTTCTCCCAATGAATGAATTGTGCCTTATGTTGATTAGACATGAATTATTGAATATAATTCTTATGTATTTCATTCATATACAGCGGAGAATTCACTACGAAATTAGTTAGTGTTAGAAAGAGAGAGAGTGAGTATGTGGAAGCTGTTCACGAAGAAATAGTGACCGTACTGACAAATGGAAGGAGTTATCGGATCACAGCCATGAGAGATCTGAACAGGTCGGTGAAACTGACCCTAATCGGTAAGTCTATTAAGGATTCGAACCCGATTAACTCCCATAAATAATTAATCTTTATAATATTAATCTTTCCGTCAGATGTAGTTATATAGGGACTTTTTCCATATACATAGTTGCTAGAAATTGACTTTTGAATATTCATAGTTTTAAATTAAATAATTTAATTAACATCACTGAATGACTTTCTATAAATTTAACTATGAATTCGTAAATGGTTTTAATATCGGCCAATGATAGCACAGCTAAATGCAGGAAATAATAAAGAGGTGTTACAACTTTACATATTATGAACCAGAAAAACTTTTCCGTTATATATTAATTTTAAATGTAATGTGTACGTTATGTATTTGTGAGATAAGCAGAAAGGAAGGAAAATTCCTGGAAAACAAATAAAAATAAAAAAAACTTTCTATTCATTATCTACATATTTATGACTTTTTTAAATATCGACTTATAACGGTCTACAGACAAGAGAAGGAAATAATATTGGGGCGTTACAACTTTAAATATTAGGAACCAGAAGAATTTTTGTTTAATATTTTATTTTTAAATCTTATATACGTCACGTTTTTGTGAGATAAACATATGAAGGAAATTTCCTGAGAACAAATACGAAAAGTTGTTCAGAAAAATTAAAATTAAAATCTGCATACTTGGAAACTTTAAATTGAAATATTTATATATGGAAACAGAACATTATTGAAAGTTACAAATACTTTGAATTAGAAATACTACTCTACTATACTTTGAATACTGAATTAGAAATTCTGATATGGGGAAGAATAAGAAAAGTCATATGGTGAGAGAGGAAAAATTTTAAATTTTAATGATCTTATCTTGAGAACGAAATCTGGTAGAATGCTGCAAATAGTTAAGTTACTATACCAAGTTTCATAGCGAAACATCTAGAATAGTGTAACACTTCTAAAATGTTTTATTTATGATTTTTTGATGGGACAAACTGAAAGTAAAAAGCTAAAAAACTTGACATACGTGAATTTTTTTATGCTTATATCTAAACATGGGTAGGGTGGAAAAACCTTTTTTCGGTTTCTTTTTTTTGTGATCGCCTACACTATTTCGTTTTGCTGTAGCTATTTATCTCATGAATTAGTCCATTTAATCTAGTAAAAGTCTTCAATAAAAGATATTTCAACAACTTTTTTTAAAATTATTTATTATTTTTTTTATTTGATGCACTTGTGGGGAGCCAAATTGAGAGACGTAATGTTTGAAATTCAGAGGTTTCCAGTTTAACATTCGATCCATACATGAGGGGGGCTTAAAAATATTCATATAAAGAATGGGAAAAGGGATTGGAGTACCTCACTGTAGTATATATTGTCTATTGATCATGTTTCTTTTTCTTATATGTCCAAGAACCTGGGACTTTTCGAAAAAACAAAAATCGTCGCCGGAACATTTTCGGCTGTCTTCGCCTTCTTCGGAGCTGATTCACCGGAAAGCAACCCATTGTTGTTTGATTTCCCGAGTATTATGTTGAACTCGAGTCTCATCGATGATCAAAACAGACGAAAAATAACAACGAAAGCTCTATAAACCAGCACTGAAAACTAATTCCTGAATGTTACATTTGTTTTAGTGCCGTTTAATAGATAGATGGCAGCGCACAATGTTAACAACAATTTTTTAAGCAACTTTTCCAGTAGACAAAAACTTGTACTTTTTGAACCACCTTTGTAAGACTATCATCGGGATTAAATATATATATATATATATATATATATATATATATATATATATATATATATATATATTAGATTGGAGCTATATTTAACTTGTTTGTCAATTGATTGATGGTTTGAGTGAGTGACTGTAGGGTTTAATGGCGCAAGAGTAAAAGTAGGCTATGCTGGGCCAAACACTTGTTAAAATCGATTAGAAAGTAATGGCCTTAAAAACACGAGACAAACACAAAAAGGCACAAAAAAGTTAAAAAGTTATAAAGTAAAAAGTTAAAATTCAAATGTGGTGTAAAAGGCCAATATGTCGTAAAAAAGCAAATAAATTATGGTGGGAGTTTCCCCCACCAAGTCAGATAGGTTTAAAACTGATGAATGAAAAAAGTCCGGCGATGATGATCAAACACTGATTGATAGTATATTAACGTCGCACTTCAACGTGATGGACCTCATAATTGTGAACCATTATCAAGTAGTGAGGACACCTGAGAACTAGCACTTTTTTCTCCTAACTTTCATATCGAATGCTAAGTCGAGTATGTAGAGCTCTGTAAGCTGATTATGATTTAATGTGCATTAGCCCTGCTACACAAAGTGTCTTTAGTGGAGTCAGGATTTGAACTCATGACTCGAAGGAAACAACACTAGCCTTGAGCTCATGATTATGAGCCCTCGGGTATTGAAGCAACTTGTTCACCAAAGAAATATTTATATATTATAATATTCTCCTGGATTTGCATTAGAAACAGAAATTAATTTTGTTTTCAAGAACTGCTTACATTCTTATTAATTGTGAGAAACAATAGTGCTATTGATAGAGGCACGTAAGTTCCAAAGGATCTGAAATTGGTAATGTAATTTAGCTACGGATATCATTTGAACAGATTGGTTTGATTTTAAAATGACATCTCTAGAACTATTCGAGAGATTATTGGCGATTGACTTAGTAATTCTGTAGTGACGCAGACAGTGTATAAGTTAGTGCCTCATTCTCCTAATTTTCACATCACACCATGGAAGGACTTAGACGCTCAATTTCACTTAACGTACAGCAGACATCATTATTACTCAGACGGGATTTAAATGGAATCAGGACATGAAATCACAACTGACTCTGGCTTCATAGTTTACTAACTTTGACTAGCATTAAAGTCAGACGACAATGTTAGTCTCCCTCGCATCATGAATTTATGACCTAAAATCCGTAGAGTTCTATTAATTGCGGATAATATTGCTGCGCAATAAATTGAACAAGGTCCCGAAAATTTCACGCAGACGTAATATGAAAGTTTCAAAGAATATGGCAACTTATTTGATAACTTGATTGCATAAATGCGATTTAAGATTATTGGATGAATCGCTATGCATTCGTTCTCTCCGGCCGAGCGAAAATTATCTTAACTGCACGGCCAATCAGAACGCTCACTCTAGATTTTGCTGTCTAGCCAGCAAGTTGCTCATTGTTTCGTGAACACAAATAATAAAACTCTAGGATCACTATAGTTTATCATAATAAGTTTTGATTTTTAAAGTTTAATTTCGTTTACTATTACTTTATTATTAAGTTTTAATACTTATGATGAGGAGTTAATATTGTATAAAAGCATGTATACGAACTCCAGCATGCATTCTCTTTTTCGCTGCTCAACCGATTTACAGTTTCTATAACTCTTTTAATAAAACTTTCTACTTATGCGGGCTAAAGGAAGATTTTGTCCGTTTTCAATGTTGTCTATTAATTTGTTATAATTTAAATGGGCTGAATTTGTGAAAGATGAAATAACCATCGTGATTAACTTATGTGTTCGTTAGTTGTAAGTAATTTCGGCGCACATGGCGGACTAGTTTTATTTCAATTGTAAATTAGTGTCCCTGTTGCAAAGTGGTATATATATATGTGTATCTGTATAGTACTTTTATAACTATGATATTAATCATAGTAATATTAATATACATCATATATTATAGTAGTACATTCAGTAAATGTGTACTAATTTTTCGCATATAATTAAGTAATATACTAGAGAATGTGCAGCAAACATGTAGGTCATATAATTGAAAGGTTTTTTTTAAGTCTATTTTAATTCTTACCCAGGCTACTATAACGCGTAAGTAATTTTCTTTTTATGTACATTTGAAGTAATATTTAGAACGTTTTATTCTGAAGGTAATAGTGAAAAGATAAAATAAATCTTTAGTTCATAAATTTTATTTGTTGATAAATAAAAGTTAAATAATTCTTAACATTTAGGCTCATTAAACATTAGAGTTTAACATTTTACTCCAATTCGCTACAGATTAAAATTAACATTTTTAGACAAAAGATTAACTGAATTTCTTTTTAATTTTAATTATAAGTTATAGATCAATCATAAATTGAGTTACACAGATCGTTCGACCAATCAGAGAGCGTCCTCTACCCACAGCCCTTTTCTACCGCGGTATATAAGTTCTCATTATTTCTTGCGCTATGATGGGGAAAGAGTCCTTTCTCTCTTGAAGACGGTTACAGTTGAGTGTTCACATTTTCCACGGCTAAGACGCGACTTTCTCGTTCGGGCGGAATTACAGTTTTGATTCTTTAACTTTTTTTTTTAAATTATTAACTATACAATTACAAATTAAGTTTACTCTTTAATAATAATTATGATTAGAAGATATTTCCTTCTATGAGGGAAAAGAACTCTCTAACTTACACTCAATTATCTAATACAGATGAATTTACAAAAGTACAGAAAACTCTCTCTAGATATATCTATATTATTTTTACATGATATGTTTCGTTACATTCATACTGAATGCATAACGTTCTAGGCTAAAAATACTCGCAATAATACTTGGTTACCGTATCTCAGGAATTGATTGAGACTGATCATCGCACGTTATTCTTTTCAGGGTTGCACGAGTAGTGTGAACTCGGTTGTTATAAAAAGAAGTAAACATTTTTTAAAAAAATCAAAAAAAAAAAAAAAAAAATCATCAATATATTTTAAAGACACACAGTTTGTTTAAATGGTAAATTAAAAGGAGTATATATGTAAAATGATTATCAAATGAATATTTAAATATTAAATGATTAATGAGTAAATAGCTATTGGATATGACTCTAAAATTCTGAATTCGCAACATTCTATCCTGTACGTTTTTAAAGTTACAATTTTCTTGGAATAAATGTCAATTGTCTGTCTGCTGTAAACACAATTCTCTTCAAATTCCAGTCAGATAAACTATCTAAGCTCTTGGGAAGCAGTCAAGAAAAGAAAGTAAGTTTTCCACAAGACTTGAAATAAATGAAATAAAAGTGAAAACACGATTATTTTTATTACATTCACTTTTTATTCCTTTATTGTGTTCTAAGGTGACTTCTTCCTAAAGTAGTTTTAATATTAAATAACTAAAGTATTTGAAACCCAAAACTTTTTGTATACAGCATTTCAGCAATTTGTTAAATTGCATACAAGAAATCTGTAACACACACTTTTATACATAAAATTAAATGGGCAACCCAGCGAATTATTCTCACAGGATAATTTTAAATTAAATTTCTAACTAAAATCTAAAATAGTTAAATGGGAATTCAAAGTAATAATTAATGATATGACATGAAATATTGCCAACCTGGTTATTTAAATTTTGGTTGCTACATTAAATAAAAGTATTCTTACGATTATAGCCATTACAAGGATTGATATATTACAAATTAACATTTCACCAGAAACTGCAAGGTTTTGGTGGTGATGGACTTAGTAATTTTAAATCACATTGAAATGAAGAAGACACATGAGTTGATACAACACTTTCCTAGCTATCATTGGTCGCAGTAGCCTATTGGTCATGATCACGGACTTACGACTGGCATTGTTTTCATCTAGTCTTTCTTTTCTTAAGCAAAAGGTCGTGAATACATGGCCACTATTGGCCAGTGTTTCATCGTGTCATGGAATCGAGTCCTGATGCCATTGAAGATGATCTGTCATGTAGTGGGGCGAGTTAAATCTAGCCGAGGCTCTAAGTCCTCCAGTTGGCATGGTGTGGTAGTTTGGAGAGAGAAGACATCAGCTAAGGTGTCGTATTCGTCACCTGACTGAGATTCAAAATTACGAGGTCCGTCAACAATAGTCCTCGTGCTGCTTCTGAATGTGACATTAATAAACTAAAATATCCCACATCACATGCTTCCTAGCTTCAAAACCACATATATATAATGGGAGAATTTTCAGAGTTCATTCCTTATATATATATATATATA
>BMAW01019905.1:0-15384 GCA_019974015.1 Nephila pilipes
CAATATATCTCATGACTCCTTGAGTATAGGCATTTATCTTTTCACAAATTGGTTTATTGTTTGTATTGTTTACTAATTTTCTTCATCTAAATGTGTGTAATCTATATTCATTGTATTTTTTCAAAAGCTGCATACCAGTGAAAATTTGAGCTTTCTAGTGTTTCATTTGTATTTATTTTTTTTCATAAAATTATTGCTTTATCTAGATGATTATAGATATTACTTTATTAGTGCATTCTGTTTTATGTCATAACAACTTTTGTAAATAGATTTTTATAAAAGGGTTTTAATCTGCAACACTCTGCTGCAGACTACAGGCCATTCAATACCTATGATAAAATTAGTTGAATTCATTTCAAAGTATAGTATTAAAAAGCAATTCTTGTACGCATATTTCATTAAGTATATACATGATATTTAGATACTTGATTATATATCATATGTTTACGCAATTTTAGTGATTCTTATACAGTGGTGTTGTTTAAAATATTCTATACTAGTTGCTCATCATCTCTGAATGGAAAAAATAATTTGCTAATTTGAAATTTTATTAAAATTTATTAAAAGCTTATGGAGGGGGGGAGAGGTTGTGACATATTCAATTTTAAAAACAAACGATTTAACAATGTGATACTTTGTTTAAGTATTACACTTATTCAACCTTTATAAAAGCAGACGTTTAAACTTAAAGTGAACTCTTTTCAATATTCTTTAGTTAAGATATATTTTTTGGCAAACACCAGACTGCATAGTTTCTTTTGATTTTAGATATTTATCATAACCTGGCAAATATGAAAATGTAGTATTGAGTTTTGGTTCCTTTGGAGTAGTAAAGCACGAAATCGTTGATAAATGGTGTTTAGTGTAAAATTGTGTCTTGAATTTATGTTTGAAAAGATGTGCGCAAATAAATGTGATGTCCTGAAAACAAGTCATTTTTATTAATAGTCTTCAATACAGTACAGTGTCGAAAAAAATGTATTGATACAAAAAAGGCTAGTTTGATAACACTTCGATAATACAATCTGAACTTAAATTGGTTATGAATTTGTTGTAGTTTTTAGTATTTGTTGTAGTTTGTAATATATTTTTAAATTAATATAGAAAAATCACGTAACATAAAAAAAATGCAAAATTACTGTATAATTGATTTTTTTAAAGATATAGGAAATTCTTTTTGTAAAGATATAACAAACATACTTTAAGATTCTGGTTTGTATTGGAAGAATTAGAGTAAAATATTCTATAGTGAAAAGATCGCAATAAGCATGTTATATATATATATATACTAAGCGCTTTAACTACAATTTTTAAAAATTAATAGAAAGCTTACGTTAACATTAAAATTTAAAGGAAATAAGATTTAAATAGATTTAACATTTAAATAAAATAACATCTTAGACTTTGTTGTAATTGTCTGTAATTTTTACAAATAAAAGGAAATAGAAAATTTTGATTGGCCTAATTTCCAAGCAGATCCCTCGTTTCAGATATGTAGATGTTAAAGGGGGCATCATGCATAGAGTGGACATGCAATCTCCTCCACATGTATTCGGCGAGGTATGAATGAAATCCACCTTTTACATGGCGAGAATAATCCTTGAGGAATCTTTTGATCCCAAACCAAGTACCCTCAATAGAATTGGTGTGCGCACCCGTCTCAGGATGCTTAAGCATCAGACTATGGTTAACGTGAATATGAATGTACCCCTCATCCGAGAGGCAATCATATGATTTTCATCAGTCTGATTTAATTGTAGATCCTGGCAAGACGGATAACCTCCAAAAGGGTTTCCTCCTATGTCCAATATGGAACAACGCGAGCAAAGCATTTGTTGGAGCCCCTCTCGACGCTCCACTCTCCTTTGACTAGTCAACTTCTTCCATATTTAATCATGTCGAATTGTGATTCATCGATTTCAACAATAACTCCCGATCCACTCAGCTGGGAGCTATTGTCGATGAGATTCACCATGCAGACCTCCCGGAAGAACATCAACCAATCGACTTCTGGATTTTTAACATTGATGATGTATATATTCATCGAACAACCGAACCAATGCCTTGTGAGTCAAAGAACGTCGCAGATAATAAGATGACTTTTGGACATCCAAGATCTTTTCTTAAAACTCCTACAAACACCATGCTGGCCCTTTGCTCTGCTACACCATTCAAATCCTTTGGTCTTCCCCTTTCTTTCGAACAATTTAATCGGCTTACTACTACGGAGGCATTCGTATTCCGATGGAATCAGTCCAGAAGTCAAACACCAGTCGCGATGAAGAATTGGCAAGTGCAATTGCTCATGTTGGACATTTATATAAAGATCAGTGAAAAAAAGGAGAGAGAAAAAAGATTCGTAACTGCAGTAAATCACGAAGTAAAAGAAATTGTACAGGATAAGACTTTAACAATTTTACCGCCTAATTTTCGAAGTTAATTGCTCCCCTCTACTTTGATTGGTCCAAAAAAATGTAGCGCATACGCAATGGACATAAATGGACGCAAGAAATGAACGTAAACGGACATGAGGATGACATAAGAAAGTGACATAATTTAGCGCATGCGCATTTTTTTTCCAAGGACGATCATATAACGAAAGTTCGTAAGTTTTAGGGTTTCCATATGAGTGGGGCCTTCCATCTCCCTAAAGAGGTACACCATATTTGGCGAGGTATCGCCAAAAACCAAGGGTGGAGGCTAAAATGCATTCCAACCTTCAATTACTCACATTTAACAGGAAATAATTAGAGTATATTTTTATGTATCGATTATAATATTCTCGTTTAATTGTGTTGATCAAATGTTGTTGAGTTTAGCCTTTTTATACTTGCTTTTTGCGTTTGTTTCCATACTTATCATATAAGCTTTAAATTATTTTCTGCTTTAAAAAGATACATTTTTGAACTATTAACGACCATTGAGTTATTTTTTATCTTTTTGTTTTGATTAATCTTATTTTGTATTTTAAAATCGAAGATTTTCCATTTATAAGATTGTTATATATCATTAGATCATTGGTTGATTCTAACATGTTAAAAATAAAGGCCCCAATATGTATTCTAGAATTATAATTATTTTAAACCATCTGAAAAATAAATGTGAATAGTTCAATTGTAACTAAGTTATTCTGAATTTCAGTACCTTTTATGTATAAACACTTTATTTAACAGGCTGATTCTGTTTAAAAAATAAAGGTACAGTAGATTTAAATTTGGATTAAATTACAACGGGTGTGTCAGATGAAAAGGTACGAAACATCGTAACTGTTAACATTTTCTATACCGCTAAGGAAGGAAGTAGCAAGACATCTAGGGAAGCGAATGGAGTCTCCGGCGTGAATCAGAGCATGCGCGTGCATGCTCAGGAGAGGTGTTGTTCACCGTCTTTTTCTATATGCTGATAGATATGTATCCGTTATTGTCCAAATTGTGCTACTTGTGTGTTGTCCTTAAGAATTACGAATAAATCGTTGTTTGTCATTATCCTCCAAGTTGGTATTGATTTTTACTCCACGTACATTCCGGCACGAAAAATATTTTTTCTTAACAGTATGCTCTTTTATACATATGTACTCACTTTTATATGCATTTGGTATCAAAATAACTTCATTTATACATAGTTCTTATGAAAACCAGTTCGAGAATATGTAAACTTTATTAGAATAAAATGTCAGTCACTTTTTTTTTGTTTCTAATTACTTCTACTTCAGATGGCTCTCTCATAGGTCTCACACATGACCCTTGATTGAATCCCTAGTACACAAAAATCATTGTTTCTTCAAACATGGTATAAGCAGAACGCCGCGAAAGCTTAGAATTGATCAAGTGTGAATGTCTCTAGGACAATCCTGTCACTCTACAGAAGAGTTTGAAGCTTTGGATGAGGAGGGGTGGGGATAAGGGGATACTTTCAAGCTATCAAATAAATTTTGAAAATTTAGGGAAAAGATAATTGGTTGACAAGAAAGAGTCAAAAATCTAGCCTAAAAAATCTTGAAGCCTTTCCGTGGTTTCATTATTCGTATGACATTGTATCCTGCTAATTTAATTCTGATTTTTTTAAAAACTTTCATATGCATTTGGTAATAAAATAATTTCCTTTTATGCAGTAATCCATAGAATATTAGTATAGTAATACATAAGTAGCACGTACAGTTCTTATGAAATCCTGTTCGAGAATATGTAAACTTTATTAGAAAATAATGGCAGTCACTTTTTGTTTCTTATTGCTTCTTCTACTTCAGATGACTCTCTCAAAGGTATCTTCTGAAGCGCTCATCCGTCAATAATTGCCGGTAAAATATATTTAAAATAAAATTTTGTTAGCTTTGGAATTAGGGCTTTCCAAAATTCCTCGCTTCGTTGCATACATAATATTAAAGTGTCTTTTTTACACTGTATATAAAGATTTATGCTGAGTAACGTATACAAGAAATGGACCTATCTAACATTTAAAAAGAAAGATGAGCAATATCCAACTGAATGGGTCTGAATCGCTGTGGTTGTCATTGTAAAGTTATCAATGAAAAAAATCGTCGGGGTGAGAAAACCGCTCCCCTTTTTTACGGGTTTAATAGCTTGAAAGTATCCCCTTATCCCCACCCCTCCTCATCCAAAGCTTCAAACTCTTCTGTAGAGTGACAGGATTGTCCAAGAGACATTCACACTTGATCAATTCTAAGCTTTCGCGGCGATCTGCTTATACCATGTTTGAAGAAACAATGATTTTTGTGTACTAGGGATTCAATCAAGGGTCGTGTGTTCAACCAACATGTGATTACATATTGCTAAGTCGATTTGAATAATGAAATAACAATTTAAAAATATAATGAAAACTTTTGACGAAAGGATATTTGTGAAATGATAATTGTATTTGCAATTCACTAAAAAAAT
Organism: Nephila pilipes; assembly: GCA_019974015.1. Classification (NCBI taxonomy): domain Eukaryota; kingdom Metazoa; phylum Arthropoda; class Arachnida; order Araneae; family Nephilidae; genus Nephila; species Nephila pilipes. Next base: position 4,896 of record BMAW01019905.1, read on the forward strand.
AGTAATTTGTGTAAAATGGAATCGCAATTATAGAAAGCGCGAAGTCGGGAGCTCTTTTACTGGTTCCTCGCCTTCCTGTAGGGACTTTCACTTTTTCTTGAATCCTTTTCTTTTGTTGGTTTGGGGTGATCAGTTCTAGGGTTTTTCGTTGTGTTTTTGCCGTGCGCCTATTAGCTGTTTTTTGTGAACCTTTCTTTTGATCTGAATTCGAGATGTTAGAGTCAACTTTTAGTTTCCCAAAAGTAAAAGACGATTGAAGCTCTAGTGTCTGATTTTGGACATGACGAACTTCTTGAAAACGTTTATGTAAATCTTTTGCATCTTGTTTCTTTCCACTTCTTTTCCAGATTTTTATATATTCTTTTAATTGATCGATTTCTTTTGCTTATTTTCTTTCTTCTTCGTTGCTTCCTTTTATAACTATATGGAGATGAAGAAATTTCTTGCATTGAAATCCAGGGTGATTCTCTCGCATTAAATTAACTCCAATTTCACAAGGATATTTCATGTTTTCTATAACTGTTCAAACTGCCATTATTGTTTGAAATGTCTAATACAGAGTCATTTTCACGAGCTCGCGGTCGGCGTTATTAACGTCGAATCATAGGTTCGAGTCTTGATGCCAACAAAGACTCGCAGTGTAGCACACACAGTGTAGACCCACAGTTGAGGCACATTAAATCTGTTGAGATTTCAATTTCTCCCATTGTCGTGATGTAGAAGTTTGGAGAGGAAGGTATCAGCTCAAGTGTCTCCTCGTCACTCGTCCGAGATTAATTGCGAGGTTATTCGCCAAACGCCCTCGTGTTGCTTCTACGTGCGGCGTTAATAAGCAATCAATCAAACTATTTAATGAAGAAAAAATTAATAATTTTTTATTAACATTAATCATATTTGCTTATTCTTTGGAAACAGTGATAAATAGAAAAATATTTATTTAAAAATCTAAACGAGCTTTTTCTGGTACTGTGGCCTCACTTAGAAAGTGTTGTTCGCAGCATTTGAAATTTTTTTTTTATATTTTAATGTAAAAAAGAAACATGAAGAAGATAAAGACAAAGCAAGATAAAAGTTTCATACCACTGAAAAAGATAAGTTTCACTATACTGTCCTGAAACATTTTTCTTTTCTTTTTTTTGTATTATGATATAATATATTTTCTAGAACTAACCACTAAGGCAATAAAACTAAAAGAAGCGATTTAGAAAAATTTATATTGAACCAATTTTTGTAGGGGGTGAGCTTTTTTTAATAAATAAATTTAACTGAAAACGATCCACAGTTACTTCCCAATTACTTATTTCTGCATAAATTTCTCAAATAATGAGGAGTTACTCTTCAATATTTAAGTAGGTTTAATTTCAGGAAACAATTATGTTTAATAGAATACATAGTTCTATCGTAATATTTCCATTTAGTAGAAATAAAATTTAAGTATACAATTAGTCCAGTTTTAAAACGATAAATTAATATACAAATTTCGTACTACAAAATTAATAATATTAAATATATTAATATAAACTGTTAATTTATCATTAGATTGATTGTTCTTACAATTTAAATTTGGGTATCTACGAAAATAATATATAACAACATTTCTGTTGATAGATACTTGGCAACTCTTCTCACATTCTTTTTATTATTTTCATTTTTACTCACTATAACTTTTCCTCGGTTATTTATTTCTTATTGTTATTTTTTACTATGATCAATATTTTCCTCATAAAAAATAAATGAGAGAGAGGTTTATATGTTTAATCTTTAACGCTTTTAATAGTCCTCTATTCCTTTAAAATTTCTTTTTACTAGCAGAAAAGAAATTTTTCCTTCCCTACTTCTCCTTTCCCACAAAAAAAGCAGACCCCTCAAATGCAGTACAACTGAAAACCCTTTCAACTTTAAAACTGTGAGATTCCATGATGTCCTCCGATTACCTTAATTGACTATAGTACCATAGAGATATGTTTATCACTTAATTTGAAAATTCCAGCCAACACAACGTGCCAAATACCTTGGATTACTCAGCTCCATCTATGGGTGTTATTCAGTTTTTTTTTTTATTCACTGAGAACGGTCTTAAACAATTGTTAAAAATGAATGTTAACATATTAAAAATCTATAAATAGTCCTCAAATATTCTTTTTAATTAAATTTTAAGGAACAGCAATAAAAAATGTTTTGGAAGTTTCTTATTTTGCCGGGACACTTAACGGGATTAAATTAGTTTGGCGATAAATCGCCAATATGGTAACCATGTAAATTTCTTATGACAATCCTACAAAATCTATAAAAGAGAACTCGACTTTTCGTTAATTCCTTTCAAAATTACGAGGTCCGTCGCCAATAGCCCTCGTGTTGCTTCTAGTACGACGTTAATAAAAACTAAACTAAAACTTCGTTAATTCCTTGAATTATTAATAAAACGTATAAAAACCTTCCTCCTAAACTTGTCTTCATTATTACTTATCTTATTAACACTAAACATACCATTATATTGTTAGATGTACAAAAAGCTTTTGATAGAATGTGGATCAACGGCCTCACACATCTGCAAACAAATCATTAATAACTTTCCATCCCCACTGATACACTTAATAAACTCATACATTAGAGACAGAACTTTCCAATTTAAAATAATAGACTATCTATTCCTCATCCAATTAACAGTGGTGTAATTCAAGGCTTAATAATTGGACCAACCCTTTTTAATATCTTCATTAACGATATCCCTAATTACTCACTCATTCGTCTATATCTCCATGCCGATGATACTGCTATTCTAGCAAAATTCAAAAAATAAATAAGACATTTATTTATAAAAACGTTAAGATTATAAATAAGACATTTATTGAAAATTTTTGCTAGGTGAGTTATTGTGTTAAGGGGAAAAAGCTTAAGTGCATAGTTGGGAATAGAGTCCGGTCCAGAAGCTTTTTTATTTGGTAGTTTTTTTTAATTATTTTCATGATTTCCTTTGGGCTGGTGAGAGGTGGTAGAGGGTCCAGATTTTGATTGTTTAAAAACTTTTTTTACAGTTTTTCAACTAATTCAATTGTGGCGTCTTCAATGGTTCTACATTTTCGGTTGAAGGTGTCTTCTAGTATAAAGACCTCAGCCTTTCCTTCATCTGTATTAATTATTCCACGCGGACCATGTAGTGGAGGAATTTCGATGGGTTTCTTGACTATTTTCCTCTGTATATTGTAATATTTTCGGATCTTACATTGTAATATCTCTGCATAGTGTAATATCATAGTTGTCTTAGGGGTTCAGTTTGTTTAATAGATTTTTCCAAGTTTTATTTTTATTGCTATTTATTTTGTTTTTAATACGCCTTTCAAAGGTATTTATTTCTCGCTTGAAAGTTGGATCTCTGGAAGACTGAAATCTGAACCGGAATCTATTTTTAGTTTTAATAAATTCTCTAATATCTAGAGGGAGTCTAAGAGGGGGGGTATTAATAGTTTTGGTGACACTTGCTGCAGTGATCGCCTGTGTGATAATGCTATTAAATTTAAGGATTGCATCGCCAATTTCATTTGCATTGATTGTTGGGTTTCCATTAATGTTATGGAAAATATCGTCTTGAAACTTGATCCAATTAATTGATTTCATAGTTCTGAGTAGGGGAGGGAGGGTATTATTAAAAAGTAGATCAATAATTATTGGATTATGGTCACTGCTAAGTTCGTTTACTGATTCGATATTGTCGATTGCTATATTTTTAGCAAACGCTATATCGAGGACTGAATTTATTGGGTTATTAGTAGCAAAATGAGTAGGAGCAATAGGTGCCATTATTTCTATGAAATTGTTTATTGCTCAGTTATAAAAATTTTTTCCATTTCTGTTGGAAGGTCCCACGTTCCAACAAGGATGTTTTGCATTAAAATCCCCAAAGAGAATGGCTTTATTTCCTGTTTAAGGAAAAGCTGTCTAGCTCCATGGTATTAATGGCGCCGTGTTGAGGTCGGTAGATGCTGGCTATGGTAATAGTACAATTGCCCTTTAAGCACAAATTGATGGCCGAATTTTCAAGTGTTTTGCAATTTATGTCTATTGGGTAATGTTTGAGTGAATTTTTTACAAAGAGGGCGGTACCCCTTCCAATGTGCGTTATCCTATCGTTTCTATGGATTGTATAATTTACTATTTTAATGCTCTCAGTAGGTCTGAAGTGAGTTTCCTGGATCCCGATAATATCGGGATCATGCTCAGCTTTTAAGCTCGTCGAGTCTTCCCCTAACTCCGTTAGCGTTCCATCTAAAAATTCTCAGACTTCTTTGGCTGTTGTTTGCTTTATCCATTATTGTTTATTAACATTCGGTTTTGAAGCATTTTGAACATATTACCCATCTGTTTCATCACTTGGGACATTTGGAGCAAATTACACGATAGTACAATTCAATTTAAAAATATGATTTTACAGTTGCATTTGGAGGTCTAAGACATGTAGGTTTGGTTTTTGTTAACGTCACACTAGAAGCAACACAAGGGCTATTTAAGACTTGTGGGATGAGGAGGTGAGGTGGGGATAAGCGATAAATCAATGACAAAGCAGTAAGGAGGAGTATTTTGAGTCGGTGCATGGAGAGGTGGGTGAGTGATCTTGTGGAGTAGTATAGGGGTATGGGGTCTTGATGGCAGAAGAAGCTTGGAGGAAGATGGAGATGAAGAATTTCGATTGGAAGGTAGTAAATGGTTCTATTGGCTGCCCTAAGATGGAGTTTAAAGGATTATACATAGTGGAGCTAGTTCAGTATGAGTTTCGATGAAAAATTATTTGTATGATTTTTGAAATGCATTTATAAATAAAATATTATAGTTTAGAAGAAATTATGGTGGTTCGTAGGGATTGAGGAGGATGGTGAGAGGCCATTTAGTAGAATTATTTGGTTTATATGGTTCAGGATTTTGAATATTTTCATTTTAAATATTCGGTAAGGAATTGAAGAAATTGATTGATAAATTTATAATGTATTATTAATGTATTTTATTTATTTATTTTAAAGGCTTTACGAATTTCACTATTGCGCATAAACCATCTAGCTTTTGAATCATTCTGAGAATTGAATTTTGAAGAGTTTCCAGAATTTTAATGTTGAATTTACGTGTACACTCCCACACTGGTAAAGATAACTAGACGAATAACGGAGGTATAGAGAAGCAGTTTATTCTCAATAGTCATTTCAAATTTCCGTCCAATTAAGGGGAAACGTTTAAAGTAAGTCGACAGAATTTTTCTCGCGATTGTAGTATGTGCGTTTTCCAAGTGAGTATTTTATCTAAAGTAACTTTTAAGTATTTTGTATCCTGAGAACATTGAATAGTAGTGTTGAACATTGTAGAGGGAAGGGGTCAGCTCTCTTTTTTGTGAAAATTGACAGTAGATTTGTTAACATTAATTTTAATTTTCCATTTTGTGAAAAAGTTTTTAAACATTTTGAGGTGAAAATTCAGAGCCTTCGTGACAGTTTTGGGATTTTTAAATCTGGCGAGTACAGTGGTATCATTTGCGTACATGTTAATGGATGTAAGGGAGTAATTTGGGATATCATTTAGGTTGTACAGCAAAATCAAGCCACTTTTCTGACGTCACAAACTCCATCTCCACCGGCAAGATTTCATTCTCCTATCTCCCACAGTAGATTGATTCTCAATGGTTACTCACCTACCCCACTCCAGCCTCCTCCATTGCAACGCCGATTGGTAGCTAATATCTCTTTCAACAATGTACAAACTCCACTTCTCCATGTTTCTTCGAAGCTATTTAGATTCAGGCTGGAAGGCGGCTACCCCGGCTGGATGTCCACAGAAAGTTCTGACGTTTGTTAATTCCTTCTTTACGCTAGATAGGATACAAACGTTGTTGATCAGTGGAGTACCACGGATTTTGAAAAAATGACTCGTCCATTGGAAAACGTAAAAAGTGGATAGCTTTAAAAACTTGTTTGGGCGGATGGAAGAAAAAATCAGCATTAGAAATTTGAATGTAATCGATTTGAAAACAGTAATTTGAATATCGTAAGATTTATTTCGCAAGCGTGATCGGCAGAAAAACGTCTGATGGATGCCTTGAAAATGGATCGTTTTGACACATTTCATTGATCTGAAAGGAAGAAAATAAGCATTTAGAAAACATTAGAAACTCGAAAGAATTTTTTTAGTTTAGTTTTTATTAACATCGCACTAAAAGCAACACGAGGGCTATTGGCGACGGACCTCATAACTTTGAACCTCGGTCAAGTGACGAGGACGACACCTGAGTTGGCACTCCCCCTCTCCGAACTTCCACCCCACGCCAACAGAAGGATATTGGGCCTCGACAGATTTAACGTGCATCAGCCCCGGCTACACGGCGGGTATTTGGCAGCCAAAGATCGGGCCCGCGACTGAACGAAAACCGCAGGCCACGAATCCGAAACCCCATGACCACTAGGCATGACCAATGCGAAAGAAATTGGTTTGAAAGCAGCAATTTGAATAGCATGAGATTTTTACGGTAAATGGGGATTACAGACAAGCGTCCGTTGAAAGGTGATAGTGATAGGTGATGGTGAAGTTTTATGACGCGAGAGCCAAATGTGGCCTAACAAGATAGCAACTGTGATTTGAATGAGTAATAGGGAATGGGACAAAAGCGAGACATGTCCATGCTGCGCCAAACAAAGTAAGTGAGCGAGTATAAAGCTAATAAAATGTAAAACTGTGATCTGGAAAGTGTGAAAAAAAGAGAAAAAAGATGAAATTTTGGTTCACAAGAAGAAGGGTCGAAAATAGAGAAGGATCGCTAGGTTATCCCGAGGGGCGCGGTCACCCGTGTTTACCAAAGACAGTAAACCCCATGGGGAAAAAAAAGATCGCCAGGATGCCTCGGGTGAGTGATGCCCAATATCCGTTGAAAATGGATAATTTTGTGAAAAAAAAAAGGGAGAAAGTCAGGATGAGATTTCCGAAAGGGAGAAAGTCAGCGAAAAGAAAGCATTAGAAATTCGGGAAAAAAAAAAAAAAAACCATTTAAAAAGCAGTACGTTAAATATTACGAGATTCGGCAACTCTTGTCCTGCTTCCGTACGTTTCCTCTTATTTAATGCTATGCCTTTTTACATATCTTCATTACAACAGAAATTCTAGTTCAAAAATGCCTTAATGCTATTTCAATTTTAATGGTTTTCAGTTCGAAGATACTTTTATGCTATTTCATCTGTGCTGTTCAAAATCATCCCCCCCCCCCTACGTTCTATTATGCATTCTTTATGCTTAAAAAGATTTTTCAATCTCAAGTTATTATCAAGTCTACACATCCTTTCTTTCAGTGAAAACGCCATTTTGTTTCAAAATTTATCTTCCAGATACGACGTCATCTTTTCCCCGCTTCTAGAGTGGCCGTGGTAGACTAGTGGTCATGATTTCGGATTCGTGGCCTGCGGTTTTCATTCAGTCGCGGGCCCGATCTTTAGCTGCCAAATATCCGCCGTGTAGTCGGGGCAGATGCACGTTAAATCTGTTCGGGGCCCAATATCTTTCCGTTGGCGCGGTGTGGAAGTTCGGAGAGGGGGTGCCAGCTCAGGTGTCGTCCTCGTCACTTGACCGAGGTTCAAAATTACGAGGTCCGTCGCCAATAGCCCTCGTGTTGCTTCTAGTGCGACGTTAATAAAAACTAAACTAAACCCCGCTTCTAGAAGAGTCGGTTTTGAAATACCCGCTTTTGGTCCCATCTTGGCACGATTTCAAAAATTTCTCCAAGTGACCCCGGTAAACTAAGACTTGACCAACATTTTTTTTTTAAAATTATAAAAAAATATCTACGTTAAAACCAAATTAATTTGCAGCCATTATTTCAGCTTGTTGATAGAAAAACGGTTCAATATCTTGAAACCACAATAATCCAAAAGTCTTCATACTGAAACCTAGCCAAAAAAAAAAGTAGGATATTTAATAAAATGCATGTTACTTTGACATAAGAAGCATAATACATTTCACAAACGCAGTGCTAAACTAACGAATATAAGACATGTTTATATCGGAAGATATCATGTGATAAAAAAAATGTCATGGGAACACGACGTCATATAGACTTTCTCCATTTAATAAATTTTGTCCAAAAATTTTAACATCCGCTCCCAGCAACAAATTTATTTCGTAATCATCTATTTCTATATCTGACAAAACAATCCGTTTTTCATCAACACTAATTTATAACGGTAGAACAACTAATTTTCAGCACATTGCCACAAATCGAAAAAGTCTTGACGGTCAAAGAGAATGACTTGTCTCTCTTCAGAACTAATAAATAATTCGTAAGCATAGTGTATATGATTCTGCGTTTCTCTCCCCCCAAATAACATATGCTGCACTTTTATTTCATTAATTGATTTAATACCTAATTTCTCGATTGCAGGCTTAGACATATAAAAATACTGACCCGCTAATAATCAGAGCTCGGAATGTTTCTCTATTCTGCCATTCGCCCTGACTTTAAGTGATTAGAGAAACATACTTAATACAACTGTTAGACAATAAGTTAGTTTCAATTGCATGAGATTTACTATTATCTTTAGGATGATCCCACATAAATAATGATGCGGCTTGACATTCATTGCAGAACTTGGAAAAATGCGTGACAGAGAAACATGAAAAACAGGCTCTATTCTTCAACAAACATTTTTTTCTTTTCATCTAAAAGGCATATTTTTTAGCTTTTTAAACAGTCCTTGGAAGGATGTGTCTTATTACAAAAGACACACAGTAAATTTCGCTTACCTCAGTTACTCCTAATGTTTTTGCTTATCAATGACGCAGCAGTTGGACTTACGCAAATTTTATCCTCTCAATCTTGTTTCTTTTTGAGGTAGGATTCACTCAAAATCCGTGAGCGAAATCATCTCCTCACCCTACACTTCTTATTTTAAAAAGCTGGTCAGATTTTCTGAAGAACGTTCATCATCATAAATTTCGTTGCGATTTCTTTCCAACGCCATTAAAATTTCTTCGGGAAGGTAAGATTCAACAAGTTGTGTGAGAAAATCTCCATATTCTCCTGCGTTTTTCCAGAAACCTGAGCTTACCTTGTAAATCGTCGTACAGTCGTGGCATATCTGTTTTCCTTCGTCCGTCACAATTGCGTTCTTCATCACCATCGACAATAAATCTCGCACGTAAATTTAGACTAGCAGATCATCTCTTCTGAATCGTTCTTTGGTTTGCTCGATCACTTTCGGATAATTGGCTGCGGTGGCCGGAAAGCTTTCAATTACCCTCACTGCCTTCGAATTCAGCACTACCACTTACAGGAAATACTAAAATTTATCGTCCTCCAATAACCTTTCATCTTCGAGAATTTTCGGAAATTCGCTCAAAGATGCCTAATACTCTTTAACATCACTATTGAATCTTTTTAGTTTAATTTTAGGTTCTTTTCTCAAGAAATCTGTTTTCCGACAAAACTATCGATTTATCCAATAGGGTTTCAATTTTTGTTTTCAGCTCACAATATTGATCTCGATACAGATGACTGAAAATCATCTTTGTAAATGTTTTCGGCATCATCGCCTTTCAAAATAAATATCTCTCTGGCATGTTTCCTAGCGCGCAAATTTGTTGCTAATGCGCGATTTCAAAATCGAAAGTTGCTTTACATCTGGAATTTCCTTCGTAAGTTCAGCTTCAATTTTGATCATACAGACAGTAAGCGATGTATGAAGCGATTTTTGCTGTGTCACATCCATCTCAGCCTCAAAATAATCAACCAGCTGCACCCCACGTTGGATGTCAGAAAATTATGTAGAAAAACTGAACAGTTCTAAACATTAAAGTAGAGTTTGTGACGCCTGCCCGTTCCGAGCTGGCTCTTGTGCCATTGCTAACTCAATTATTAAACACTAATCAATCAAGAGACACTAGAACAATATTTACGGTATTCATTAACTTCTAATTAATATAACAATTATTTATGCTCTCCCGGGGAAGAATTCTATAAACCTAATTCAACCCACCAATAATAATCTAATAGACTCTTACCACTAATCCTTCCTCTACTGCAACTCAAACTCTGGAACAATTGTTGAAAAAACTAAATCTCTTGAATCACGCCACTTTTACTCTAATCATCCACTTCAACCTCTCTTTCCACTTCTCTATTGCGACTTTCCGTCGGAGTTTATATATTTCCTAACTCTACCGCTTCACTTCATTTCTACCTGCTTCCTATCTACATATTCACGTTTCATTTTTGGTTGGGCAAAGATTGTTTAGCAAAAGCAATCAATCTCAATTAAAAGTCCCCAAAGTTAGTGAAAAGAAACCGCAAATAGCCCAATGGCACAAGCTGACATCTACCCGATGTCGGATTTCGACAGATTGTTTAAATATATACTAAAGAAAACAGGATGCGACATATAACAAAATATTTGTTAAACACAACATACTGCATATACGACGGTTACAATATATATATAGACAGAATAGAACATCAACATCTCGCGATGCT
>BMAW01019914.1:2009-19320 GCA_019974015.1 Nephila pilipes
AACAAAAAAAGAAAAAACAAAAAAGCGTTGGAACGATTGTATCACCCTAAAAGGTGATTAACAAAAGGTGTTACGTTGATGAATAAAAAAAAATTTTGCAAAAAAAATGTTGTTTTCAATGTTAGACTCGGGAGTTATTGATCGATGTGTTATAAGTACATTACTCTGACGCGTTAACCCGTCAGTTATCGAATCAAAGCTTCGCCGAATTACAGATAAAACACTAAAATGACGCATTTAAACGACAAAAGCTATGTATTATGATATAAAACTTAATGTAAAGCAAGCAAATAAAATGTGAAACACACGAAATAACTAAAACTGGAGAAAAGTATGCTACTTTGTATTGAAAATCGACAATATTCCTTTGAAGAAGAAAGTACAAAATAATTTTCAATGAATTATGAACTAGAGTAATATGCCCCGGAATACTATCGAGGCCGAAAGGTGGTACTGCATGACAGAAAAAGTACTACACTAAAAATATCAAGTTTACTTGTATTTAAAAGAAAAAAACAATATCCAACGCTTTGCAAAACGATAGTATCATTTGTTTCAAATTAAATAAATAAATGGACTGTATTTAATACATACTTAAGAAACGAATCCTTGAATTCACGCAAATTAAACAGATATTTTTACCGCAGAATAAGGTGTTATTAAAGATTTCTATAAGAATTGTTTCACATTTAAATTGTTACGATGCATTAAAAGAACAAAGAACTAATACATACACTATTCTAAAGGGAAATCCTACACTCTCCAATTTTATGTTGTAGAAAGGATGCGAAAAAGTTGTTTTACTACCCCGTTGATATCATATCACATTCTCAGTAGCCCTCTGGGGCACATTTAAATTCTACCTCTACCTTTATTAGCCTTGCATACGCGTAAAAGAGACATGAAAATTATACAACTCACCTTGTCCTATTGCTAGGCAGAAACTGAATGTAAACCTTAACGGCCCTTTTTTTGAAGAACCTTTCTCTTCGGTTCAGGTTGTGAAAGTAACTTTTTTTTTTCTTTCGAATGGAAGTTTACCTTGAAACGGATGTCAACCCGGAAAGATGCAATGAAACAAATTGAGCACTTTCTTTTCTTAATTGTATTTATTCAAAAAGTGAGCGCCCAATTGGTGTTAATGATTTCCAAGAATACGAGTATTCATAGAATATTGGAAGTTAAAACATTTTATGTGTTTCAAATAAATTTTGAAATAACGGTGTTTAATTTTAATGTTTTATTAGATCCTCTTTATCTTTGCTACAAAAAGATTAGAAATATTGGATTAAAGGGCTATAATATATCAGGTGAATAACATAGACGATCGATTACATAAAAGTTAAACATCCGTCTGTTAATGTTAATAATTAGTAAGCCCTTTAGATTTGGCGTTCTTTCCTCCAGCATTATTGAAGGAATTTTCTAGATTATCATCTGCGTGCTGAAAGAATCGTCTGATTTTGTTAGTTAAATAATTAATCACCTGATATTACATGTAGAAAAGCATAGAGGAAAAGAAGATAATATTTTGCAATTGAACTTTCTAGATTAATACGGATGAATATTGTAGAATTGCTGAAAATATCATCGGATTTTGTTTGCTAAATTAATTAGTTGTCTGATATTATGTAGAGATGCTAGAAGAAAAGAAGAAATTATTCTATAATTTAATTTTCTGTATTATCACGAATGAATATCGTATGCGTGCTGAAAATACCATCTGATTTTGTTATTTAACTAATTAATCATATGATATTATGTGGAGAAGTCTAGAGGATAAGGAGTTATATTTCTATTATATTCAGAAACTTTTTTTTAACGTGGAAACTTGTTTACAAGTCAACATTCTAACTGGGGTTCACACAAGCCTATTTCTCTACAACTATATAAGACATTGCTTGATTGAAAATCTTCGGCTTGCGAATTATGTAAATCAGCATTTCTATATAAGATGAGATATAGTTGATAAAGAGAGATAATAGGATCGACAGGTGGTTGAAGATTCAAAAGTAGCTGAGAAGAGTTTAATAGAGAAATAGGGTTAGTACTAAAAGAACAAGAGAAAATGCGAGAGATTGGAAGATTTTTGACTGAACGATTAGAGTGAAGTGATGATCGGTGAATAGATAATTAGTCGGATACAGCTTAAACATTTAGTACTGACTCGGATCAGGTAAGGTAAAGAAGCATTTTATTTTCTTTTTTTAGTAGAATTGTGAAGGTTTTTGATTTTGGAATATTCTCTGAGGAAGAATAAAGTTAGTTAAGAGCTTAATTCTGTGATTAATTAGACTTATTAATTAGTGGCTGAGCTTAATTAATTTGCGATTTATCAGTTAAGTGACGATAGCCACAAACTATGATGTCACAAAATTAGTTTTTTTCTGAACAAAATGAGATTTTTTTTAAGAAAAACTGCACAGTGAATTAAACGTTTCAGCCGCATATAATTATATATAATTTTATACATTTCTATTTGAAAATATCTAGTTATGAATATTTTAACCATATATATTTTACATAAATCATATCTAATCCATTTATAAATTTAACAACATCATATAAAATTATTGATCCTTTATATCGTGCTTAAAACTGTAATGATGATGAAAATATACTTGTCAAATTAGTATATCAAGGATAACATCCACCAGCCATTTCGAATTTACTCCTTTAATCTTAATGAATTTTTAACTATTTTTCTCAAATATACTGTTTTATTTATTTTAATGTATTCAAATGCATAAGCATGCATAAAATGCATCAATACGTATTATAAAAAGTAAGGTAAGTTCCGATGTGCTCCCCCCCTCCCCATTCTTTTATTTCATTCTTAAAAAAAACTTTTATGCCTATTTTAATGACTACTTTGGATACTAAAAATCTACAGATCCTAAGCTATACTACAGATCCTAAAAATGTTTAAGAATACTTTCTAAAACCGAAGGAAATTTTCAGTCTAAGTCATTATATCTTATTCTTCCAAATTCATTTGATCGAATTTCAATAAACATAACAGTTTCCGTTTCCGTAAGTAATAGTAATTATATAAGATTAATTCTTGAAAGCTTTATTTTCGAAAAAGAAGCTTAAGTATACTTTCTAATATGAAAGAAAACGTACAATCAAGAAGAAACCTTTTTTGTTGTCTTTTATTCTTACAAATTTCTATCATTACATTTCAAAAAATACACCAATTTAGATTTTATAAAGTAATTAGTAATTATATAAAATTAATTTTATATATGCGTCCTAGATTGTTTTGTCGTAGAAAAAAGTTTCAGAATACTTCCTAAAATTGCAGGAAACATGTAGAGTTTAGAAGATGCCTTCTTTGTGTTTTATTTTAACAGATAAAATTAATTAAATTCCAATTAAAACACTACAGCAATACCTGCATAAATTTTAAACGCTAATTAGTATAACTACACAAGATTAACATTATACATTCTCAAATTCCAACTGACCGTGAATGGAAGTCTGAATAAATTCTAAACAGTCATAAATGTCAAACGTGTTTTCAAATCGCTTTTTTTAGAATAATACCTAAACACAAATATTTAACCAGATTTTTTGAAAAATAATTTCAAATGATCATATCTTCACGTCAATGCATAATTTTCAAATAAAATTCTCTTCACCATTACACAAGAGGATGATAATCACAATCTCATATGAACCTGCTTTGATTCTCCCATGGGTCTCATAATCCTACTGGTAACAAATTCATACTTAAAATTTAATTGAAACATTTTTGGCTTTCAATACCTTTGAATATTAAGAATGACAAACGAGAGATGTTCCAAAAATAAGTTTCGCATTTTTTTTTTTTTTTTTTGAAAGAGCACATGATACATCAGATAAAACAACCTTCCGTCAAAAGAATCCACACCCGTTGCTGGTTCAACGACGGAAGTAGCAGAAAACGACGAAGAAAAGAGAATAGCGGCCTGAGACGTGATTGGAAAAGTGGTCTGCATTGGAATTGTGTGCTGTTGTCCGGTATGAATGGACCCTTCGGATCAGTCATCTATGAACACCAACAAACCGTGTATGGTGAATAATGTTTTGTCAAATGATGGGACGTTGGTGTTGTATGTTCAGTGAAGGAAGGCAGAATTTGGAGGAGGAAGATCAAATTGGGCATCCATCCCCATCCCCGAATGAAAGCAACATTGCTAGAGTACAGGACATAGTGTTAGCGGACAGAATATGTGGTGTCAGACGGGGTGTCCATATACTGCGTATTAATCGTGCTTAGATCTTCCAAAATAATGCCGAGGTAGAACACGCTGTGCGGCAGTTCCTTGCATCGCAGAGTATCCAGTTTTACCAAAGTGGTTTATTCAAACTGATTGCACTCTTCGACAAATGTCTCATTACCAATTGCGACCATGTCAAATATAGTGCAATGTGTATAGTTCATGATAACATAGTTTATTTTATTTTAGAAATAAACTTTCCTTATAAAAAAAGAATCACGAAACTTACTTTCGGAACATTCCTCGTATTTGTTTAGAATGAAAAATCAAATTACAAAATCGAAACTATTGAGTTGATATAATTTTAGAATTTCTACAAAACTATGAATAAAAGTATACAATTCCGCTCAGATAGGATCTCTATGGATCCATGTATCTGAGGTTCGTGGTTCACTATTTACTCAAACGCATCGTTTTTCTTTTGAAAACGATATATTAAATAATAAAATTACTTTTAATAAACATTTGATTATATTTAATAAACAAGGATTATCCATTTCCCATTGCAAAGTTTAAAGCAATAATAATTAAAAATCATATATTTCATTACCTTTATAACGTTAATGGAATTTATATCTCATACCCATCTTATATAAGTTGCATTACATTATTCTCTTTTTAATTGATATTATAACATGAATAAAATACAAGTTTTTATTATAGTGTCCCAAACTTCCATTTGTTGATGATTTTTAACCATCAAATTTTTTCAAAGGGCTATAAATCAATTTTTGCTTTATATTAAGTTTATTTCACTTATAGATTAATATAAGATGTAATTTGAGAAAAAGATAGACATTGAACAAGAAATACATAGAATTGTAACAAATAAACAAATTTCAAAAAATAATATTAATACTGTAACATTAGACTGTGTTGCGATTTTCACTTCTTTCAACTTTTCAATTACTTTCTGATTGTTAGGTTTTCACCATAATCGAAACTGAACACTTCCTTTACTTAAGTTTGTAATGCGAATAGTAACTATCAGATTTTTTTTGCTGGCATTCGATTCAATGAAGCAAATCTAAATGACCCTGATTGCTAAAAGAACATAGTTCTAAATGTCTGTGAAAACTATTAATTCAATGACATAACCTTCAAATATATGCTTTAATTATTTATTTCAAGTTGTGAATAAAATATATACGGCCTGAACGAACTATGATTCTTTCGATTAAATGGCTTGTTTTAATTTCAAACGACCCGTCAAATTCAACATTGAATTTGTTTGAATTCAAAATTCCTCCTAATGAACTGAAACTTTACTTATGTAGATTGGATTGAAGTGAGAAACCATAGCGAGTAGAATTTATAAATTACATTTATAAGCAGAGAAAAATTGAATAATGGGAGAGTTGGAAGTTGGTGGTAGAGACTGTAAAGTAAAGTTATAAATAGGAATCATTCGGACCAACCGTATGTAGCCTAAGAAGTGTTAGTCACGACCATAGAAGGAAACGGAAAAAGGTTCAAGATTCGAACACTCGCACATGTAACTATTAAGGAATAGAACCCTATCAGTTCGATGAGATAAGTAAATTGAGCTTTTGGTGCATGTTAGTTCAGACACGTTACGGCAGTTTAAAGAGAAAGAGCAGAGAAAGTAAAAAAGTAAAGAAGAGAAAGTAAAAAGATGAGATAAAATTAAATAATCATAACTTTGAAGATAATAAATTGGTTAACACTGCAACTGGATTCTTCAAATTTTCAAAATATCGGTAGAGATGCCATTAGCTAATTTACTAACAGATAAAGAAGAAAATACTGTATGTCTGATACAATACAAGTAATTTTGAAATATAGCATGAATTTAGGTTATTATTATTGTTTGCATTTGCTTATATATTTTTAGGAAAATACTTCCTTTATGCTTTTTGTCAGCCTTATATTCTAACATATGTGCGCCGAAATTTGAAATTTATTCTAATTTGCAAGAAGAAAAAAAATCTTTTCCTAAACTTTTAACTTTATTTACTTATTTAAAAGCGAAATCCAAGTTTCCTTTTGTTTGATTCCCAACACCAATTACTTTTTTTTTACAACTCATATGAATGTTTTTTTCTAAGGTGTTGGAAAATTAACTGAATAACACAATGATTTCATCATAGATATTTTTTTTTACAAATAAAGAATAAAAAAATTAAGAATATGCGTGATAAGATATAATTTTTATACCATCTGCTTTAAAATATTAATTCAATTGCTAATTCGATTTGTTGTTTATTTATTTATATTATTTAACAATCAACAGGACGATAATAAATTATATTACGTTCGAAAATAAAGGTTGTTTTTAAGCGACAATGTTTGTGTTGTTACACTAAAGTGTAATTTTTATGAATGATTCGAAATTTACTCAGACAAAAAGTTTGTATTCTATATGTTGCATAGAGGAATTTTGAATATAATATCGAAATTGTATGACAATTTTTAAACTTATAATATCATATCCTTTTCAAAATGCTTTCATTTGGGCGCTACGATGATAAGGAAATAAAGTACAGCAATTAAAAGCTAAGTAATTTAGATGTTTAGTTATTGTAATTATTACATGTTAATGGGTTTCTTCAAAACAGGATTTTGGAACAAAACTCAGTTTTTCAGAAGACATGTTTCAAAAACGTACTTTTGGAATTTAATGAAATTTGATGCAGTTGTTATTAACCACCCAAGGGATTATTGTTTTAGTTGGATCACTTTTGGAGTACTAGATCACTTTTCATTTTTTTTTTATCATTTACTTCAATTTTAATTACATTTAGCTGAAATATTTTCAATTTAATAATTTTTTCCTTCGTTTCATTTTAATATCGGAAAAGTTTACTTTTGTCCATTTCTCGATATTTCATCGTTTACTTTAATTCTTACATTTAATTGAAGTAATTTGATAATGATTAAAAAAGCGCACCTCGGCATAGAACTTTTTTTTAAAAATTGTTAATTTTCAGACCCTTATCTGTAGTATTGCTTCCGGTTTTATGTTATTTTAAAATTAACATGATTAAGAAATTTTAACGAAACCAAAATTATCAATATTTCGAAAGCTATATTAAACTGCGTTAAACGAGGTCATTTTAACACATAGTCAATAACGAAAAGGCATAAAACAACAACTTTTACTTTATATAATTGTAAGTTATTTTATATTAATTTGCATAATATATATTTTAGATAATACAAGCATTCACACAGAAATATAAAGTTCGTTTTCGTAATGATGCTCTCTTTCTTTTTATCTTTAAATATTTGATTTGAATTGATTGTTTATTAACGTCAGACAGGAAGCAACACGAGTTCTATTGAGGACCAATCTCGTAATTTTGAACCTCGGTCAAATGACGAGGGAGACACCTCCTTCACTTTTTCCAAACTTCCAGAGTCACTTAAGGGAAGATTTGTTACTTGACTAGATTTAACATGTATCAGCTCCGCTTTAAGTATTTAGTGGCACCATGGTTCAAGCCCACGTTTCGACAAAAACAACATCGGCCTATAGTTTGCGACAATGACCTCAAGGCTATCGAGGTCATCTTATTTCAAGACAAGCAAACATTTAGAGTGAATAATTAATTTATTGCAGTTAGCTAAAACGCATAAAGTACCAATGCTTCCTCCGGACTTAATTTACAAAATAAACATATCCTCAAAGTCATTATTTTATTCTCTTATTAAACAAAATGAGCCGAGAAATTTTAATAAATCTATATTCTTACGAATTAAAACATTTTACTATTTAATAATATTTCTTGAACTTACCAACTTACAAATAGAAAAGCTAAGATCTTCGCTAAAGACTTTTTATATCCATTGATGCGTTTGAAGATAGAAATATGTGATCAGGGATTTGGAAAAGATATCCTTTATAAGGAAACGTTATCAAAATAAAACGATTAATATTTATAAATTTCTGTCTGTGAGCAGAACATGCATCACACCTACTCTTAACACTAAAACACGATCGAGGAAGTTGTACACCTGCTTATAAAGCTCCCTTCATTTGAATAATATCATTGAAAATGATATCTTCTGAATAAAGTGGCATTCTGAAAACGCGTGTAGCTTTTGAACTTTGGTCTGGTATATGAAGGTAAAGTTCTTATTCAATTTAAAAACAATCGATTTAATTTCAGGTTTAAAATGCCTTCTGTCTCTCATGATTGTAGTATCATATCAGTAGCTTAAAGCTAACTATCCTGCAAGAGGAAAATTAAGGGGACATAGTATTCCATGTGAATAATTTTT
Source organism: Nephila pilipes (assembly GCA_019974015.1). NCBI lineage: Eukaryota > Metazoa > Arthropoda > Arachnida > Araneae > Nephilidae > Nephila > Nephila pilipes. The sequence goes on from BMAW01019914.1 coordinate 10,520, forward strand.
TTTTTCAATTTAGATAGTTGTAAAAAAAAATGTATTCGCCATATTTTAACACACATAAAACACGTATTTCGGGGGGGGCCCCCCACTCCTTTTCAAACAAACGATTATTTAAAATTTCCTTTTTTCAAAATGTTTCAATCTTTTAAAATTACTACTATTTTTACAAATTTTAATTTTTTTTAAACAATTTTGTTTTCAGCTTCATAGAAATGTTTTTCACAATTTTGTGCGTACGTTTAGATATACTGGTGCTATTTGAAGTTATATAAATTTCCTTCTATATCAGGCACTACAAAAAACGGCAAGATTAAACAGCCATGCCAAATTTTGTGTAATCGAAAAAAATGAATTATTCTAAATCCTAATTCCTTGAACAGAATTATCAAATGAATTACGCTAAGAATCAGGAAAAAAAAATGCAAAATTTTACATTTACTCTAAAAAATGCCTTTGCATATTTAAATCATATCCGTTGTGAAAAATAAAAGGATGAGAAAAAGCAATTCAAAATTTTGAAGCACTTGAGTTTTGAAGTTTTAGCTACATATTTTTTTAAAAAAATCTTTCAAATAAAATAAAACAATAGATTTTGTTTCGATGTTTTGGTCACTTTCGGGTTACCATATCCTCTTAATTTAGGATTCTTTAAAGAAGATAAGGATTGATTGAAGGGGTATTATTAATAAAATAATACGAGGTTCCAGTTTTAGATATTATTAGAACTCATTCCAAAGTGGAATATTTTTATGATTACTATTATTGTTATTACTATTATTACTAATTATTATTATTATTATTATTACTATTATTATTATTATTCCTAATTATTACTATTATTGTTATTACTATTACTAATTATTACTATTATTGTTATTACTATTACTAATTATTACTATTATTGTTATTACTATTACTACTAAAAATTTATCCGATTATTCGTGGAATAAAAATCTTGAATAAATTTCTTAAACGTTTAGCATTCATCGTTATTTGAATAGGCCTTGATGGAATTTTTATTTATGCAACTTTTAGTTCAAAAACTTGAATACATATGAACTAAAAACACTATTTCATGGGCATTTACTTAGAAGCAAAACGATGGCTATTGGTGACGGAGCTTGGAATCTTCTGTCAAGTGAAGAGTACGACACCTGAGCTGGTACCTCTCTCTCCAAATTTTCAGTCCATGCCAACGGGACGTCGTGCTTCAGCCCAGCTACACGAAACTTTTCTTATTTTTATGCAATACAAATTGACTTAACTCTATTAAACTTAAGTACGAACAAAATTTCTTTAACTATAAACTATCTTTATTTAAATAACAACCAAAACACTCAATTAATTACCAATGATTGTGAAAATATAGGAGAGGAAATAGAAATCACAATATCATTTTAATTATAGCAGAGCTGAATGGTAAAGTCTTAGAAGTCAGTGGAACGTTGTATTATTATAACGTACAACACGCACACACAAACATATACGTATGTGTGTGTGTGTGTGAGAGAGAGAGAGAGAGAGGTGAGAGAGAGAGAGAGAGAGGTGAGAGAGAGAGAGAGGTGTATGTGTGTGAGAGAGAGTGTGTGTCATGTTATGTTAAAATAATTTACTAATTGAAAGCTATTGTCCACATTAGCGAATCAGCACGCAAATTAATGCCTTAAGCAACAAATGATAAAGAATAACGACAGGTTGTGTAATAGATATTTTTGACTTGGATTAAATCATCGTAATTAATCATTCGGATTGAAGCGATCCCTAGTGAAAATACTGAGATTCGAATATGCTGTTAATAAGAAGTGTTTGAATCAGAACGAGTGATTTGGTAAGCTAAGACTTTATTATTGGAATATAAACTAATATTGACTAAGTTAAGAGGAATGGAGAAAGCGATCTTGTCTATTCTTTGGTCGTTAATAAAGGGTTTTGTCTTGCTCTTACGTATCTTCAATTTGAGTTTTGCACTTGTTGACATTTTAATTAAACTTAAAGATGATTGTAGAATTAAATAATGAAGGAAATACTCCATATTCTTACATATTGAGAATGGAAGTTAATGGTAGTAATGACAAGGCGTTAAAAATGCTATGTAATTAATTTTAAGTGGTATTTAAATCAGAAACAATTATGGGATTATATTCATATGGTACAATAAGGTTTGAGACGAAGTGAAACAAAGTAAAAGAAAAATCTTTCTGTGATTACAAAGAACGAAACTGAACAGTTTACTAAATCAAAAATTAAATTATTTAATTTATTCAGTATCATATATTTATGCAGATGAAACAAGAATTTTTTATGGAGAGATAATCATTAATGTATATTCTACTAGCAGGAAAATATGTAATCAATTGGTATGCAGATTTTTGTTAATAAACTAAAAACTGATATACTAAATTTATATACAAAAAACATGCATTTAGTACACCATTTATACCATCTGGTTTGTTACCCAAAATTGAATAACAATTTAATTTTGCTTTTAGTAAGAATAATTTAGTAAAAAATAATTTATAAAACTGAAAAATTCTAATTGCGTGAAATTTACTTACTGATTTAATTAAGGTAACCCTTGACTTTGGAGACGTTTTAAGAATTCTTTATATCCTTATAAATGAAATTTCTATTTTAAACATTATTGTATTATTTGCCACTTTAAAAGTCAGACGGAGAATATAAAAATACACCTGTTTATTAAATATTTATCTGGTTACTAGAAAATATTCAGACATTTGAATCGTTTCGAAAGAGTAGTTCTTGAGAATGTTTACTTTCATCTCTTTTGTATAATTAGGGTAGAGAAAGGAAACGTGTGTCTAAAGAAAGCTTGTTTATATTACTTAACATAAGTATAAGACGCACATTTTTCAAGCTTGATGTTTTGAAAGAGAATTTATTTTTGTATAGAACGTGAATTTTTATATTTCAAAGTAAAAGAACTAGGAAAATGAAATAGCCTGATATCTTCATATTAAATACGTGGTAATTCAAAATGAATCATCCGAATTTAAAATTCCATGTTTTCACAAATAAACGACGCAGAATGTTAAATAAATACATGAATATAAAGAAAAACCGTGGAAGTTTTATATTGTGAACAATAGATGGCCCTCGTGTGTTTTTCGTGAAGCTATTTCACGAAAGCTGTTTCAGAAGCTTTCATGAAAGTACCTGGCATTTGAATAGGTCGCAGTGGACCAGATGATGTAATATTGCACATCTGGCCACTTCAGTCACCGGATTTGGTCCCATGAGAGATTTATTTCTTTGGATTTTTTCAAAAGATAAATTTGTACAATATATTTCTGCTGCTGTACAATCAATTACCACTGACACTTTATAACGTGTTTAGCAAGAATTTATGTAACGAACTGACATTATACGCGTAAGTAAAGGAAGTTATACCAAACATTTGTAAAAAAGACTTTTGAAAATCGAACGAATCAAATCAGGGTTATCCAAATAAATGTATCCTTTTGGATAACCATGTATGTTATGAGAATAGTACAAAAAGAAAAAAAAATTGATATCCTTACTTTTAAGCAATGCTAATTCCTGTCATCCAACTGAAGTCTTCTCGTCGAATGCTATAATGAGTTCATTTGGGAATAAAACGCTGTTAGCGTGGGAAAGCCGTGTCATATTTGTCATGTGAATAGGATATATACTTAACAGATTCATTACTTAAGTCTGTAACACATATAAAGTGAAAAAACATTAATTTCATTAAATCAATTATTTGTATAGGTTAAAAAAGTAAGTAAAAATTATTTCTTATTCAATAGTGTTATATCTCGTTCTTTAAATTATTAAGTCGAAGTGCTTATGCAAATTATAGGATTTAACTAAATTTCTAAAAACAAATTCTAGAAATATTTAAAAAATTCTGATCCGTTCCCAATATGAAAGACCATAGAATGACGAGATAGGCAATTTATTTTCATTCGCCTCTTCTCTTATTAAAAACAAGATCTTCCTGCTCTTCTATAGGACATTCCTTTCATTCTTTTCAAATTAGCTTAAGTTTATTTCTTAAAAATTACCTCGAATTGTTCAAGAGACATTCGGACATATATTACAATCTTTTTTTTTTTTTAGTTATGGCACCCTCTTCTCTTTTTGTCGCCTCGACAATAACAACAGAAGTAAAATGCATCAAATAATTGGCCCAGTAAGGAATTTTTATCTGACTTCTAAAGCACAGTAAAAAGTTTACTGGGCAGATTGTATAAGAACTCAAAGATTAGCAATTGAATACCATCCAGATAACTAGGATCAAGAGACGAACGCTGAAGTGGTGACACTACTACACTAGATTGTAGTACACCTCGTCTATGGATTGAAAAAGAGTACCTAACTGAGCAAGTGTCTCATCATCTATGGATATTCTGATTGAATATGCCCCTGCTATCGTAAAAGTGCCTCAGTGTGTCTAAGACACCTCCTTCATGAATCATGACTATTGATATAAATGGCTACAGCGCGTGCATTCAATAAATACTCCATTTCTAACGGAAACTACCGAAAACGTTCCAAATGACACTCACCAAATGGTAGATATCCAATTGTAATATAAAAGCTAGAAAAACTACATTCTCTGAAGCTTTCTTTAGAAAGTCTTTCAACTGAAAAAATATTTTATTTCCTAGGAAAGAAAGAGTGACGACCCTCTGTCAAATTAAAACTAACAACGACAAATGCTAAAAGTGCTTAATAACAGGTATGGATTCTTTCTGGTTTAGTTGTTTAAGGTGTAACATAACGCACACGTCTGTGGAGATATACAGTTCAAACATGCTCGCTGATATAACTCAAGTTTAACACACATTAATAATCATCAAAAAGTATTTACAGCTCTCCAGTGTGAGAGGTATAACAAAAGAAGGCAGAAAATATGACTGGAAGAATTGTTACGCTAATTACCATTACTATTAATCTATGGCTAAATCTAAACCCAAGTTTGGCCGAAATGTTTCCAAATTAGATTATCGGAATTATTGACTATATAGCTTATTGCAATGTAGTCTGCATTATATTTACACTGAGTTTAATCAATCGCTTTGATCTCTCTTTTTCGTCTGAAAACTAGTAGATGCACTTCGTTTTAATTTTTACATATTTGTATAAATTTCGTGAACGAAACGTAGGGTCACTGATAGAAGTATACAATAGATAGAATAGGATAAAATCATACAAAGTAATAAAATAAAACAAAATCATACAAAGTGATGTAATAAAATTAAATACTAGCCTCACATATTTACTATAAATGCTTGTGACGAATTGCATAAAATGTCAAAAGTACTTCTGATCAAAATACAAGACAAATAGGCAAACATTTATTGATGTTCCAATATTGAATATGGCTTAATGTCCACGGTTAAAATTGCTCTTCCAAATTTTCGGATATTAAAAATGCATATTATTAGAAAAAAAGGATGTCTACTATTTATGAATTTCTAATTTCCGTAGAGTTATTCAAAATGATGCACGATATGTTAAAATATTATAATAAACTCATTTTTAAACATACACTTATCAAAATGGGTTTTAAATTTTGAAAGACGGTAATATACATATTCGCGTAACTTCATTTCCATAACTTCAGATCTGAAGTAGAGATGTTAATCCAATTAAGAGATATAATGTGGTTGTATATAACGGAGATTTTTAAAGTTGTAATGGTGTGTAAAGGAAAGTCTGTGAATATGGGGAAGATTCATTTGATAATGAGAAGGTAAGAGTGAGTTGCTGATAAACTGAGAAAGATGTTAATGCTTTGATGTTGTTTTCTTCGTTATTATTTTATGTTTTGCTTAAATAAATATATTTTTATGGCAAAACTTACCATAAATTTCCTTCAAAAATGAAGGAAAACTCAAGAAATTTCGCTTTATTACATTTTAAATGTTTTTACAGGTTTTCTTCAAGTCACGGAAAATGACCGAAAGATAGTCTTGTTCAACATTTTCGGTACTAACACGTGGTCTCCCTTTCAATAGACAGTCTGTTTCTTCAAATTAGTGATTCCACTTATGAATATAGAACTACTTTTTCCATTAATTTATTTGTCAACAAAAACCACGGTAGACTAAAAATACAGATTTCGTTTTCGTTTGACATATACAATAGGACGCTAAACGCGTTTTCTTTCAGAAGCTACATTTTTAGATAATGCACCTTCAGAACTTCCATAGAGCAGCCGACCATGGAATAATTTATAACTGTTTGACTTTTTATTCATTTAAAACCAGTTTTAGCCAGTATGTGTCTAAAAATGAGTTTCTATAGTATTTTAAAGTACCGAAAGTCATGCTCAATAAACATGTCCCGAAGAACAATGAAATTAAGTCATTAACCAAGCTTTTGTCAAAAATGTCATCAAAGAAAATGAATACTTAAGAAATTTTGTTGAAAATGATTATATTAGAATAGGAACAACTCTAATTTATGACTTTAATTTGACCGTAATTGTTTATTTGTTATGTAGTTATTCCATTTCGCGTAGAAGGAAAGTGAAACATTTGAACAAAATCAGAGACGGAAAGTAAAATGAATAATTTGAATGGAATAAGCATCTCAACATATGACATCTATGTCTGATCTATATCTATGATATCTCTGTCTGTGACATATCTCTGGAATATTGTAAGGATCTAGGCGTGTTGTACCTACAGTGGAAAGTAGAAACAAATTTACGATAATTTACGTTGGAGAAAAATATATACTTCACGCATAAAATATTTCCGTTTTATTAAAAAAATAGTTTCAAAATGTCTTTCTTCATTGGAGAATTTTTACTAGTCATTTTGTCATCTCGACAATCGGTTGTATTAAGAAAGTTTCTTAAATTAATAATAAGCTTACTTATTTTTTGAAATATCACAAAAGATTTATTTGTGACTTGAGTTTCATTTCTTTGTACAAAAACGTGTAGTTGGTTACCTGTATAGTTTGTCTAACAACTGAGGCCATACGACACTGCAATATTATTTAATGTAAAAAAATTAAATATAATCATTGCCATAAAAATTTGCGCATCAAGAAGTAAGAGTGTAATTATTACGAAACATGGCATGAAGGTGAAACACCACCCGCTTCATGAACCATGGCATGAAACACCACCCGCTTCTCTGGACAGACGATAATATAATATTTTAGAACCTATATGTAAAATATCAAGAAAAATTTCAATTTTTAAACGATAATGAAAAACTAAATTTAAAATTTTAGGAAATTGATTGTCTGTAATAATGGTTATCCAGAACTTTTTAGTGGTATTTCGCTTATATATATATAGATTGTCTTGCGCGTGCTCTACTCCGTAAGAAGTCGCCTTTTTAGCATTTTTCAAAATCCCGCTAAGTTTTGGAGCTAAACTACACTTTCACCAACCGTGAGGTTCCACACTGATTTATTTCTATCGCTAAATCTGTACATTTCCTATTTTCGACATGCCAAAAATTTCGCATGAAGAGCCCCTTCGCCAAAATCTTGCCAATCCTCCTGCAGCGCTTCAATATTAAATTATTTGGTATTTGTCCATTTCGCACGCGCAAATCTCATTAAGTAAATTTAATTGGTGGCAATAAACAGTATACATATAAAAAAATATATTCCGTTGGGCGTCGGTCAAAACATTTTTGGCGATAAAGTCGCCAAAAATTACATCACTGACGGATAAGAGTAGAATAACGGATGAAAGTTACATTTTGGATAAGACTTCCGTAAAATGCATTCTTAGTGAGCATCTACATCGCAAAATGAGTAACTATGTTAAATTTCAAGTCAATCGATTGTATAGTCTTTGAGATCTCGTGATGAGTCAGTCAGTGGTATTTCGCTTATATATATATATAGATTAGAAATTTAACGTGAATGAACATTGCGTAATGTCTCCAGAGGGCGTTGCACTTCGTTCTCCTTGGATTATAAAACAGAAACAGAGCTTGTTTGCGTGTATTTAATCTGTTGCAGGGGGACGCTTTTTAACTAGAGATTCCATTGCGCTGCCATCGGATACAATATGAACAGCTCTCAGAGTTCGAGAGGGGAAGAATCATAAGGATAATGGAAACCGGGTGGTTAGCTTCGCGAGTAGCTTGTCATCTAGGCCGTTCTGACTTTACCTTTAATAGATATTGGGACCAGTAGGCAAGAGAGAGATCAGTTGCACGGCGACCAAGCTCAGGACGCCTCGACAGACCAATAGTCGAGGAGACCATCACATCATACGACACGTTCGCATAGCACCTATTGTTTCATTATCCACCTTCCATACACAGGCAGCACCTTCACTTCGGGCCTCTGTGTCATTCCGCAACATCGCAAGGCGTCTGGCTGAAGAATAGTTGCTATCGCGGCACCCATTATGTGTACTACCATCGACACCCACTTACCGTTGCCTCCGTTTGAAGTGGCGTCGTGTAGGAAGAGATTGAACTGCAGCCGAATGGAATCAAGTAGCCTTAGCTACGAATCCAGATTGAATTTGGGCAGTGGAGAACAATCGTGTACGCTTGTGGAGATCCGTGGTGAACAACTCAATCCTGTCTTCGCTGTTCAGAGGCACACTGCTTCCACAACTGGCGTGGAAGGGTGTGCCAGGGTGGAAATGTATAGCCTCCGCTACATTTCTACCCTTCCCTGGCCGGCTTGATCCCATATTTGTCACCTATCGAGCGTATCTGAGATGTTCTAGGACGGCAAGTTGAACAACCTACGAGTTTGGTCTTATTAAAGGCGCGTTTCCAGCAACTGCAGAACGAGATGTCGCAGGACATCATTCGGGACTTGTATGC
>BMAW01019922.1:0-10414 GCA_019974015.1 Nephila pilipes
ACACACACACACATATATATACACACACACACATATATATACACACATACACACACACACACACACACACACATATATATATATATACATATATATACACAAAGAGAGGGAGATTTTTTTACTGTGTTATGTTTATGGTTTCGTTTCATTGGTTCATAAAAGCAAAAGACTGATTAAGTTAGAAAGTGTTTTATAGATATAAAAACCTGATACATCAAACAAAAATTCTACGAAAGGATGTTACAAGTGTTCTGACTTAGTCGCTATCGATTTGAAACCAAACTCCGCTTCCGTTGCTTCCCCAAATAACTGGGTTGGAAATTCCCTCTTATCAAATTTCCTATCTTACAGGTGTTAATGACGTCAGGTTGTTAAGGACGCTATTAACCTCTTAGAATCAGAGAGACAAGTGCATATTTCATCAATTCCTATTTTCTAATTGCGTAAAAATTCGTATATTTATAAAAAGAACACCAGCAAACAAAGATGCTTCGATAAAAATATACAATTAAAATTGGGGAAATTGTTATCAATAAGCTAAAATAATAATAATAATAATAATAAAAAACCTTTTGTCGTTCTGAGACATTAATCTCTATTCGAAAAAAATGGTTTGAAAAAGTAGCACAAAGATATTGATATGCTTGAACTTTTAAAAAATCTTTCTCAAGAAGATTTTGGAGCAAAAATCCTCTTGGAACAAAAATCCTCTTAATTTCTACTTACAAAACCAATATTCACACGAATATGAAAGACAAGTTTTATTTTTCTTCCTTTAGTCAAGTTTCAAGCTATAAGTTTTAGAAATTGTGTCGTGTTATCACGTGCTTTTATATCAAAGAAAAACCGAATCAGATAAGCTATTTGAATACAATATGTAATAAAATAACTTTTTAAATTCCATTTTTACAGTCATTTTATATTTTTTTAAAATCCTTGAATTTAGATGATTGTTTGATAGTAGTTATAGTACCAATTACATTTTTTTCATTTTTCATCATGTTGTTTTAAAAAAATAGCCTCATTAAAACGTGTGCATTAAATAAAGGATAAATGGGATTAAGTTAAAACATTGACATCGTAATACATTATGATTATAATAATTACATTTAGTTTCCTTAGGTATATTTACGGTGCTAAAATTTATTTAATTTAATATTTTATCATCAGCTTTTATTTTAACATCCAAACAGAACATTATTGTCTACTCTAATATGTATTGTTTGTTCTTATTTTAATATTGTACTGTATTGAAGACTATCAATAAAAATGACTTGTTTTCAAGACATCACATTTATTTGCGCACATCTTTTCAAGACACATTTTTACACAAGCACCACTTTTTCAATGTTCGTCTTTACCTCTTGGAACCCAACTCAATACTAAATTTCATATCCGTTGCCAATAAATTATCTAAAATCAAAACTATGATCTGGTGTTGCCAAAAAAAATTTCTTAATAAAGAATATTGAAAAAGGTATTACTTTAAGTTTAAATCGTCTGCTTTTAAAAGTAGAATAGGTAATGTCTTAAATAAAGTATCACATTAGATTAAATCGTCTGCCTTTATAAGTTGGACAGATAATATCTAAAAAAGGTATCACAATCATTTGTTTTTAAAAATTGAATATGTAACAATATTTAATTAATAATTGATTTTCATGTCAGAATATATCTGTTTTATTTGTGTTACCCGAATTAAAAATTAATTTAAATATCAACAAAATAGGCTACCAATTTCTGGAATTCAAATGTTGATTGCACGATATATATTTATTTATATATGTTGTAATCTAATATTTAGAAAAATAATACATTTTTTTATTTAATTTGATTTCGTATTATTAACAATATCAAATTAAGATACTGAAACACTAAAAGTAAAAATATCAAGTTATGAATAAAAAGAGGCGATAAAATTTTTTAACGTCCTTTGTTTTTGGTATTTGGAAGTTTTATATCAGGTTCCCATATTTAGAAACAAAATTTAACAGTTCTTCTTATTCTTACAAAAAGGGTTTAGACATGATTAATGTGCTCATTTTTTTATATAGTTTTTCTATTTTTTTTTCTTAGTTTAATTAAAATTTCACTTGTTCTAATACTTTTGCTGTGCTGCCTTTTTACTTTTTTTAGAAAGAAATTTTACAATTTTAAATGTTCTATTTTAATTTACGGTTATTGCGTGCATATTCTCAATTAATATCAATTTACATTAAATAGTTTTGTAACAAATTTTATGTTTCTAATTATCAACTCATTATCATAATATCTTTGATAACTGCTTTCAAAAACAAAAGATGTAATTTAAAACACTTCCTGTTTTAGTATAACGTATTATCTAAGATATTTTTATTGAGAATTTGGAAGCAATAAGTACACATAAATTCAATAAAGAAATTAGTATGTTTAAAAATTCAATTTTGTACAATTCAACGATATTAATAACTTTTTTGGATTCGAAATTAAAAAGAAATGTGTCTTCATTAAATTGAATCTCCTGTTGGTCCGTTTGGTATCAAGTATTTCAAAGATTTTGATAAAAATTAAATTAAAGTAAAATTAATTAAGAAATCATGTAACTATTCTTATTGTTATGTTTGATTGTTATTGTTTTGTTAATGAACCAGATATAAAAAGAATATTGCGAAAATAATTCAGCAAGAAAGGATTATCAAACTACAGTTCAAATATATTTTTAAATATGAATTGAAATATATCTCGTTGACAAGTTTTAATATCCACATATTTAAATAAAAGAAAGAAGTAGGAATAATTCTGCAACATGTTTTAGTTAAGGAGTCTCTGAACCCTTAATTTAACATTGTCCTTTTTACTATCATTGTCTTCACGTCGCCATGCCTCCTGAACTCCACGGTAGAAATGAAGATGTGTAAGAAAACTCGGTCTTTATGCTTTAGTTCACAGCACCGTCCAGTGATTCACCGCTTGCTCTCTGCTCATGCATTGTGCGGTGAATCCTTGTTTGATGTTGATTAAATTATCTTACTGGAGATAATTTAACTCCATTAGTCCAGTTAAGAAGGAAATTTCATCCCCATTCAGCAGCAGTATTAGGTTACATTTGAATGAAGTTAAATTATCTTACTTGAGATAATTATATAAAATATTTTTTTATATAAAAATCTTTCTTATAAGATAACAATATCTCTTACTGGAGATAATTGTATAAAACATGGTTATATAAAGATTTCCCAGATAAGATAACAATATTTTATGCAATTTTATAACGTTGTCTTATATAATTTTATAACAATATTTCATACAAATATTACATAACAATATTTTACACAATTACCTCCAGTTATTAATTACACCTGAAAAATTTCGATGCGCAATAGATATATAATCTATTAGACATTGAACTGTTGCAGATGCAATGATCCCCGTATATGAATTGACTTCATATTTATAACAACATTCTTTTAATTTCAAATTCTTCTAAGTGTTCCAATTATTTTGTTTACCACTTGAAAGTCATAAATATATAAAACTGATTTCATTTGTGACCAAAATATATAAAATACATTTTATTAAATATCCACGAAGTGCGCATGCATTTAAGAAACGTCTGTAAATAAGATTATATTATTTATTTATTCAAAAGAAAACAATATCTACAGCACAAAAATATTGATTATATTACAAAAAAAAAAAAATTACATAGTTGCATTTCACTTATTTTTGTGTTTAGTTGAGACACTATAAATTAGAACATATCACAAAATAACAATTTGAATGAAGATAAAAGATGATTTTAAATGTGTATTAAAAATACTTTCAGATCACGAGATAAAGTTTTGTACAAAAATGACATATGTTCAGTGACTTAAATAAGTAGCTATAACATTCTTTTGCAAATGAGTTCTATTTTATTCCTGATAAATAATCCCACGCGTGAAAAAAATGATTCATGAATATAAATAATAATTCGGATAATGATAGATTATCTAAATGAAGAATGGCAATAATCGAGTACGCAAAATGTAAGAATAAATTTTCAAAGATGTATTCAAACACATATATCACAATGATATCAATCCACGCAGTTTTTCATTTGTTGTCCACAATTATGTCTAGATTTTTCTTGGAGGAATTTGAATAATTGGTATAACACTAGATCATTCGTGCTGGCTGAGTAACTGTTTAAGTTCTCCGTCCACTAAGCTCAATTAATTTTGAATAGTTCCTCACTATCCCCGAAATTGTAAAATCTAAGAATATAACGAAAACCGAGGAAAAAATTATAAACAATGGCAACACTATATAAAATACACATTAGTAAACTATCGAAATTTCTTTCACATATGTGTCACTATAGCATCAATCGGAACAGTTTCATTTCGGGCGTTCACAACAATATCCAAATCCTTCTTGATGAATTTGGAGAATCTCAAATAAGATATGAACGATGGTGCTAATTGCATACCTTCCGCCGTAGTCCGTTTTCTAAACCAAGTTAATTTTAAACTCTTTCTTGTTCTATCCGAGAAAATGAAAGCTATAAATATAAAGGAACAGTGGAAAATGTGTATGACGATGAAGAGATTCCACAACCAAATTAGTTTAAATGTAAGCGCCACCGCTCCTGTTATCCATGTAGCTCCCAAGATGACAGCTAACTTGAGGTACATCCGATAATCTTGCGTCACCAAAGAACCGTTCCTTCTAATTTTTAGGATTCTCAACCGTAATGTGTGTGAATAAAGCGTGAAAGTAGTGAATACATACAGAATAAAGATGAGGACAATGAGCATACTAACGGGAATGCCAAAAAAGACCAAGAAAGAGTTTTTCGTCTTGAACCAGCAATGCGTTCTGAAGTGTGGTTTGAAATTTTCGTCTACACCTTCCACATTGTCAGCAATAATGGGTGCTACCGTAAACACTAGAGAGATCCCCCAGCATATTAAACTGCTTACGACATACTTTTTTATTCTGAACTCTTTGTTGGTTTTCCTCAGGTACTTAATGGCTAACCGTATAGAACGAAATATATCGAATGATAATATGCTCATCCACAATAAAGATGAGAAGAAAAAGAATTGGGTGAATACTGCTGTAGCAATACAGAAACCAACTGAGTTCCGCACGTAACCCACGTTGAAGCACAAAAGAACAAGGTAACCAAGGAAAAGAGAAAAACACAAAGTTGCCAATTTCCATTCGTGTAGATTTCTCAACTCTGGAACTAAAATGAACACAACAATATGGATGAATAGAAACGCCATGGACACTCCTAAACCAAACATGGAGAAATACTTGAAGGACGATGGAGCCACAAATAAGGACAACGCAAGATCTTCTTTAGAGACTTCGGAGGGAGGGCAGATTCGAAGATGATCATCAAGGAGTATGTACGAATGCTCCTCGTACATTCTTTTGTAAGCTGAAACAAAGGCGGTTTTGTTTGGGAATAAAACATATTCTTCAGGAGATAAATCGATGCTAAAGCAGGTTTTAAAAGACTCATGCTCTTCAAAAGAGATATCGTTATCCGATGTGATAAGAGTAAAGTTAGAATCGTCACTAGGATCAAGAGTAATGAATACTTCAATAGAAGCTTTTATGCATGGAAAAGTGATTAAAACTTCCAGCAATACAATACTGAGCATTCTTTTACGCATGGCTATCAGGTTCCTTGATAGCATAAATCAACTGTATTTTACTGCGTTGAGATATGTCATGCTACAGTATTATTTCTTGAACTGTTCCGTATCTTTGTTAATTCCAAACTTCAACTTGAACAAAACATGACCATCTGAAAGAAAATGAATCAAAATAAATCTATCAGTACAAATGAAAGACTTCCCTTATTTTTGAAATATATAATTTAATTCTTTTTTTCATAAATATTATGGGACGTATTCAGTTATCGCAGACACTATAAATAGGACATGATACAAGTAATATAAGAATTCACAATTTTTACTCTTCACATAAAGTGACACTTCATTGAAAATTATGTTTCTAACAAGAGTGATAAGGGAGAAGGTGAAAAGAGAGAGAGAGAGAGAGAGAGAGACTTACCAAATAACATTTAAGGTATTATTCAGAATCAAATACATCTTAAAAAATGAAAATAGAGTAAAATACAACTCTGGGCTCTCCCTGTTTTAAAGCACTGTTTACCTGTGTAATGAAGAATTTATTCGATTGTTCGAACTGAAGTACTGGGAAACAACACGGAACAAAAAAAACTTGTTGAAATTATCTTTATTTTTTTAATATATCTAGTTGCTCAATTGTGTCCTATTTAAAGTTTGTCGAAATAGATTTACTTCTTTAAAATCAAAACTCTATTATTTAAATACCCATTTTTTTACTCATATATTATGACTGTTTAGTTGAAAAATCTGTTTGAAGTAAGTTGATCTGAACAAATGTTTTTGACTTTAAATCTACTTACCGAACAAAAACTGTTACAAAAACTTAATAGGCATTAAAGTATTATATCAGGAATAATAATTAAAATTCTTGTAGTTAAGTCATTTTATTATAATTTTCTTTGTCAATATGTTTAAAGGATTTCCTGCACTCAACATTATTCATCAGATTATGAAGACACACTTGGCATCATTTTAAGAAAATGTTCAATTTCATTAATTTTCTTCAGAATCTCTCATGAATAGTTATGATCAAAACAATGAGACAAACATGTATAATACTTAGTTCTTCGTTTATCAATAGTTATTAAACCAAATGGATTAAATAAGATATTTATTTTAAAGGTTTATACAAAATTTTCAATTCTATCGATTTTAATACTAAAAGCTGTTTAAAATAACCGAAACTCACTATCTAAAAAAAAAGAAGGGGGGTAGAAGCAAGCTTTAATGCATAAACATTTGGAATATATATTTAGTATTATTTCGACTTTTTTTTTTATTCAAAATAATACAAAATAACAAATTGTATTTATTAACTAGAAGATATACATAACATTAGATTTCAATTCTAAAACAGCTACGATTATTAATTTTGACAATTAAATAATTGAAATCTATCCTGTAGAATTAGTTATGTATCGTCAACAAGTTTGCTTTTTTTTAAAAAAGTATATATAAAAAAGCTTATGACAAACATCTAGAGAACTAGAATTAATTAAAAATCTGTATATTTTATTAGTTTTATTAAGTATGTTATAAAATAAATGTGAATAATAGTGTCATTCATTTTTTCCGCTACTTTATGTATGCAATAAAACTCAGAAAATCGAGAATACTGAATAACTAAAATGTTAAGTGATGATTTCCCTATGACGTTTTCAGATGACGTCTTTAATAAAAATTATTCGATATAAAAACCAACGTTTTTAAAAACAACGTTTTTATATGGTGGCAAAGTTTATTAAAGAAAATTATTGAAATATTAGTTAAAACTGTTAGTTATTTTTAACTTTAAAATTTACTTAAAAAGAGACATTTGTGAGCGTATTAAAAAATTCATAATACTCATAAAATCAAAACATGGATTTGAAAGTTTGTAAGTCATTCTATTAAAAAAAATGGGAACCAGAATTCAGAAAAAATTATTGTGATAAGACATGGCGCCAAATATTGGAAACTTTCTTTCTTGTGAATGATTACTGACTAAAAGTCAGCAACCCTTACTGTCTCGGATATAGTAAAGGGGAGATAGTATCTCCCCTTTGTGAGTACAAAAGCTTTACGATACCTCATGTGGCGTGGGGAGTGCTCGGTGTTCCCAGAGGGGAAAAGAAATTTTTTCCTCAATCCTAAAAGCGCCGAAAGGAAAGAATATTTTGACTTATTAAAATTATTGAAATATTAGTTAAAACTTGTTGCAAACATCCAAATACTGCATTGTTAGGCAAGTACGAACGATTCCCAAAATTTCAAAGCTCTAGCTTGATGGGAAGTTGGTTAAATTAACGATCGAAAATTTGATGACACACTCACACACCAAGTGAAATTCAGAAAAACGTTTTAAAAAAGGATACATTTTAAAAAATTCCTATCTGAATCAAACTATAGATCGAAATTTGATTAGAAAAATTATTCGGTACTTTTCCATTATAGCTGCGCCCGCCAAATTACGATTTCGGATGTAGACGGAAAATCGCCAAGCAGTAAGATTTATCGCCAAGTTTGGTTGTAAACTCCTAAGGTTGCAGTGCTAAAGAAACAGCTGTTCATTTTAGTAAAATATCGCTTGCCTGTTACGTTACCGATTTCGTATTTTTTTTAAAATACCAATTTCATTGCTTTTGAGAATGTCGTTAACAATTTTCAATTTACCAAACAGCGAAATGGATGCCATCTCTTTTTTTCAAGAGAAAGGACTTTTACCGGAAACATTATTATGTAAAAGAGGTCATGTCATGAAGTGGTATGTTAATAAAGAAAGTATTTGGAGGAGCAACATTAAAAGTTGTTCGAATAAGAAGGGCCTCCATGTTGGAAATTGGTTCAGCGGTTCCATAATATCGTTCGTTTCTGCAATACGATTTATCTATTGTTGGGCAGAGGAGTTGACGTCCATTAAATGGTATCGCACTCAATTGAATATGTCAAAAGGTTCTAAAAGTGGATTGGAATCATTACATGAGAGAAGTGTGTTCTCTACCCTTTATTCTAAAATTTAAAAAGCGAATAGGTGGACCCGATAAAATTGTGGAGATCGATGAAAGTTTATTCGTACGGCGTAAGACAACGGAAGTTGTTGAGACACGAGAAATGTTGTAACAATGTGGGGTTCCGCAAAGTGACGTAACAAGAAACAGCGCGGCATCATCTAGAATCGTATCTGGCAAAATTTGTGTGGATGAAATATGTAGAGGAAAAAAAATGCTTTCTATAAAATAGTGAACGCAATTTTGGAAATATGGCCTTTAATGTTGTAGATTGATGTTCTAAAGGTTATGTAAATATTAATATTGAACATCTAAATTTTTATATTACTTATTGGGGTTAGATTTATCACTAAACATATAAAAAAATTATTAAATAAAAATATTATTTAAAAAAGTTTATACTATTTATTGGTGTGTTATTTGTTTTCCTACATTTCAATTTCGCTCTCCGCTTACTTGGCTTTTTTAAGCTTGTCGCTTACTTGGCGACATTCGCATATTCTTAGTTTTTCGGGCGCCGCTTTAATAGACGAAGTACCAATTATTCTTTCTCCAAATTTAAAATTTTTTTATATCATTTTCCAACTTTAGATTTAATTGTGGGCGACGGTTATGATTATCTGATAACAGGAACTTAATTAGAAGCAGCGTTTCGGTAAGAAATATTTGAAAATCAATTCAGTGCTGCAAGATGGACAGTGAAAAAAAAATTAATATCACACTTCATTTTTCCTCAGAAAGACACTATTTTGTGAACTTTTTGCCAAGACATTTTTTCGATTACAAATTTCCATTCGACAATTCATTTTGGAAACACAGCCTTCGGAATACTCTAAAACCGAAGAGTGTTTGCTGAAATTAATCTTAGTTTTCGGTTTTTTATATAGTAGTTGTGAATAATTATATTCAACAGTTTAATGATTCTATCGTTATCGGTCTGTTTTAAGGTTCCGGTCTTTCGGCTATTTTGATTTCGCGGACGTATGGTTAATCCTATGGAAAATTTACTGCCGTTCTCAAATCTACATTATTATATCTCCTTGAATGCAAAAAAAGTGCATCCGAATGAGCAAAAAATAATGAAAGTTTCCGCAAAATTACATTTCCCTTCCCTCAAATTTTGAAAATATTTTAGAATATTTTTTTAAAAACCGGGAAACGTACAAACGAATCATTAAAATAGGGATAAAAATATTTTTAAAAATCGAAAAGGAAATGGGATTTTGCGGAAACTTTCATTATTTTTTGCTCTTTCGGATGTACTTTTTTGCATTCAAGGAGATATAATAATGTAGATTGAATATAATAATGTAGATCTGTGAACGGTAGAAGAATTAACATTATGCTCACGCAATCAAAATGGCCTTAAATGTTACTCGCATGCGAATTGCCTTAAAAAATAGCGGTGACTCTCTTCTACCACCGTGCCAAAAGTTAAAATGCCTTTCCCCCCAAAAAATGTCGCCAAATGATGACTTGATGGGGAAAAAAATGGTGTAAATTTCTCTAGAATTATTGCCAAAATCGTTGGACTAAAATATTTAACATAAGTACTTAATTATGTAACAATCAAATTTTGTTCGATTAATTAATTTTTTTGATTTAACGTTTTCAATTTTTACTTGAAACTAATAAATATGTCGTCTTAACTTTTATGCTAATTTCTATTTTGGGATTTCAAGATTCCATTGGTCGCCTGCACACTTGTACTATGGTCGCCGAATCTCAGTCAAATCATATGCTTTACTATTAAAAGTATTATCTGGTATTTACCGATTCTGGATAGGGTAGAGGATC
>BMAW01019927.1:0-17989 GCA_019974015.1 Nephila pilipes
AGATACTATGATAAGCAGTAAGAAAAAAATTTAAAAAAGAAAAACTAAATTTGTTCTGCAGAATTTTTAATTAGCATCTGTTCATGAAAATCTTTACTCAGGTGTTTATAATTATGAACCATATTATGTAAAAAAAATTTTGGATAATTTCAAAAATTTATATTGGTCAAAAAGCGCTTTTCATTTTCAAAACAGAAACGTCATGAAAAATATATAGATGAAAAAGCGGTTTAACTTTTTGAAGGATATGAATGCGCTCGAATGGCGTCTCATAATGCGCGCAGGCGACTTCAGCTCGTCAGAAGTTTTTCTTCCAAAATAGTTGCAAAAGAGTTCTGCTTCCATTGTGCAATCTTTCCCTAATGCATACGGATGAGCCGAATTCGTTCATTTATATTTTCCTGCCTACGTTACTTACGTTTCGAAAATATTTACTCGCCAAATTTAGTCAGTTTGATGGTGGTACATATAGGACTGTTCTGGTACCGCTAAATGTTTTGCATAATGAGTAAAAATGACTCTGATTTCGTTAGGTTTCTTTTGCTTAATTAGGTATGATTTTGTAACTGAAAAGGGTGAAAAGGAAAATATGGATAACTCTGAAGATGAATGTATGAAATTTTATTTTTTAAAAGTGTCTTACACATAAAATTATTTTGAGATAAATATAATTATTAAAAGTCTCATGAAATTTAAGAATGCGTGTATTTACTTAGGTATTTTGGTTTAATATTTTTCCAACAAATATTTATAACATTATCATTTAATGAACTATTTGAAGAAACTACTATTAGTTGTAAATATTACATTAATGTACCACAAATAGTTCTTTAAAAATTATCATTCGAAAGTGAGCGAACTATCTATATCATTGCCAGAAAATCATAACAAACTGTAAGCAACTGATTCGTCAAACTTTCAAAGTGTCATATTTTTGAAGGCTAATAAAATGTTATAGTCCAATGTTAAAGATAATTTAAATAAAAAAGTAACTAAAATAGTCACAGTTTATTAAATTTTGTTAATGCATTTTTAAGTGCCATTGAATTTAAATAGCATAATAAAATGTTTTTCATTGATTTGGTCATTTTTGAGATAATGAGTCCCTTTAAGAAAATAAGAAATTTAGATTACAAAACTCTATAAGTCACGAAAAGATTTTTTTTCCAGACGTCAATATAAGAATGTCTTACCATCACTTCTTCACTAGCTTTAAGATTACGCAATTTCCAACAGGTCACGGTAACTTTAAAAAATATCTGAATAGATTCAATTTAAGTTCGAATAAAATTTGCAACTGCAGCGCCGTAGGTGATGAGGACATTGATCACATTTTGTTTCTATGTTCAAAATTTGTCTCACAGTGAAATATTCTCAAATTAGCTTTGAAAAATTTAAACATTAACTGGCCTCCAAATTTTAATATTTTAATTTCTAGTAAAAGTTCTTTTGTTCTTTATATCACATATATTGAAGATATTTATAATCCTTCTTAAATTTTGTTTGTACATTGTTTAGTCACATGTTTTTGTTGTTTTCGCCTACTGTAATATACTGTTTTATACTAACTTCTGTAAGCCCTGTGTGATACTTAGTGGTACACAGGGACGTTGTTTGTTATCCAATAAAAAAAAAAGAACTCTATAAGTTACTCAGCTTAAATGAAATTTAAAATGCTAAATGAATATTATAGATAGAGAGCTTTAAAATTGTATACATATTTTAGAAAAATCTTTTAATTGAAATAATGTAATGATATTTTCGGTATTTTGTTACTGTAAGGGTACTTTGTCTCCCTAATTTACTTTTCCTTTTGCTGTTATTCATAAATAATTATATCAGCCAAGAAATTTTATTATCAGGCTTCTTTAATTCAGTTAGGAACAAACAGATATCAATATCAACTACACTAAAATTCTGCATTGATCACGATATTTATCTTTCAAAATCTATATTACGGACTTTAGAAATATTCACTCATATTACTTTCTCCATTTTATCTGTTCTTTATGGAAGCGAGACCGAGTTTGAAAGGGATCTTCGTTGGTCTAAATATACCCAAGCTTTTCAAGAATAAACACTTCCCTACCGCAATGTTTGGTATAACAAACTGGTTTTATTTACCATTGGATTGCAAAAAGTGCAAATATTAAATATTGTCCATCTATATTTACTTTATCTCCCTCTCTCTACCATATTAATAAATTTATTTTATTATTAATTTTATTATTTTACTTTACTATTTATATATGCATTATACATATGTATGCCACACTTAATTTGCTTCTCTTTCGGCTCCTAATCTAAGGTGACCAGATTTTAACATTTGAAAAGTGGGACATTAATCGAGGGGAGGAAGTTGATTAAAAATTTGGGTACCCAAAAATACCTGCCTTTGATACCTAAATAATTATCTACCTAAAATCATCAGAATAGCTTTGTGAGCATCACTATGTTCTAACTTAGATACTATGTGTACTCATAAGAGAGATAGTTGTAAAACCCACATGCAGAAGTGTTATTCGAGGACAACCAACAAGCTCTTACCTCTTCCATTCTCCTCGCTAAAATTCAACTCGTTTCCACATTTTTGTGATAAGACGTAATTCCTTTACCACAGCCTTTTCCAAATGATGCTAGATCGTAGTGCGGCATGTCTCCACAAAATCTGTTGAAGTGTACAGAATATTCTCTCTTCATTTTACAGTTTCAAAGATGTCTTTCATCGCCGTAAAATGCCACCGTGTTCATTAAGTCCAAACACGATGGTTGTCGTGACTTGCAACTGATCAAGACGAATTTGATAAGGTCTCCTGATTAAGCAGTTCTTAACACATTTTTTATTGATTAGCTTTAACATTATACTACAAAAATAATCTAGAAACATTATCTATGTGAAGATATAATGGAAGTAAAACTCGTATATTCCCTCTCCACTCCCATCGTTCTCTTTAACTTGCTGAGTATCTTTTCAAAAAATTGAGATCTTCTTAAAAATCCTGCGGAACTAAATTTTAAAATTGGGAGTGGTCTGCTAAAAGAAGCTTATCCTGATTTCATCTAATCACAAGCCATTATATTAATCTACAATCTATTACCAGTATTTTTTCAGTTCGGTTAGCAACAATCATATATCAATACACTGTAATACTCTCAATTAAAGAGAATGAATAGTTTTCAAAGTCCTGACACCTCATGTAATAGTGTATCCGGTTTCTATCTCAATTATTTTTTAACAATATGGCTAAAACCATAGAACACTTTTAAAAGGTACCAAAGGCGGAAGCTCTGAGTATTGAATTTGAAGGTGTGTTTCACCCACATATGCAGTGAATTTAAACATACATCTGCTTTTTCCGACTTATTCCTGGAGCAAGGAAAAAGTTCTAGGTACTGAATTCTCTTTAACAACACACTCGGTTTAATATCTACCTCCCTTGTTGACATTTGAAATGCGTATTCTCTTCACATAACCTTGAATACTTTTAATTAAGATTGATTGCTTTTGCTAAACTAACCTTTACCCAACCAAAATAAAGCGTGAATATGTAGATAGAAAGTTAGTAGAATGAAGTGAAACGGGAGAGTTAGAAATATATAACTCCGACCTGAAAAGCGATGAAAAGTAAAGGCTGAGAGAAGTGAAAAGAGAGTTGAAATAGGGTATTGGATTAAGTGTAGTTATTCCGGAGGCTACATTGGTAAGTCTGAGTTAGCATGAGGAAAGGTCTAGTGGGAAAGTCTGCCTAAATTACTATTGGTGGGTTGACAATTTGGTTAGTAGAATCCTCCCGGAGAGTATAAATAATTGTTGCTTATATACTGTAATAGATTAATCCTAAATATTGTTCTAGTGTCTCTTTGATTGACTTTTTGTGTATTAGTGTTTAATCATTGAATTTAGCTATGGCACAAGAGGCAGCCCGGAACGGGTAGGCGTCACACCCTATTTACAGAGTATTTACTGATTCTATTCTATTATGATATATATATATATATATATATATATATATATATATATATAAGTGTGTGTGTTGCAAATATTCAATAAATAAAATCGTGGAGTTTACTTCTCTTCCCGGTGTGGCACGTTTAAAATCTTACTTTTTATTTTTGTAGTTGATAATGCATATTGATTTTACAAAAACATATTTATTTCGCATGTGTAGAATCCGATAAAACTTATGTTTTTTGAAAATTATAGTTGCTAAGTTTCTCTTGTTTTTTTCACAACTTTTATGTTATATAGTTTTATTCATTAAAAATAAGGTATATTAAGCAATTTGCAATAGTTTTTACAAGATGGATGATGAAAGTATAATTTAAAATGAGTCTTCTTAGCAAAAATAAAAATATTTTCTATTGTTTGGTTTTATACATTCGTTGATTTTTTTTTTATTTTTAGTGAGAGGTTTAATTTGTAAATCTTGTTTTTATTTCAAATTTGAGTACTTCGAATTTTCAAATTTCTTTTTTTAAAATATACATTTTTATGAATTGTCGTCAAGTGTATTTTCTACCTATAAAAATGTCATAAAATCATCGCAGATTTCAAAACTATGATTAATTCATAAAAAGATTAATAGGAGTTTTATATTTCAAAACTAAATTTTCAAAATCTTTATAGCATCATAGCATCGAACCTAGATTCCAAAAGTCAAGGACGTAGCAAACATCCAAATGTCTAAGCTTTATAAACCCAAATTAAACATTTTTGTGCGACATTGTGCATTCCTTAAGCCATCATAGTTTTGTAATTCCTTAAGTCACTTAGTTTAAATTTTAATTTTAAAACGTAATAAAATAAAATGAAATTTTAAAACAGACTTCTGGAGATTTCTTCAAATCAAAATTCCAAATCGAATCAGATTCACCCACTATCAGTTTTTCAATTCCTAAATTATAAGTAATAAGCGTCAAACGTTTTTTGAAGCTCAAATCGCTAAGACATTAAAATAATACCTGCATGTAAATTTTTAAAAATTTCTGCAACCTTTCATCGATTCAAGAACTTTCATCAAAATCATCTCAGCATAAAGCGAAAGTGTGTGAGAGCTTCTTAATAATTGAATAATTACCCCCTGAAGGCGCAACAACGACCGCAAACGCTATACCCTCCGATGTCAATCCTCCCGAATTTGACATGTTGTCAATATGTCGGACGAAAAGGCCAATGAAAGCTCTCTCTCCCCCTCCAATTTAAGGAACACCTATTTCAGTACTCACTTCAACTGACTTTGAGGGCTCTTGAGAGGTGATAATGTTAACTCTCTGAGCATTAATGTTTCCGCTCTTTGAGTTCATTAAACTAGACTTTCAAATTTAAACTTTTAGGAATTTTGTTCCTAATCTACCTTTTTCGATGGTTGCTAGACTGTTGACTACGCTGCCAAAGAAAATTGAAAAGGAATTGAATTAAATAAAAATTGCAAAACACGTTTTTTTCCTCTAACAGAGATTTAATGTATGGATTAAATATAATGGTAATAAATAAGAATCTGGTTGTGAAAATGTCGATTAGAATCTATATATGAAAAAAACTGAGAGGTTAATATATCAATATCAGATGGGATTACTTAAACGTTTTTTTTTTAAAACCTGATTTGATACATAAATTATTAAATAATTAGTTTTTCATCAGATTGAGATCTTAATCTTAGAATTAATATTTTTTTTCTCATATGCACTGAAAGAAATAAATATGAAAGAAAAAAAAACTAGGTGCAATTCTCTATTTTATACTTTAAAAGGTTAACTTAAAATTTTAAGATAACACCTATATGAAGTGGTGCTTTTTTTCATTCACTATACTCGTACATCAGGGATGGGCTTATATAAAGTCAATGACATTCCTGATTTTGATACATTGTATATCAGAGTACAACTTAAGAAAAGTCATACAATCACTTGCTTGAGTTCAAATTATGAAACAGTTTCCGAAACTAAAAATCATGAATATCGATAGATAAGATTTTTTTAAATCAATATTTGTCTCTGCATTTTTTTTATTATTAGATAGAAAAATAATTCAAAATTAAAAAAATTGTTTGTCTGGACACTAGAAAAACATGCAAT
The DNA here is from genome assembly GCA_019974015.1 of Nephila pilipes. Lineage (NCBI taxonomy): Eukaryota > Metazoa > Arthropoda > Arachnida > Araneae > Nephilidae > Nephila > Nephila pilipes. Next base: position 6,076 of record BMAW01019927.1, read on the forward strand.
GGGATGCAAATGAATTTAGCTAATACTATGTGTATCTAAAATGTCTATGAATTGGGCCATAAAATAAATAAAGCAAAACAAGGAAAATAATATGTAACCTCCATTCTTTATCCATCTTTACAGTACTACAGGCTACATTATAATTTCTATATAGTTAATGGATATTTTTGAGTGTGAAGTCTTCTTTTGTATCGATCGAAGCATAGATGTAACATGTCATCGGGTTTGGTAAGCCTGCAAAGGTCACCTTGAGGCGAGGGAATGAAAATAAATCTGCAGGCGTCTGATCAAGCAAGCGCGTTGGATGCTCGTTAACAGTTACTCTAGGTTACACCAAGAAGTTGCGTACACAGAACTCAGTGCCTGAGTGTTGAAGTGCATCGGATTTCACTAACCACTCCTGCGAACATGTTGGATGTGCATCAGTAAGAGCTGTAAAATATCTTCGTAAAATTCGCCTTTGATGGTTGGCTCTTTGGGACAAATTCTTGTAGGGTCATGCCACTGACGTCGAAAAAGGCACCCATGAGTATCTTGAAACTGAACCTCTGTAAATGGCCCTTGTCGGAACTCAAAGATTCTAGGGAAATTCATTCTACTGTTTGCCGTTTCTGTTCTGTATCGTAAAATTCCGCGCGGCACAAAAATGGAACATATCTTGCACTTACTTTAATCTTTGTGAATGATGGCTGTATCGCTGTTAATTTCTAATTCTACCTATATCCATCGGAAGAAAAATTAGTGATTTTTCAATAGCAACTGTTGTAACCACTCAAGCTTGTTTGTAATTTCACTTTTTAAGATTCGACCCAAACAAGGGTAGTCCCCCACGGTTACCGTTTCCTCCAGAAAAAATTTAAAACAGAAGATCAGGCATTTTATGCTCACCATCTTTGTTTCGTACACCTGGGAAAATTGCATGTATTTCTGTATCGGTTTTCCTAATTTATAACAAACTTTCATTTGTATGCGTTGCTCTATTTTAATAAGATGCGAGTTTTCTCTCACATGCCATTTGACTGTCCATAAGAGACTAATCTTCTTCACTATCTTGCTAAGTGCCGTCTCTCCATTGATATCTCCCTGCGCATGAGCATAGCTGCATGTTTTACTCAAACTACATTAAAAATATCCATCAATTCATTGAATTTGATACACACACCATGCGTAACCTGAAATTCCTATCAAAATGATTATAGCCACATGCCCAAAAATAAGATGCTAAAACTATAAATTGCGAATAATATTAAATTAAGTTTATCAAGTTGTACTAATAAGTAACAAATGTTTTCTGCTTAAGAAATTTCAAAAAATAAATGACATGAAGAAGTCAAAATAGTGAACATGGAAAAACATCCTACAAAATGGACAAATTTAAATGTGTGTGTGTGCATTTCAAAAAAATACAAAAATCTTCCAGACATCATAAATATAATAATAATTCCACATACTTCGAATACTTCCATATTATAATACTGATTATACATAACTCAATAAAGCCACACAGTTCTCTCTTACTGAAATTCAGGGTAAGCTAAAATCCTACGTTAATATTGTAAAATGGATCATTGGATTCCCGATAAGTCAATATTAGCTACCGCGTATGTTTGCAAATGATTAGAACAGGATGTTGAATGGATACTGAAGTTAGTAAATAATGATAATGATAATTGGTGTTCATTATTTGCAGTGTATTTATCGTAATGTCCTAACATGAGAAATGTCAATGCGATTTTTAAAGTTTTGGAATTGGTTTAGATAAGTGTTATTAAATAACTGTAGCGTAATTTTTTTCTTTGAAATCTTCAGTGTTTAACTGTAGTATATTATTTTTTATTTCAAAATTATTTCTTACTCTGAAAGTATTTGTAAGATAAAACAATGCTATAATATTTATATTGCTAACTGTATTTTGTAATGAACTAGATCTTTTAAATTTACATATATTTCATACTTAAATCTTTGGAACTATTCATTGATGCTACATTTTCTTAAAATATTCTGTTAGGCTTAATGCATTTCTTTTACTTATTTACTTCCGGGAAATTCATATGTCTCTAAAATTCATGAATGGTTATACAAACAAAAATATTAAAAAAGGATTTCCAAAAGTTGTCCAAGGAAAAGTTTTGCAAGGAACATATTTATCCAGAAGAGAAGACAACTTCATAAAAAAAAGTTAAAAAGTAAAGTATTACAATAAAAGCAAGTTATATAGACAAAAGTGTTCTTTTCAGATATTGAATTTAAAAGGAAAAGTAAATTATTAAATTCAATATATTTTAAGCTAAAAGTAATTTAAATTAAATCAAATGATACATTGAGTGTATTATTCATTTCTGGTGAAAGCAAGCATGGAAAATATATGAATTTTATTCTATAATTTTGAAAATTGTTCAGCTGCGAAACATTGTGATTGAAAAAAAAAAATGGCCATTTGGGTGGCTAATAATTTATGAACAACAAATATATCCCATGAGACTAACTTAGTGTTAAATATTAGAAAATTTCTGGGAACTAATAGTGAAAATTCTCCATTCTTCAAGACTAGTAACAATCAATTTATTGATAATGTCTGCTATATTATTTTCTATTCCAGATTTTGTTCGATATTTATAACGATAATATTAAAAGTTAAAATATATTTTATTGAGAGCTTATATATTGCTTCTAAACTATATAGGATGTTTTAGTAGAATTAGTAAGATCTATATATATTTTTAATGTTCAATTGCAAACTTGTGATTGATTATTGTAGTATTATCAACCATTATAGATAAGCAGATATTTAGTACTTCTCTCTCTCTCTCTCACACACACACAGAAAGAGAGAGAGACATAAGTTATCATATAAGGTACATATATTTTTAGGTCAATGCAAATAATTGGTAATTATTAATAATACCCAAATAAACTTGTTAAAATGAATAATTCATGAGAACTTCTATAATATGAAACAGCTGTTATTAATAATTTCAAATAAAATTTTTTAAATATAACAATTTTAATTGCTTTCAATTTCATATTTGTAATTACACATACTTATATTTATTCAGTAACGGAAAATACCGATTATTGAAAGAGAAAAGCAAGAAGGTTCATTGATATGAGAAGTAGAATAAATGTTATGAGCACCTGTAATAATTATTATAATTCATTTCTTTACATTGACCAAAATTCATTGATAACAAAACTGTTAATGCATATGTAATATGTTTTCAGTTTATTATGCTTAATCGACCACGACGACTGTTCAAATTTTATTAGTAATTATTAGTATTTAGCTATAAAAATATGATTATTATATGGTTAATATTAATAATAACTGGTTATAATTAATACTAAACGGCATCTAACATTAAGGATAACATTGTTACATGGTTGTCTTTGAAATGTAGAAATGTTACATACAGTTAATGAACAGAACTTTTCGGAGTAAATCCAAGTTTTATTTTATTTTTTGAAACTCTCTAGTAAATACAATATATTTCTTTTTTAATAGAAATCAATTAAACACACACTTTTGAATATACTATTGAATCAAATCAACGTTTCCTAAGTCGTGCAACATGTTTAACATGAAGCACAAACATTCTGCATACCTAACCAATATATAGAGGGTCTACAAAATATACACTCTCAAAATATTTTCTTGAACATTCCAGATTTGTTTAGGACCATCTAGATTTCCCACCAAATTTAGCAACTTGGGTGACTAAAACTTATCATCCAATTCGCACTTACATATGCAGCATTACTGCCAGCCGTACTATCGTTTTTACATGTTAAATCTATCTTTCCAGCCACAAAATTCATTCCGCAGGAACCTGAAAACGATAATGTCACAATTATCGTTTTCAGGTTCTGGTTGAAAAATAATGTTTTCACGGTCATAACATTTTTATTTATTTTCATCCTAAACACTTTTTTATTATACATTTCCAAAATTCTTGTTCTACCTCAAATGCGCATTTCTTTTTCATGTAATGCACATTATTCACTTTATGATATACTAATAATTCCCTGTATACTCCTTCTTTTCAAAACGAAAGTGATGTTATGTATTATGCTTATCCATATTTTCAAAAATATGTTAGGTCGTAAGATTCAAGGTTGTATGGAATGACAACTCCTTACCTCAACCTCATCAGCATATAAGTTGTACTTTTTCTTTCCTTTTTAACATACCAATACATCTAGGATCTGACAAAAAGAATTCAGAGGACACATGTAGTCTTATTGTACAAATGATAAGTTTGAAATTTGAGTGACGAATAAAAAGGTATTATGTGAAAGCTACTTTTTAACCCGGCCTTGTGATTCTGTACTCGGTATGGACATGATATCTTAGTATTTATGTTCATGAGAGAGCTCCAATGAAGAAGTAGCTTAAATCGAGCCGCATTTCTTGTCCATGTTTAATACGTGTCATATTAATTAGTGAATACTTCTCTACTTTAAATTAAACGAAACTTCCAATTCTTCTCGTTGTGGGATGTAAAATTTAGACAAAATATGCAACTAAATCAGATGTTTTCGTGGTTTAAAACTAGAAAGTAGTTCGTTAATAGTCTCGATTGAAAAGAAATTAACCCTCCAGCTGGAGCGCCCTCTATAATATCTTGAAAAGTCGTGTGTATTTCTTAGATACGCTACTGTATTTAAGAGTGTTAATGGTAAAATTTGTTTGTAATTTGTTAAGGATTAATAAGTATAAAACATTTTAGTTAAATGATACTTATTTAAGAAGAGGAAGCAATGTAATAATAAAACATCTAAGCATTATAAAATGACCGATTGTTAATCAAATTGTATGAAAATAAAATAAATGAAATTGGAGATATTTCTATTGAAGTATTTACATTTCTTAAATAAAAGTTTAATGATAATATGAAATTTAATAAACAACGAAATCAATTTAGATAAAAAGGAAAAAAAGTCAATTTAATTATTATTTCATTGCATTCTGTCCTTTCTCCATTGTTCTTCATGTTTAACTCTATTTCCATAGTAAACTCCGACCAAATAAAGGAAGTCCAAAAGAGCTTCTATTTCTACTCCTTCTGTATCTCTGGCATCCGTTAAACGAAAGTAATTAGCCTTCATGGAACAAATATACTTATTAGACTCTTCAACTGTGCTTTTGGTTATGCGATCAGTAATGAGACATTTACATGTACCCAAAATATCTGTTATATCTTTGGCTCACCTGATTACTGCTGGAATATAGATACATATATTGTAAGGTGCTCGTTTAGTTTTCTTGAATGGATTTTCTGCCATTCCCAGTCTTATACAGCCAGCCGTCTAGTGAATTAAGATGCTTACTAAAAACAAACAATTTTGAATTCTACGAGCTCCATCTGTAGGATTTTCTAAGCATTTTCTTAACGATGCTAGTATAATCAATTTACGAGATGTGACTTTTAAATAACGAGACTGATGCTGCTAAAGAAGTACGCGGGAGTTAAACGCCAGGGAACGACAGCTGTAACTCATGAAGCCTTATTTTTCGAATGCAGTACCTCTCGTTTCTATAAACAAATCCCTATAGCCAAGCCGTCCTTCGCAATAGAATTAAAATTTTATTTTCACGGAAAATAATAAGTTTAAAAATAGGTCAACAAATTTTTATTAAATTTCACATGAAACTTGCAAAAGCCGTTATTAAAAGTTAGAATTTACTAAAATAAGTGTATGGCAATGAATCTTTATCTCATGCAGGTTTTTTTGAGATCGCCAAGAAGACATTGAAGGAGATTCAAGCTTGGGGGGGCCCTCCCTCATCAAAAATGGTTGACGATATCGAAAATTGTTGTAAACTCGATCTGACAATTAGTTAGGTATTCAAGCGTTTGCTGAGACTGAAAGAATTGACAAAGAATCCGAAACCACAAATTTTTCCACCGAGACAACGCATCAAATCAATTTACATAGTCTGTCAACAGATTTCTAGCCAAGAACAGCATTATTCGCCGGATCTTGAGTTATGTGACTTTTATATGTTTCCTAAGGTGTTATCTGCATTAAAAGGAAGAAGATTTGAATCGTTGCAGCTATGAAAAAGAAATCGGTTCCCGTCCTGAAGGATCTGATAGAAGCAATCATCAAGCACTGTTACGAACAATGGAAGATTCGTGTGGATCATTGTAGAGGTAGAGGAGAGGTATATGTTGAAGGTGATATTAAGTAAATATATATGATATCAAAAAAAAATCTTATACAGTTTCAGTCTCGTTACTTAATAGCCACACCTCATACAGATTTGTTTTAAAATGCCTTTTTTAACATTTAAAATCGCTGATTAATGAAACAATTCAAATATTTTAAATTACTGTTTCTTTACGGACTTCAAGATTACTATTAATTTCTGAGTGAAGATTACAGAAATTTTGAAATACTATTTTAAGTACATTATAAGTGTGTATAAATTTTAAACTTTGTTCTCAGAAATAGTCTAATAAATACATTTCCATAATTTATTTTATCATAGCTTCCATGGGTTTTAACTAAGATGTCGTATACTTAAAAATTTCTCAAACCTTACAGACTTTACTTCCTTTTTTTTTTAGACTTGTAGAAATGAGTATTCTTCACAAAATAAGGAAAGGACATTTTATTGGAGGGCAACTTATCAACTAATATTGCTAATACGTGTGTAAATACACTTACACATACAACTTACTCTTTTTGGAAGGACTATATTTGATATAATGCCTGTTGAATATCACGTGAAAGACAAACATTTTTCTTATTATTTGCTTCTCAACAAGATATGAATTAAGATCTATATTGGCTGAAAAGGAATAAATCGGTGATTTTCCTTTCAACTATACACTCTGGGGCCAAAGATGTGAAATACCAATTATAATTTTATATTTTATAAGGAGGAGTAGATGCTAATAATAAATTAGCTTCCACATAAAAAGACAAATAAGAACTAGATCATCTGTGCATTTATTCTGTAATATAATTGGCTTAACTACAATAAATGTGTTTGTTGTTTTTATGCATTTTACTCCATACAATTTAACCATGTAATATAAAAGATGCCATTTTCAAAAGGAATGTTTGGAATTGAAACTAAACCCCACAGAGTTATTTGGATAAGAGATATCCCATTAGCAATAAATAAGAAATTTGCAATTGCAAGAGGTGAAAAACCAGAAACTACACTGCGTGATATTGAAAATGCAACACCACGAAGAAGTGTTTTGGCAAAAAGAAAAAAAATTCACTATTTTTCACATCAAAAAGGGGGAACAAATAACAACATGTTAAAGTAGTAAAGAAGGAAAGAGATCGTTCGAAAATCAAAAGAAAATAAAAGCTAACAATTTGCTTACAGAAGTGTGATTTTATAGTTCTAATACTTCTACTTTTCATTTTTCTTTCTTACTTTTTTTTTTTTTTTTGGAATGCATGTCAATTTGTATACCATTGACGTCATGATTTCCTGGTAATAAAAGTTGCTGATAATACGACCTACACCAGCAGATAGTCTACAGGTGACAGTTTTCGTTTAATTGGTACACACAGAAAGGGTAATTGAAAAATGAAGAAATGAAGCATTGGACAAAAATATGCACATATATACTAGGCACAAAAAGCGCAAAATATGGAAAATTAAAAATGTAACCAAATATTGAAACAATTACGAAACTTGATTGATTCCTCGCTTTTTTGAGCCTCGCTCAAGTATTGAGGACGACATCTGAGCTAACACTTTCCTCTCCTATCTTCCACTTCAAGCCAACGGGAGGATTTTGAGCCTCGATATTTAACGTGAATAGTATGGTTACTCTGTGGCTCTTTGTGGCGTCAATGCTCGAACACACAACTCGACGAATACCACTTGTCCTGAATGCGTAACCACGACCGCTAAGCTACCGTGGCATATCTAGTTTGGTGCAATAAATATTTAAATGTTGCACTTACATAATAAACGACGATCAATGTATCTTCATTAAGCTATTGAATTTACATTTCATCGAAATTCATCTAAAGTAAAGGTCGATAATTTTAGAGGAAAAAAAATGGTGGAATATATGTGTAGTGTAAATCTAATTTATCAGTAAAATATGTATCAAGAATAATCAATGTAAGGCAAATTAAAATCGTAATAAAAATTCTTTTTTGCATCTAAACCCTATAAATATTTAATGCCGTTTATACAAATGTACAAAAAAAGATAGGTCTGTTAAAGGGCTAAAGAGACAAAAAAAGGGGAGGCGAGAGAATGATAAATTATAAAAAAAATTGTAATGTGCTCGCTATTTGAACAGAATGAAAAATAGAAAAAATAAAATTAAACAATAAATTGGTTATGAACAAGAATAAGTGTAATTTAAATTTAGTACAAGTGACTTATAGCGGCAAAACGTATTTTCTCTCTCATTAGGTTATGGTTAACAAACATTCAATACAAATAGAACTAATGATTTTTAATAATGTATTTATACATGTCTGTTGCAAAGAAAAGTAAAATCCTTCAACCTCATTCTGAATGCAATAATTTCTAAATTTGAAATTCACTGACGGAGGTCATTTTAAACTGTATATTCAGAAAAACCTCAGCAGAAAAATAATGTTCGGTTGAAGTTCAGTATCGGATGCCCTTGGGGATTGGGGAGAAAACTTGGCGAAAATTCGCAAAAGTAGCGCTGCTTAAGCACTGACGTCATGAAAACGTTGCAGATAAAAAGCTAACCAATTATTAGGATTACCATAAACTAAATCCCTAAATTTAAATCGTTATCGCATACAAAATTCGCCGATCACAAGGGGGCACCCGATACTCAACTTGAAACGAATATTCTTCGCTCTAAATGAAACAAAAGTGAGTCTTCAAATCATATCATCATATGGAGTGCTTAGATAGTGAGTTGTGGGGTTAAAATACTAAACATTTCATCTATAAAACAAGAAAAAGATGCTTTGTTTTTTTAATTAAACATATTTTCGATTGGATGTCTTTAAAAGGACTTTGTTTGGCAACATGATATTGCCGTATATGATTTATATTTATTTATATTTATTTTTTAAAAAACCAAATCAAAAATAAGGTATTAAGATTTACACTGATTGGATAAATTTTCCTAAATTAAATATAAAAATCTATCAGTGAATTATAAGGATCAATTCTAGAAACATCTGAGTAGGCCAACGATATGTTCAGGTTGATTATTTGATAGGTTTTATTAACGTCGCACTAGAGACAACACAAGGACTATTGGAGATGGAGCACGTAATTTTGAGTCTCGGTCAAATTATGAGGGAGACATCTAAGCTAGCACCTTCCTTTCTCAATATCCACACTATGCTAATGGGAGGACTTTGAGCGTCGACAAATTTGACGTGCATTAGCCTCGGCTACACGACGGGTCTGTAGTGGCATAAGTAATTATGTAAGAGTGATTAATTTTTAAAGTTGACTTTTAAATTCTTATACCTCACGAAATTTAAACAACGTCGCTTTGTTTTTGGCACAGTTCCTTCCATGATTATTTAGTGTAATAAATTCAACTCAACCAACCAACTACGAACAGTTAATGATTAGTAGCTATTAATTACATATGTATGACTTGTACTTAGCTTTAGATGCATCCTGCACACAATCTTGCATTTTCTACTTTAAGCATTTGAACAGAACTTATAAAGTTAATGTTTAATAAAATAAACATGATTATACTTTCAAAATTTGAATTTCATAAAATTTTCAGATATTTTTAATTTTAGGAGTTGAAATCTCATAACTTGAATACAAGTATTCAAAAGTAATTAAGATCTACAAGTATTTGTTAGAATATGTTCAATGTAATAAGAAATAGTCTCATTTTATAATGTACAAAATACCAGGAGAAGGATAGAGTAGAGTTTCATGAAAGTATACCACAGGAAAATTCTAAAATTTGATCATTACAGCATTGCAAGCTTTTTCATATTATTAAAATTCATTTGGATGTATTTTATTTATTAAATTTCATAAATAAAGCGTCAACGGATTCAATAAAACACTCTCTATTTATTAATGGGTTTTCTTCTACGCACATTGCATATCTGGCCCAAAACTATAAGACCTTTTTCTCATATTTTAATGCGCTCATCTGATCAGAAACTTTTTGTACACCATTGTTTTGGATGACGATACGATAATTTAATTATAAGTAAATAAAATTCATTTATTAAAACTAGTTATTTAAAGAATTAAATTTCTCGCCACGTCGCCAAATGTTCCTCAAGGTGAAGGAGTCATTGCTTCTTTTGCTACTTATTATTTTGTTAAAAAATTAGCAGAAAATAAACTTGTAATTTTATTTTTAATCTCAACGTTTTATTTTGCTCTTAAAATTTAAGGTGTGAAAAACTATGTTACGCAAATTGTGAAGTTTGAAAGAAATCCCATGCTCAAAAAACTCATTTCTTACCGGTGTTATTTAACAGCTAAATCAAAGAATGTAAATTTTGAAGCAATTTAATGTTTCAGACTCCTTAAATTATTAAACAGAATATACGAGGGAAAATGTTATATTACACTAAAGTATCGAAAGAACTGCTTTCTGGGATTTCAGTCTCACGTACTAATGAATGAAAGCATTTTTTAAAGTTTTTCGCTATAATAATTTAACTTGAACTGATTATTAGAGAGTACATCTGAATTTCAACATTCATCATTTTAATGATTCCAGTTTTTATTTATTTGCCTAGCTTTCTGAGTACATTTTCGTTCATAAAGAATGGAAGAATCTTCTGGTGACAAAATAAGAAATATAAAAATACTGAAGAGAGCATACCAGATTCGTCATTATCGCCAGGTAACTAATGCTAATGACATTCTAAGCATAGTTGTGATATTCCCGAGAAAATGCTTCTGAAAAAGAAAACGATTTGAACTGCATACTCTAGCTTTTGTCACTAATTAGAAGTTCGTTTAAGATAAAAGTAAGTCGTTAATTAAGATGCGCTATTGTAAAAGTTCCCAAGAAGAATAAAAAATGCGTTTGTAGAATTTCTAAAATAGTTATTATAAGGGCGGAGAAATTGGTGGTTTTTTTCTACTTGAATAGAATGTGAATTAATTGTTCTATTAATGAATATAATGTATTGTTATTTAGAAACATATACCTGGTACCTTACATGATTTTCATACTATTCATTTACAAAAAAACAAACATTTAAATATAACAGTGTTCATATTAGCAACATAATGTTGTCCTAAAATATATAGTAATTTGTGACGTTAATCTATTCGCGAACTTCTCTTCACTAACATTGGGGATTTTTATCGAGTTGAATAGCAAAAAATTACAATTTTTTTCCAACCCAAAAGAAACGTGATTAGGTAAATTAGGTGAACACAAAAATGAAGTCAATTCATTTGGATATATAATAATGTATGTGTGATATTTGTATTTTCAATAAATGGAAAAATGAAGGGAGATAAAAGATAAGGAGAGGGTGCCAGAGTTGTTTTTGAGAATAAAATATATCTGTCAGTTTTGTGGACTCTAAAATGTTTCATTAACAGCATTAATCTCCGTAGTTACTGTCGAAGAAAGTTAAAAAATCAATAATTAATGGAATGGTAAAAGGTATCTTATTTAATTCATAAATTAGAACTGTGAGTTAGAGTGTGGAATTCTAGAGAAACCAACCTTAGATATTCTTCATTAGTAATAAATATTTTCATATGTTTAGTCCTGTGCGTTATCAATTAGCGTATTATCACTTTCGTTAAATATATAATATATTAAATTAAGGTATGACACAAATGCCATATAACGCCAGACAATCGCCCCAACTTTGTATTATTACTATATAATTTTAATCTTAGAAAAATTAAATCTTAGAAAAATTAAATCTTAGAAAAATTTTAATCTTAGAAAAATTAAATCTTAGAAAAATTTTAATCTTA